>JANHFL010001600.1:39629-68644 GCA_032468155.1 Oxyrhabdium leporinum | reverse complement strand
GCCTGCCTGCCTGCCTGCCTGCCTGCCTGCCTGCCTGCCTGCCTGCCTGCCTGCCTGCCTGCCTACCTACCTACCTATCTATCTATCTATCCATCCATCCATCCATCCATCCATCCATCCATCCATCTATCTATCTATCTATCTATCTATTTTCATTCATCCATCCATCCATCATTCATTCATTCATTCAATATCTATGGCTGTTCAGCAAGTGAATCTGGACAACGAACAATCTTAAAATAAATTTAAACAGATTTCCATCATAATAATCACTATACAAGAATTAAAATGCACACAGCGGTCAAGGAGGATTTTACAATCCTTGGTCGTCAACCCACCAGAAAATGGGACTCTTCACACACTTGGAGCCACAAGCACATAATCAGATCTTTAGGGCCTTATGAAAAGCCAGCAGGCTTCAAGCCATCCTATTGTTTGGACAGAGAATGTTCCATAGGGTGAGTGCAATGGAAGAAAAGGCAAGCCTCCTGGGCTCCACTGTCATTCCGTGACCATGCCCATCCTGCCAGATGTGATTGGAGAGGTAGAAACAACTGGGAAAAGATACGGTAGTTCCTTGGATAACTGGGTCACAAAACATGAAGAGCTTTAAGGGTGGCAGGCAGCACCTTAAATCCCATCTTAGAAGCATGCTGGCAACTAATGTAGTTTATGGAATCGTGGTGTTAAATGTGTCAAGTAACCAGCACCATTTACTATTTGTTCAGCTGCGTTCTGCACCAGTTGAAGCTTCTAAATGCTCTTCAAGGGCAGCCCCATGTAGGGCACATTGCAGTAATCCAAATTTATCTCATATAGCTGAAAAAGCAAAACTTGAAACCAACAAAACCAGTAAAGGAATCTCTGTTCAATTGCAATTGTATCATTACACCAGGGTCAGGTTTCATTACTCCATGGAATCAAATTTTTCATCCTTGCAAGAATCTGGAAACAGGTGAAGATGAGTAAAAAGTCCAATGAGGCAAGAGTAAAACCCAAAGATGCGAAGTATAACAGAGTAAGCAAAGGAGCAGCATGGAGTTGCCGACAGTGCTGTGGAAATGGAAAAATGATAGAAAAGATTCTTTACTGACTTCTGATTTCTTCGCGAACTGTCATTCGTATTTCCATTAACTGAAGAAAGTCCTCTGCCCATATCTTCAAATTGTATAACAATCACAGACTGCAGTGCCAAAGAGCAACAATCTGCTTCCAATAAACTAGTGCTGCTTGAACATGGCCTTCTCTGCTCAAGTTCTCTGTAAAGACCAATGGTATAAAACACTTCTGGCATTTGCAGCTCAAATCCCAAGAGCTTGGCCTCCGAGAACTGGAAAAGCTGCCAGTCCAAATTGGGAGAGGCATAATTGAGTGAGGCTCAGTTCATGAAGTCAATTGGTGTTGACTGGAGACAAATCAAAAAATCCCCAAGCTCTCTGCTTTGAACTGCTTTCACATGTAGAAACACAAATGGGACTTGAAACTTACATTTACTGCACATTTTCCAGACAAATCTATTATTAAAACCCACCCAGTCAACCACGCAAAGAAATATAAATTGAAATGTGTGTCAAGAAGTCTTTTTAATGGCAAACACCCCCCCCCCCCAATTGTCCATGTGAGGACAATTCAAACATCTCTACTGTTAGATTTACTTTACAGTAGGTTTGATACAGTGATTAAAGGGCAATATTGCAGGTAAACTCTGCCCAAAAGCCTGGAGTTCGATCCTGATGGGGTTCATGGTTGTCTAAGCCTTTTATTCTTCTGAGGTTGGTAAAATGAGAGCCAGGATTGTTGGGGGCAATATGCAAATAATGCTTCTATATTGTAAACTGCGTGGTAAAGCACTATGGGTCAGTATAGAAGCCTAAATGGTATTGCTATTGTGATTTATTAGGATTCCAAATTCCATCAGCCAGAAATCATTCTGAACACACAATACTGTTTCAAGAACCCAGCTCACACAGGCCTTACACAGAATTCTATTGCTCATAGTATAATGAGAAGTGAATCGTGGTGGTGTTACAATTAAATCACTGTGAAAATTGGAAATCTGGAAAATCCATAGTTAATCAAACCTGAAAACTTGGGATTTCACACTACATCCTGGCCTACTTGTTGCCCAACCTGGTTCCATCATTCACTTTAAACATTTACAGGTAGTCCTCGACTTACAACAGTTCATTTAGTGACTGTTCGAAGTTACAACGGCACTGAAGAAAGTGATTTATGACCATTTTTCACAATTACAACCTTTGCAGCATCCCCAGGATCATGTGATCAAAATGCAGATGCTTGGCAATTGGTTCATATGTATGACTGTTGCAGTATCCCAAGGTCCTGTGATCACCTTTTGTGACCTTCCAACAAGCAAAGTCCATGGGGAAGCCAGATTCACTTAACAACCGATTCAACTGATCAATTGCAGTGATTTAACAACTGTGACAAGAAAGGTCATAAAATGGGGCAAAACTCACTTCACAAATGTTTCACTTAACAACAAATATTTGGGGCTCAATTGTTGTTGTAAATCGAGGATTAGCTGCATTTTCTATGTTTGCAGTGCACCATATATTTTCAAGTCCTTTTCTCTTACATCAAGTGGCTCCAGTTGTGCAATTGTGGCTGCACTGAAAATAAATAAATGTGTACAGATTTACTCTTGTGCTAAAGCACATTTTTGTGAAAGATCAAATTCCAATCAAGTGTGTGGTGCCTGGTGAAAAAAAGAAATCTTTACAATGCAAAACAGGTCAACTTTAACCAACTGTAGAAGAATGCTTCAACCAGGGTTTTTTTCTTTTGAACCAATCTACAGTAAGGATGGATTTCAACCAGCAACTGTGCCCAAAAAATAAAAAAAACACTGCTGCTAATAAATCAATAGCGCTGTGTTAAGCATCAGTGTCAATGCATTTTTCATTCTTATTTTTAAATGGGTAAGTTCTAGCCAAAACTAAACGCAGTGGCAGCAGAAAAAAGCAGTGAAAGCAAAATCTTGGTAGGTGTAGCGTGCGTGGAGCACATGCATCAAAAAGACACCTTTGTGCTAGCAACAAAAATGAAATGCTTGACTATTTGTACTGGACAAAGAACTTGTGCATAAACCAATCCATATTGTGCAGGGTGCTGTAAAAGGACACAGGATTGCAAAACAGAACTTTCACACTAATCAATGACAGCAGTGTTGTCAGTACAGTATTTGCAGAATTACATAAGCCTTTAAACCTAAACCGCAGAAAAGTATTTTCCACTGTTTCTCATAAAATTTTACTTTTAGAGTAGTAAAATTAGATTAGAATAAAGGTCTTTGAACTATCCCTGCATGTCATTTAACTAACCACTGGAGAGGGGACAATACAGGTAGTCCTTGATTTACAACAGTTCCTTTAGTGACTGTTGAAAGTAACAACATCACTGAAAAAAGAGACTTATGACCTTTTTTCACACTTACGGCCATTGCAGCATCCCATGCTCACATGATCAAAATTCTGGCGCTTGGCAATTGTCTCATATTTATGATAGTTGCAGTGTCCCGAGGTCATGTGATCGCCTTCTGTGATTTTCTGATAAGCAAATCAATGGAGAAGCCAGATTCACTTAAAAACCGTGTTACTAACTTAACAACTGCAGCGATTCACTTAACAACTGTGGCAAAAAAGGTTATAAAATGGGGTAAAACTCACTCAACAAATGACTCACTTGGCAACAGAAATCTGGGGCTCAATTGCGGTCATAAGTTGAGGACTACCTGCATAACTCTTCATTACAGATGCAGGTGAGTTTCCCTAAATGTAAATATTTGACCTCTGCAGCAGGATATAAGTGGAATTGTCCTTGATTACCAATTTTCAGAAGTTAATTCATGCTTCAAATTGCAGCTCAGCAATTCTATATTTCAGTTGAAATTGTCTGTCTCCTTAACTCATTTCAGTCTGCCTTATCTCTCAAGAGATTCTCTTTTTAGAGAATAGTCTTGACCTTGAAGTCTTTAAGGTTCCCAGACAACTCAGAGATCATGCAGTACCAATACATTGCAATGTGGTGCCAAGTCTCTTCAGTGCCCTATTTGGGCAGCAAATCTCTACTAGGAGGCAGCATGCCCAAATCTAACAATACCAGTGGACTGAAAACAAAAATCAATCGATCTACAATGCTGTTTGCATTAGCATCAACACAATTCAATTCTTGAATGGCACCATCTCATCTACACAAATCAGAATAAGTGCTAGAGAGCCTACTCCTGATCAACCATTAAATTGATGTGCCATGCATTGATCTTCACTCTTTAAAGTGCTGGCTAAATTTTTTTTTTTTTTTAAAAAAGAAGCAATCCCCTAATAAAAACATACCATCAACTCTATTATTAAAAATTGACAAAATTGAACAAGTGCCACACAGCATTTTTTAAATATTAAACACTAATATCCTTTCTTCTAACTTTAGAGATAGATGAGTCTTTTGACTGCACTGAATAAGCAATTTTTTTTCAACTTCATTGCCTTTGAGTAAAACTATACTACCATTTCTTCTTGTGAATATCATGGCAAACTGAGAAATTCTCAGAGGAGAGGGGTAAAAAAACATAATCTTTTTAAATATGATTCAGTGACTCATAAATGTGACATCTGGACTAGATTTATTTGTTAAGATCCTCTTCAACCACGTTAAGGCAGGATAGATTTTAAGTTAGCTTTCCCCTTGCTGCTAACCCACAAATATGTTGAGACCCTTAACTTGAAATTTTGGAGTTTAATCTCAAGGCTAAATCTGAGAACAATTAGGATTGTTTACTTTTTCTAACACAGAATCCCAATTGTCATAAATCATTTAATGATATAGTTTCAGCAATTAAGGTCATTCAGCAATAATAATTACTTGAAAAGTAAAAAATTTCAAGAATGGATTCAAGAATCCATTTCGCATTCCTATTATGCCATTGAGTTTGAATTTTTCAGTGACAGAATGCCATCTTACTATTAGATGACCTGGAATAGTTGTTATAAATCAGATATGTAAACAAATACAAACTGGGTTATCAAGAACGTCTGTTTCCAATCAACCACATAAAGAAGTGTTTATATGCTGCGATATAATTTGTTCTCTTAATATGCTACTACAAGCAAACAACAAACCTAAGTTTCCATCTCCAGAGGTGAACACAAACAAATCCAACAGTCCAAAACAGTGGCTAATTTTGATTATTTGGATAATTAGAGACAGTATAAACCAACAGATAGTTTCAAACTTGCAGAGATTACTGGCTCTATGAAAAGTAATACAAATCTAGGCAATGCTTTTAAAAAATCTCTAATTCTGTCTGCCTATTTTGAATTGAACAATTCGAGGAATGGTCATCATCTTCTTTTTCACAATCAATATTATCTCTTATGTTACTTGTGGTGGCTAAACATTTCTCCTTCACTTTGAATTTATGGAACATTTCCTCTCCATTTTGTTATATTTCTATTTCAGTTCCATTCTCTTAATGTTATTATAGAGGGGAAGGTTAATTCAAAAGACGTTACATGGAATTTTGGATCTTAACCATTTTCAAGGTTATTTTAAACATGAAAGCTACTCATTAGCAATAACCCTCTGAGCTGCATGCATTCAGATTTAATTTCAGGTTTAATTTTTCATTAGAAAACAACAACAAAATCTCTGAGAGAAAAGGTACAAGTAGTCATTGTTTAGCAAGCACAATTGGGACCAACAACTCAGTCATTAAGCAAAGCAGTTGCTAAGTGAAACCATGACTGTGCCTATGAACTTACTTCCATTTTGTTTTTTTATTTTTTGCTTTATAGACTTGTGAAGGTTGTAAATGTGAGGACTGATGGCAGAGTTACTTTTTCATCACTGTCGTAACCATATTTGAGAATGACTGTTGAAATAATGAAATGATGGACCAGGCAAATGCAAAAGAAAGCAAAATCACAGGAGCAATTTGAAAGATTATCAACAGATGCTTTTATGATGTATACATGTATACATGGAAAAAAGAGATAGGGAACACACAGACATCAGAGGGCATGGCTGCATTTCCACGACGTATGCAGCACTTGCAAACCTCATCAGAAGCTGCCATCAGCAATCTGTAGATTTTGAATCAGAGCAGAGCATGGTCAGAAATGTCAAGTTGGTAGTTAGAGTATTTACATAGGAGGAGGAGGGAGGGAGGAATAGTATACATGTTCTTGAGTTACTCATAAAGTAATAAAGGCGATGTCAACTGACCCATTAGCGTATGCAGCAAAATCATGATTTTACCAAGAGTATAACTTTACTGATAGATACATATAGGCACAGAAGAAGCGAAGCTAGCTCTGAGGTTTTTGCACAAAAAGCAGCAGTTAACTTCCCCTGTTTCCCCATGTGGCCCACCCACTGTCCATTGTCCACCAATCTAATACGTTCCTTTTATTTTGGGAAAACAGTCTGCGCCTACAAAAGGTTCCCATCACATGGCCTTGAAGTGTCAGGATTCTCTTAGGCAGCAAATGGCTCACATAAATTCCTCACCTCCCTCCCAGCTCCCAGTACATTCCAAGCGTTCCCCTCCTCCCTTCCTTCTTTTCTGTTGTCAAATTGCGAGTAGAGATGCAGTAGAGGTGCATTACGAGTCAGCCTTGACAGGCAGGATAAAAATCTAATAAATAAATACATTTTTTTCTGAGACTGAGATTTTTTCCAATTATCATATTTCAACCTAATTGAACAAATGTATTATCCAAGAAGTACCACAAATGGTCACAATATAGCAATGATTTTACGCTATAGTTTTGTTCAGAAAACTACAGAACACAAAATGTTCCAGTCATCAAAAAGCAAAAGGGCAGGTAAGTATCTGTATCTTTCACTGATGGTCTGTCTTCAGTTCTCTACTTCATATAGAATTATGAAACAGCACATATAGCAAGATATGTTCTAATCTATACTCAATTAAAATTGTATTAGTCAACTGAAGAAAACATAATCATGTTACAATGCATTTCAAATTCCTTTATCAACAAGAGATGCATGCATAATTTTAAAAAAGGATTTGCGATAATTTCACATTTTAATTACTTTGCAAAAAGGTGATGTGCAGACTCCAAGGAGTCCTTAAAATACTTTACAGTTTTATATTTTTACAGCTTTGCCTGGATTATATATTGTTATTTTGAGAACATATTAACCATATGGATTTGAAATGTACATGTCAAGTTATTTGACATGGAGCACACTATCCAAGATTAGATGACTGCAAAATTTATAACTAGAGCTCTTACACTTAAGTCCAAAGATATTTCTAGGCCACAATCCATGTCTATTTTACATATTGCATAATGCATGGACACAAGCTTTTTAAACAGAATTCTATGGAATACTAAATTCTGTGAGAACTTGAGGGGGTTCCGTAAAAGACTAAGGACAGGCATTTTTTTTATCACCAGAGTCTGACTTCTTTCTTCATGGCTAGTATCTGAAAACTCCAGGGATCTTAATTTCTGCCTTCTTAGGAGAGCATTTCCTAGGCACAAGCCAATGATCAAAAGTCTACTTACAATACAAATTCACCTCACCATCAACATGGTGCAATTTTATATTATGGGTTTTATCTTTATATAGCACATGCACTTTGTCATACAGTTCCATGCCAAATGTCATCAAAGTGTGAGTTCTTCCTCTTGTGGAGTAACTTGGAACCTGAAGTCTTCGTGGCACAGGGCAGTTATTTGCAGTTTGGCTACTCTTTGAGGATATCTGCTGCCCTGGTGCCACCAGGTCACATAATGTGGATATACTCTAGATCACTTTCCTAGCAGGTCTTACACAAGATGCCTTCTTCGCAGCAGCCCCCTCACCTGTTCCCCTGAGCTCTGGCAGGCTGCTACCCTGAAGGCTTCTGAAAGTCTCAAAGACAAGGCTTTTCTCATAAGCAATGGGTAGAGTGAGGTTGGAACCCAGTGGCAACTGTTTTTGCAGATGACATCACAATGCCAAATGGTTTATCATATATTGATATATCTCAACTAAGCGTCAGTAAAATAACTTTGGATGCTCTCATTTGGTCTCTCAGCTGAAGCTGATACTTAGGGCTCATCTAAAGAAGTTTAAGAACAACTACTGAAACTCTGCAATAATAAAATGCTGGTAGAGAATAAGACCTGAGCTAATTCATTATTGCTTTAATTGTGAAGTGTTTTCTTTTGCAACAGTTTGAAAGGCTGACTTGGTAGGCAATCCAGTTTCTCCACTGGTAGAAACTCTGTCATGCCCTACCTCCCAGCTTCAGAAGTTTAAAATTATATAACATTCTCTTTTCCATCTACCCATGCAATTTCATATTGACTAGAACTCACACAGCCTGGCATCTTGTAATACAAGAAAAGAAAAATGCAGAGAAAGAACACTTGCCAATTTAATCCCTTTCTTTTTCTGAGCTATTGTGCATCCAGTAGTAGTCTGCTAACCTTCAAAGCCTGAATCAATCCTGGCTGCATTCTCCTTTTTGTCAACACAGCAACAATGAACTATGATTACAGTGATTGTGAAAAGTATCTGGTTGCAAAAGGCCAGCTTCATAATGAATTTTAAATAAAAATAGGAGGAATGGTAGCTTTGCAACAAGTAGGTTCTCCAGATAACAACTGTTCATATTTTTCTTGTAATCAACCAGATAAATTTAGACACGAACTGAAAGCATGAATGTGATAGTGCCAATGATATGTTTTCATTCCAATCTATTGTCAAAGGATTTCTTATTGTTTAAGATCTTGCAATTGTTCAAAGATGAGTCACTGGCTGACATTTTTTCCACTCTCCGATTGGTCAGCAGGAAAGAGTATTAAATGGTTCAAAATATTTGCTAGCTGTTTTCAATACTAGTTGGTTGCGCAATTTCACTGCCATGGAAGTTTGTCCAATTCTGACAAATCTCCCCCTAATACAATCTTAAAGCATTTTATTCTGTATCTTATATCATCCCACACCCCATTAAAATATAATAAAATGAGATCCTATATTCTCAGCTTTGAGAAATGATCTTAACGAATGTAATACATGTGCTTTAAATTTTAAGTTTTAAAATGTTACCCTTATTAAAATGGCACTTTACCATGAAATATCTGTGGTGTGCTGAACAGAGACTTCTGGAGCCCACTGTCAGGGCTGAATAAAGGTTTTAGGTTAACCAATCCTCTTTCAATGTGACCCAACCCTGTTTCAAAGTAAGATTATTGGTTTTCATGAAATAGTTTAAAAAAAAAAGAGTAGAAGTGAGAAAACACGAACCACATGCATGAATATGAGTCCAAAAAGTTGTCTCAGAATGATGGAGCATCACATGCACTTCTCCAGACAACAGAAATTTCCACACTATCCGATGCACAAGCTCACAGTGTGATTACAACAAGCAAATTAGCACACAACAAAAATAAAGGTGAAAAAGTCCCTTCATTTTTCTCTCCCATTCATCTTTCTTACTTTAATATAGCCCATTCTTTTGTTCAGAAGGTTCTCAGGCAATTTTATCATTGGGTAAGAAGAACACAATACAAATATGTCACAAATGGTTAGCAATGACGTCACTTAACAGACTGATGAAATATGCATACAAAGAACTTGGGCACTTTATTAAAAAGTCTCTGTTAATTCAAAAATAAACTTTTACCTATGAGGCTTCTCTGGTGAACCTCAGCAAGAGAAAGGTTTTCCATGATTATTCTGGATAATCATTCTTTTTGCCATGACCCTTTCAAGAAGGTAATCTCAAGCACGTGCTTTGAATCAAGAAAAATACTAGTAAAACACTGGAGTGCTAATCACTGACAACTACGCATATACAAAACCTACCGTTCTCAAAACTGAGCATTAGAGAGACTGCTGGGAAGTTTCATCAATCTAGCTATTCCAGCAGTTTTCAGGAAACCAGTTTTACAAACATAAAGAGTTTATAGTACTCAGATAAAGAAACAGAATTGCTTCAGAGTAGGACCATGTCCTGAACATCACTTCTAGCTTGGAACTTTGAGAAAGCCATTGCAGAATATAGGTAGTCCTCGATTTACAACAATTCATTTAGTGACCATTTGAAGTTATAACAGCACTGAAAAAAAGTGATTTACGGCCGTTTTTCAGATTTACGAACATTGCATCATCCACCTGGTCACATGATCAAAATTCAGACATTTAGCAACTGACTCATATTTATGATGGTTGTAGTGTCCCGGGGTCATGGATCCCCTTTTGTGACCTTCTGACAAGCAAAGTCAACTGGGAAGCGAGTTTCACTTAACAACTGTATTACTAACTTAACAACTGAGTATGGCAAGAAAGGTCATAAAATGAGGCAAAATTCATTAACAAATGTTTCACTTAGCAACAGAAAGTTCAGCACCATTGTGGTTGTAAGTCGAGGACTACCTGTAGACAGAACAGTATGATTGAGGGGGGAAACATTTGTTTTATAGATACTGACAACAACAGTAAACTAGACATTTTCAGATCAGGTGTTCTGAATAAGATCTCCTAAGAAATTACCAGAACTAATGCCAACGAATCTTAGATAACCATCAGGGAGGATTTGCTGACAAGTACATTCCTTTTGCTTTCATTTTATACTGATTTTTTAAATAGTCTGGTGTAAAAAAAACAACAAAAAAAAAACAACATACATACGTTAAGTGATAAAACCGAATGGAAATTGAGTTTAGTAAAAATTCATTTATTCCAGGAAGCACTGGAATAAATGAATATTTTTCATTTCATTCATTTCATTATTTTTGCTGCAAAAAAGGGCTGAAAATTACTTAATGAAAACTGTGGCAGAGAACTATGCAAAATTGTCTTTTATTATATCTTCTTTCACTCTTGCAGCAATCACAATAATGATCAAAGTGGGCCTCCTTTTGACCCAGAATGCGCTGCACTTTTTTACAATGAGCCAAAATTTAATAATAATATTTAAAAGTTACACTATATAGCCTAATTCACATAGGTCAATTTGAAAGCACTGAATTGCTTGTAAAGAAGTGTTAACCTACTTACAAACATATAGGTACAGTACCAGTCATATAAAGTTGGTCAATAAGAATTATTAGGCTACAAAAAAATTTTTAACTAACACACTCATCACTCTTCCTTTTAGTCTTTTATGGCATTTCTGTGGTCTACAGATGTTCACAGATAAAAAGTTTAAGCTGCTCCCAGATCATCTCTATATTCCTTCAATGTCATATTTGTGTACTCTTTGGTGCCTGAGACAATGCTCTGCTGAAGAATTAATTTTCAATTGCAAATGCTAAATTTTTGCAAGTCTTGGGGCAAGCTTTTCGCAATGAAGCTTTGAAGAGATTTCCTGCCTCAATCCACCTGGTTCTTCAGCTTTGGCCTTTCTAATAGATCTTCTAAGAAGAATGCTGGCTTGATCCCTTCACATCAACATCTTGGTTGTCAAGTGAAGCAAAAGTGTAAAAATGACAGAATTCTATGGTTTTTTTCCCCAAGTTTAGCATAATTGCTTTATCTAGCTCTATCAAATTAAACTTGTTTCTTATTCTTTAATAATAAACTATTATTACTACACTTTGCATTAAGAACTGTTAACTAAGCTAAGAACAACATATAGTTTCTAAAATGTATTTCTAAAAAGTAGAGAATTGGGATCCTTTAAAAAACAGCATACAGACAGCTATACCAAGGAACTTAAGAATCCCATTCAGAAAATAATTTCCACTAACCTGCAGAAGAGTTTCTGAAAAAGTTTTCAGAGTGGCAAGGCAAAGGTACTGGATGAAGATTGGGTACCTCAACCACTGTAGCTGTAGGAAATAGTTACAGTGTGACCTTGCTTTTCCTTTTTTCCCTTTAAAAAACTTTTTAATGGGCCATGAAATCCATCCTTTGGTTGCAAAGAAAAATATTTCTCTACCCATGTTTATAGGTTGGAGACTAAAACCAAATACATTTTTCAGTATAATAGCAGATGGAAAGAAAATTAGATTTAACAGAGCAGATTCCCAAAGAATTGAATATGGAATGATGCTAAGCAACTCCATCTCCTATAATGTGAAAAAGAAAGCAATAAAATATTTTATCAAATTCAGATCCCGCTTTCTGAAAAAATGAGGGAAGATTAATATGCATTTTTAATGCATTTTCCTTCATCTTTTCTTATTTAGATAACTAGATCTTAGAAGACACTGTATCAAAATTGAAAGAAAAATATCACTCTTTGTTTTAATAGAGTACTACACAACACTGTGACACACTGGGTCATCGTTTGAGGCAAAAGTAGTGCAGTCTGATGTGACCAGAACAAACATTACATTTTAGATTGATCATATCTTTTTTACTCCAGTGCTGGAACAGTGCCATGATCAACTAAGAGGGGCATATATCATAAATAGAAAAGTAATTGTAATAGCAAATGAACTTCAATGATAAGTCAATATTAAGTTACCTAAGCCAATAAACAGAATGACCATGGATGGGCAAAAGAATGGTGGGAGGTGGAGCAACTTCCAATTTCCTGCAGGCTTCCCCACTGACCTTGCTTGTGGGAAGCAGGCCAGAAGTGTTGTAAATCACAACCATGTAACTAGGGAACACTGTAACAGCAACAACTTTGCAAATAATAGTGGTCTGAGCACTATGGAAATCCCCAGAAGTAATGGGTCCCAGATTTTTTACATATTCTTTAAAGTTAGCGGATTTTAGGTACCTTAAGTCAAAAACTGTTGCAGTATAATGCAGCATTTGGGCTATCTTGAGACTAAAAACAGATAAATACAATGAGTTTTAGTAGATTATAGACAGATAATATTGATTCCTATCACAAGATTTGTATCTGTATTTTCTTCTATTTGATGAGCAAGGTCACAAAATAAAATCGGGGTACACATTTTAAAATCTACTAGATTGTCACTTTTCCCTGAACTTTTATACTTTTCTCATCCATCAGCTTTGAAAGCATTTTAATACAATGGCTGATCCCTTTTGCTCCCATTGAATTAGACTATCTGAAGTTCTTTGCCAAAGTCATTCAAAATCCCTGAAAGCAACCAAGAAAGTATTAAAATCTCAGCTTCAGTAGTTTGCTTTGCAGTACTGTATGACATGTATATGAATATAGTATGTGAACCCAATGTGTATTATATGGAAATGTATAACCACCAATAGCTGATTTCAGAAAAATACTGCAACTTGATCCTATTACCTTTTTCAAATCACTGTTTTATTTGAACAAAATCTCAAATTCCAAAATATCACCACTACAGTTCATAAACTGCATTTCAAGAAAGTTACACAACAGCAGTATGTTTTTACAAACCGTCATTTGATTAGGATAAATACATACAAATCTTTATATTAAACAAATTGGAACTGTGTTTTTCAGGCATAATCTTACACTGGTTTGTTCCAGAAGTAAGCAACTGAATTCAATTGGTTGGGTTCACACATGTTGAGAAACAGAATATTTTAATCACAGTTCATATGACTAAACCAAAAACAACCCATAGTCAGACTTACAGACATGCAATATAATTGGGGGGGAGGGGAGGTGTTGGACAATTCCTGATTTGTTTTCATGCTTTTTTAGCTGTTTTAGCACTTGCCTCTGTGAAATGTTTAAAAGTCTAGATGGGATACAAAAACAAATGAAGAATGAGCCCAAACTCCACAAATAAAGCATGTGTAATCATTCAGACATAATCATAACTGTATTTGCAATCAATTAACCATAAAAGTATGTTGGATATAAATTCTTGTTTAGAGATCTAAAGCAAACCATACATTTTTTGATGACTCTTACTGCATATGATAGTAAGCCAAAATAAAGGATCTATTGTTATGTTGTGGTACAGCAATTTTCTCCCTGGAAACGGAACATATTTATTCAAGATTGAAATCAATAAGCCAAAAAAAAAGGTGAAATGTAGGTGGAATATAAGCATGATTAACTTTCTTTAGTCTGGAATATGTGTTTTATTATACTCTTCCTAAATGGCATGTATATTATTTTACATATTATGAACAGTGTTTGCAGTGTTTCAACTTGTGGAATGAAAACCAGTTGAACCAGATCAATGAAAATTTTTGTTTAATCTGAAGAAACCAAATCTTGATAAACAGATTACTTTCTAATACTATTTTAGTTCTGGTGGGGAGTGATAAAACAACCCTAGTAACACCAAAGAGAGATCTTTGTTTGGACTGTAAATTCTAACTTCATGCAGAAAGGCAACTACATATATGTTTTAGTAATATGCAAATATATTTATATTTGATCACCTAATTTATCACTGATTAACCAACCAGACTGAGGCAGATTAGTCATTAATTAAGATTTGTAGCAGTCTAGTCCCAAATGGTCCAAACTCTGGGAAACAAATAGCCTGCCCAACAGATTAAACATTTGAAGTTGATATAAACACTGCCTACAGATAATCCAAATACAAGTAGTCCTTGACTTGCAACAGTTCACTTAGTGACCATTTGAAGTTACAACAACACTGAAAAAAGTGACTTATGACCATTTTTCACATTTATGACAGTAGCAGCATCCCCATGGTCACGTGATCAAAATTCAGATGCTTGGCAACTGACTCATATTTATTATGGCTGCCGTATCCAGGGTCATGTGATCACCTTATGCAGCCTTCTAACAAGAAAATTTGGAAAGCCAAATTAACTTTACAACTGTGCTACTAACTTAACAACTGCAGTGATTCACTTAATCACTGTGGTAAGAAAGGTCATAAAATGGGGCAAAACTCACAACAAATGTTTCACTTAGCAATTTTGGGCTTAATTATGGTCATAAATCGAGAACTACCTATACTGCATGTCCCACCTCGAGTCAAATCAGTATAGTCCTCCACTTAAGACCACTTTTAAAATCTAATGTATTTTCTCAGAGTAAGAAGTAGGTCTTTAAACATACAGATGAATATTAAGGAAGGCCAAATGTTTATTTTCTGTTCTCCCATCTGCATTTTTAAAAACCTATTTCTTACTCTGAAAAAGTACATTGGATTTTAAAAGTCCTGGTGTCTTATATGGACTATCCATTCTGGTCTTTGGTGACAAAATGGAAATGGTTTGCCATTACCTTTCCCAGGATAGGTGTGTATATCTGTGTATTTGTGTAGACTATAGTACAGCTCCTCTGAGATGGTCTATTATCCAAGAACTAACTTGACCCTACTTCGTTTTCTGTATCAGCCAAGGCCAGCAGCTGTTGCTACCTGTTGAGGTAAACTTTAAACAATTGTGACCCAAATGATTATGATTAATCTTGTAGAGAAACCTAAGTTATAGTATCTATATCTCCATGATCTCCAAAAAGGAAAAGTTTATTTTCCTATTCCAGAAATAAAGTAAGCGGACTCTCATTGGTGTAAAATTGTTGAAAAAACCCGCATATAAGTTACAGAAAGCATTGTTTTTTCCTTAAAGAAAACCAAAAAAAGCCTCTCAGAGTATTACAGTTCATTAACATGAATTTTGAATTATATTCCTATAAACAACAGAGCTACTTTTGTTTACTTGAATGCCTCAGGAACTCTTTCATTTTTACTTATCTCTAGCTTTAATCTTTCAGGTAAGATTTTCTTTGGATCAAACTAGATTACTGGTGAGTTCATAAAAATGCCTATGCAGCGTTTTTTTTTGCAATTGCTTATAAGTAGTTTGCCATTTCTCCTTAGCATCTTAAATTTACATAAGGTTGAGGAACACTGTTGAAAGAGAAATATGGCTTCTTGTTTATTCTAGCCTGTTTGTTAGTTCAAACTTTTCTTTAAAATGAATTTCCAAGGTTTTGTAAAACGTTTTTTGAACTTGAAAATTGATTTTCTCCTTATAAGTACATCAATAATGGAACTGATACAAATTACTTGGAAGAAAGGCACTAGGAAAAAGCAAATCAGGAAATTGGAAGTATACTGTTTTAAATAAGTTAAAGTAAAATAGTATACTATATACAATAATCATAAATAAATGCCTGAGTGCAAAACATAGTTCTGCCTTAAAAGAGTCAGGAAAAAAGGGAAAATAGACATTTGTATTACCCGGATTTACTCAAAGTTAAATAAATACATAAAATAGTATAAGTCTTAACCACAGGAAGAATTGGTTGGCAGCGTTTACAGGAAGTAGGTGCGGTACGTGTGGTGCACGTTAAGCCATCCAGAAGCGGAAGCTCAGCAAAGCAGGTTTCCTTGACCAAAAGAATAAGCTCTCCAACAGTGCTCAGCTGCAGCATTAGCTAAAGACCATGCCAGATTGATATACAAGAATTTTTGACTGCATAAGGAAGGAGAGAGGCACTAGCATTTGGACAAGTCTATCAATGACCATTAATACTGAAGAATTCTTCTATGCCTCCAAATACCAGTTGCAAAGCAGCCATGCAGAAAGAGGACTTTGCTTGTCAGAAGATCACAAAAGATGGTTGATCACGTGACCCCAGAACGGATCATTTGCCCGTTGCCAAGCAACTGAATTTTGATCACATGACCAAAGGTTGCTGCAACAGTCATAAGTGAAAAACAGTCATGTCACTTTTTTCAATGCTGTTTTAACTTCAAACGGTTACTAAACAAATGGTTGTAAATTGAGGACCACCTGTAGAAACAGCCAGTCACTGTTATCTTGCTCAATCTTAGCTTTGCAGGTTTCGGCATATATAGTACAAACCTGCTTCGTTGTTTGCAAAAAACCACCAAAAAACGTGAACAGTTGCTGTAAAGTGGTAGCTACAAAAACACCAAGTCATCATTTGTCTGTTGCACTTAAAAAAATGTTCTCTTGCATGATAGGATAGCATGCTAATAATTTTGCAACTATGGGGATTTTTTTTCCTGAAGGCTGCAATCAGCTAAGAAAACCAGCAGAATGAAAGAGATGGTCGGTAGCAAAACAAAAAACAAAAACCCACACCAATCAGCCCTCCAAAGTTTCTCCACAAGGCTTTGCTCCCTACAGAAGAGAAGAAACAAACAGATTCTTGTACTGTCTTTAGTCTAGGATACTACGCAACTGCAATCAGTCAAAGTGGCCAAGATCAATCCATCAGGCATTTTACGGTGGACTTCACAGAATGATAAACCATTTACTCGGTCATATTCCACAAATTCAGGACAATTATTATGAGCTGTTGTGCCACCTTTCCTCTTTAAGGACCTGTAAACAGCTTGAAACTTGGCTGGAGCCCAGAAGGCGGGCTGAAGCAACAATTCCTGCCAATCAGAAAACAGATTTCTAAAAATCCCTGCAAAGCTTCAGTATTAAATGTCTGTTTTCCAATTTAGCTTACACTACAGCTGAGCTAGAAAGAAAACAGCTCAGACACACTATGCCATAAGAACCCAGGGGACTGCAGCTTTTTCCTCGAGGGATGCAAAGACCTCAGGCTACTTTAAATCAAATTTTAGCCCCAATGACTCTTTACCCAGCAAAAACAACATTCATCTCCAGTGCAATTTTGCAGCTTAATACAAACCTATGTAAAATAATTGAGTGCAGACACTGTTCCAAAGATATGATTAAAATTGACTTGCTTTAAAATCTGCACAACTAGGAGGTTTAGAGTCTTCAAACTGGCCAAGCATGCCACAAAAATGTCATATAGCAATTGCTTTTTTTTTAATCGTTACTGCAATTTTATCCCTTTCTTCACTGACATCAGGAGGCAGCAGCAACTGCTCCCTTGACCCATACAGGAACAGTTTGCAACAATGCTTATCAAAGACTAAGGGCTCACATGTTTCATTTGCACACAGGCTGTTCCCAAATCTCCTTTGTTTCTCTGATTTCTTACTACTCCTAAGAGTTAAAATTGCCACTTTTTCACAGCTTCCTTGCTCCTCTCACTTCTGTGCTTGCTGGCTGCTGCATCAGGCCACTGGGACTGCATGTCTACTTTAGAAGTATGATAGTCAGACAGCTCCCCAAAATTCCTAAAGAGGAATTGGCTGTTGTGAAATTCTGTCCAGTTTCTACATGTTCATTCCTCCATACTTATTGGCGCTCCACAAAATATCATCCTGACTTCAGTCCTGGAGACGGTTGGCACTCCAAGAAAACTATTGCAGTGTATACCTAGCTCAACCTCAAGGGAGATTATTTGAAAAAAGCAGTTCTGCAGTAAAGCCATAGCATCTAATCCTGGGACATCATTCATTCCTTAAAATCACGTTTATATAATTCGGAGGATTTTATTAGGAAATTGTTTAGGAAAGCATTCTGCTTTATGCTGTAACTCTTGGGCATAAAACTCTCAGAGTAAACAAAATCCCCACCCAATAATATTCATAGAAAATTAATATCAATGCAGCACTTCCAATGCTGGAACAAAACGGATCTCAGACTGCAAGGGGTTTTTTGCAGTCTGAAGAGATGCATCTGCACTAAGCTAACAAACAAACAAAAAGCTCCAAGCTCACATCTAGGTTTTCAGTAATTGAAATAGCCTAAGGTAGACTTTTACACAGAAACTAAACTAATTTAACTCCACGGCAATGGCTAAATGAAGTATGGTAGGTTTTAGAGCACAAGCAGCCATAGGTATGACAAAACTGGTCAAAATTGGACCCTGGATGTCTTCCAAGTTGTTATATGTCTCAATACTTTGCAAGCACATCACTGTATTTCAACAGCTAGAGCATCATGCTCCTCTTAACTGGAGAAGGACTGAGGAATTGCTGGAAGGATACTGATATGTCATCACAGAAATACCAAAGCACAAAGCTCAGTGCATTTTGGGCTGGTGATTTTAATTATTTAAAATCGCAGTCTTCTAAAGTACAGTGAAGTCCAAGACAGACAGAGATATTGGCAAACCCTTAATCATTACATAAAGCAACAAATGCTAAACAGGCGAAGTCCTAACAGAATAAAAATAAGTCAGTGAATGAAGCTAGATATAACAGCTTTCATGTTCTACAGGGCAAAATTCTAGAATGCTGTTGCAGACATTGAAAGGGCCTTTTCTCTTGTTGTAGACTACTTATTTTTATTTAATCCATCAGTAGGATTCTGGCCAGTAAACCACAATTACAACATACTATAAACTGAAAAAGTAAAAATAAATAATAAAGCACCTGTGATAGCCACCCAAATTAAACTTCTGAAAGAGCTGATATAACTTACTTCTAAAAACTGAGGAGAGTTGGTTGAAATTTACAGGACTAATAGCAACAGCACTTAAGACTTATATACCGCTTCACAGTGTTTTACAGCCCTCTCTTAAGTAGTTTACAGAGTCAGCATATTGCCCCCAATAATCTGGGTCCTCATTCTACTGACCTCGGAAGGATGAAAGGCTGAGTCAACCTTGAACCTGGTGAGATGTTGATATTACTAAATGTCTCAGATGTTTTCTGACAAATAGCAACTCTGTCTTGTAAGGATTTAATTCATACAGCCTCTATGCACCGATTCAGAACCACCACAACAATTGTGGTCTGGGCTAGGTGGCTACGTATAACCTCATCCGAACAGACCAATGATTTCCTTCAGCAGTTTCAGTAGATGTTCAATAACAGAGGAAAAAGTGCCAAACTCTGGGGAATACCACTTTGGGCTCCCAAGAGCTCAATCACCCCTCTCCAACCACCGACTAGATCAACTGCTTTGGTAGGAACAAAATCATCACCTAATGGTGACCCCAACTTCCAGCTATTTTAAGCCATCCAGAAAAATACTATGAAAAATGATCCCAAATGCTGCTAAGAGGTCTAAACAAATCAAAAGGAACATATTCTATACAACTATGTCACCTACCAGAACCGAAGCCGTTTCCATCTGATTGGGTCTAAATTCTAACTGCAACAGAAGCAACATATAGCCATTAAAATGAAGAACATGCAGAACTAAACAAATTATGGCTACTTTTATTCCATAGGAACTTGTCAGGCTCTAGACCTACTTAATGTACTTTCATTCACTCCATGAGGCATTATGAAAATATGGTAGTGGGACAAGTTAAAAAAAAATTACTGATGGCTTTTCCACCAGTTCCATCACTAATTGCACACCTTAATGCAGAATTGGGTTGGGGATGGCGATAGGCATGTTTTGACTGGAAGGATTACCAATCTGTCAAAATCAAATCAATGGTAGCAGATAGAGGTTTCTACCTCTCCTCTGGGGTTAGTGAGAGATTCTCTAGGAATCAAGTACTGCAGCCCCCCCCCTCCCCTATTTCACTCATTCTCTTATGTTGTCACTGGTGACATTTGCTTGGTCTTTCCTATTCACTTATCTCTTTCTTATATTTCTTTCGTTTACTCACTCACCCATTTTTGCTCTATTGCCTGATCCATTGGTCTCTTAGCCCATCACCTGACCATTGATGTAGCTTGCTCTATTGCCCAGTCCATTACCTACCGTATCACACCCAGTCCATTACCTACCGTATCTCTATTTTTCAACACTCCTGTCCTATTTTCCTCATCTTGTCTCTCTTGCATACTTGCTCGATCACTTTTGCTTGGCTGCCTTTCACTTGCCCTTCTTTGTCTCACTCATCCCCTTCAACAGATTGTACTTGAAGGAATATTGTCAACAGAAACATAATTTGTCTCTAGCAAGTTTAAAACCATCTGAAGAGTTGCATTTGAACCTTTTGCTTGCCCAGTAGCCAACAAGACACTTCTATCCAGAAGCAGGATATGAATGGAAAAGCTCCCTACTTTGTCCTTCAGCATACTTTTTCAAATAATGAACATGATATTGATTTATGTATTTATTTATATCCTGCCTTTATTATTTTACAAATATTAAGTCATTATGTGCTAGTAAGAATAGACAAATTCATGGACTCAGCTAAATGCCATTTTAAAGTTGATTATCTTGAAATAATGAACACATAATCTTCTGTCTGTCATGAGTTACCAGTTAGTTATCAATGAGCTTTATTGGATAACCCTAGGAACCCAGTGGAATTATAAGAGAGGAAGAAATGTATTTCTATCCAATTTCTCTACACCATGAACAATGATTATGTCTTCTATTAATCACCTTTCTTATAAACCTGAAAGTCCCAAATGTTGAAACCGTTCCTCTAAGGAAAGTTTATAATTTTGACTATTACTTTCTGAGCCTGATCTGTATCTTTTTCTGAAACAGAGTAATTTCTGAACTCAATTCAGTATTCCCAGTGTGGTCACACACAAATTTTCTAATGATTCCTAACGCAATGACTGTTTATTCTTATATGAATTCTTATTCTTATTATGACATACAAATGCAGTCTGGCATAATATCAGCATCTAGACAAACTATAAATTACAGTTTAAGTAACTATAAATTACAGTTTCCAAACTGTGAGATCCTTTTTCATTTTAAATAATTTATTTGTCATTTAGGGTTACATGTGTTAATTGCTTTCTGGCCACACCACAAAAAGAGGGGGAAAAATGGTAATGGCAACCACATGAAAGTAAGCCATGGTTTAGCATTATGTGCAAAACTTCATAATTTAATATATGAAAACATGTCCTCACTAAATCTGTATATCCTGAAAAATACTGTAAATTCTGAAAAAAGTTTGTTCCTGTTTTCTTCCAGGCATTGACGAGAACCTAATCTGTATTAGCTTTAGTGAGCTTGCTAAGTTATTTATCTTGATATCCTTTAATCCTATTAAAGTTCATTTTATTAACTTGAAATGGAAGAACCGCACAAGACTTAAAGACAAAACACAGATCAGGTATTAACTTCATCAGAATCAGCAAGCCATTTATATATTACATGTATACATTTTATGACAGAGTCCTGTGGACAACTTCCAAATAAAGGAGTTTCCAGAAACACAAATGCAACAAATCTAAATCAAATTGTTGACTTTTGTTGGTACGCTAAAAAAAATTGCAAACATTCACAACATTCTAAGAATGTTAACATGAACAAAGTGATTTTTTTTTTCTAAATATGGGGCTCCTGCGCCAATTCTCACTCTTATTTTTATGAGTACATAGCAAGTAATCTCTATAATTATCCAAATAAATTCCCATTTTAAGTCATTTTCCAATGAAGCGTAAGGATTTCTTAGGTGAGCCTTATGCATTTTAATACTAGCTGGGTAGGAGCAATGGTTGACAGATTGTACCCAAAGTTTTCTTTCTCCTGGATTTACTTGACAGCTGTAGAAATGTCACCTTGGAAAAGCAGCAGCTGTTACAAATTATCCACTTAGCTGAGCAATCTCCTGAGTTTAAAAAAAATTATTGTAAATGAAGGCACAAGACAGGAGCCCCCCCCCCTTTTTTTTTCTTGTTGCTCTTTTGTTTTATATTAGTCCAGGTTCTAGAGAGTTAAGAATAGTCTTATAAACAAGTTTCAAAACATTCTCTTCCTAGAAAGGTTCTCATTGCACAATAATAAATAAACCAAAACAAAGTCACCCTATGTATATCCTCAATGATAAACTCATCACTTAAATGAAATCAGTGACAGATTTGATCATAATCCTTCAAAATAGTATGTTATTTTTCATTATCTCTTCGGGGAAGCTTTTACCTCAGCCGGAGTTTAAAGATTAGGGGTAAAAAAGACTAGCATATAGCCGGCACACTTGGGGAGAAAAAGAAATTTTATGGAGTATCTTTTTTGTTTAATGACCACATTTCTGTCACACAGAAGTGTCATTTTGAAAGAGGACAAGGACAAAATAAGAGATCATGGTTTGTAGATTCAATGGTAACAAATTTGTGTGTGAAAAAAACTTAACAGCATGTGTGTGTGTGTGTATATATATACACACACGTACATCCTCTGCCACAAATTAATCAAACACACCCCTTATGTTCTCCACCTCCACAACCTCAGCAACTGTATACCACTGCTTTCATATCTTTTACTAGTTTTCAAACATTTTCCCCACTTATTTTCCTAATAATCTGGTTTTTTAAAAGCAGTGTTTTTCCCAAGCAGTAACCAACCAAAATTGGTTGTCATAAACAGATGAATCATGGCACAAAAGATGCTTTTTCTTAGTTATTGTCCACAAATTATTTTCAAAATTATTTCAAAAATTATTCTTCAAAAATTTTCCTCAAAAATTATAGCAGACCACATTGTTCTCCGAATGATTGAACACCTACATCCTTCCGGAGGAATTTAAAAAGAACAACCAACTAGTTTCTACTTCAGTTTCATTTGCTTTTGTACCAGTGTGTAAATCAACTCCAGGGCTCAGCACCTCTCACTTAAAAAAAAAAAAGCTTTGCAACCACAGATCAAAAAACGAGTTCAACAAAGTGGCCATGCACAGACAATGCTCCAGAAACAGCAGCTTTCACACAGCAACAGATATCGAACATATTTTTGATGGCATTACCTGAATCTCTCATTGTGTCTCATCCATCCCTTTCTGCCTGATATCGAGTCAGGGAAACATTCAGCTGCTTGCAGGCAGGAGGCGACAAGAATGAAGCACAGTTGTGACAGAGCTTTGTTCTGCCTGCAGTGTATTACAGGAAGCCAGGGTTAGACAGCAGCAGCAACCAACAAATTAGGCAATCTGAGTGGCCTTTTTAGCCAGGATATGCCCATATTTGGGAGCCAGAGGGGCACAGGAATGAGGAATATTCTCTTGCTTACAAGGATACCTCAATCTTCCTCACCAGCAGCCCCAGGAACAGGCAAGCTATGGCTATTACAGATTATGTGGCCAGAATATAGTTGCTTGTCTATATGCATTATATATATAGTTATGGGCCAACTTGCATAATCACATGTTCTGCAATCATCACCACTCTCTAAGCAACCTAAACTACGTTTTCCCTTTTTAAAAAAAGATGCAAAGGGGGGGGGGGGAGGTTGAGGTTTCTGAAACAAAAGCCCTGTCCCTCCCAAGCATAAGGGACAAACACACAATGCTCCCTTTTGGTTGACCCGCAATGCTCAGCCCCAGGCTCCCTGTTCTTTTGCCTTGCCCTTGCAGTGATCACTTCAGCCTGTCGAGCAGGATCGGCCAAACGAAAAAGACCTAGACATCTGTCTCTTCTCTTCCTATCTCCTCCTCCAGAAGGAAAAAAAAAGGGGGGAGGGAATTCTGGCTGGAGATGGAAAAGAGAAACAGACAGCCTCCCATCCTCCCCCCCCCCCAAGCTGCAGCTGGGTCTTTTATAGGCAGCTTGCTTGCTTGCTTTCCTTTCTTAAACCCCCCCAACCCTCCCACAAAAAAAGAAAACAGCGAAAGAGGGAAGAGAGGCTTTAGCGTCTCCAAAGAGGGAAGAGATGCTTTAGCGTCTTCCCTGCCTGCTAAGAGACTAACTGAAGAGAAAGGTTATCTTTTCACAGTTCCTGGCTGCAATCAAGGCTTACGCAGAAACACAAAAGCTTTTCTCCGCACCAAATCCCTTCTCCGAAACCCCGCTCGGTAGTAATTCAGACCTTCCTGCCCAACCTAGTGTATAGACTCCCGCGAGCTTTTTGAGCATCCCTTTTATTCAATCGGCTGCCTTCCTTTTAGCATTTCCCCCACCCTCTTCTTCTCCAGTCTGTGAAACATTTAAAAAAAAAACAAAAAACCCTGAACTACACAAATTAGGTTGAGTTTCTCTCCCTATTAAAAAATAAATAAATAAATCTTAAAATGATGAGGAGAATGATGATGATAATGACGACGGCCAATTCCCCCACTACGCATATTTACAAAATCCTCCAGGGCGTTCTCGATATCAGAAGCGAGTCCTTTAAACTTAAAAAGACCTTGCAAACCTCTTCCTCGACGCGCGTGCAACAGTTTGACTGCAGAGGCGAAGGGGTTAAACCTGGGGGGGGGGGGAAGTGTGCAGAAAGAGTTCAAGACGCCACACTCTCGTCCCAGCATTACAGTATGTATTTATATATATATATTACACAGACTCGCCGCGTGTGCGCAGACAGACGACTCGCCGCGTGCGCCTGCCTGTCTGTCTGTCTGCCTGCCTGTGGAAATATTCCATCTCAGGTTAATTTCCCTCGCTCCCCAGATGGAGCGGGTGACACTTTCCTTCCTCCCTCCCTCCCCGGTTATCCCGCAACCCTGAGAGCCGAAACCAGGTAAGTAGGGAGAAGCGGCTTGCGGTCTTTTTTTATTATTATTATTTATTTATTTCATTTCTTTAAAGAAAAATAAATAAGACCCGCACGTTTTGCTTACATGGCTCCTCCCCATCCTCGCAGCCTGCAGACTCGCGCGCCTTCCCTGCTCCGCCGTCGGCTGCTAATTGAAGACCAAAGCGGTGGGTGGCGAGGGAGCAGGCGGGGGAGGAGAATGAGCTCCAAAATGTTAAGACGAGCCACGGGGAGGCGTGGCGGGAAAGCTCCGCCCCTTGGTTGTCCCAGCCCCGCCCCCTTGAGGAGAGGGGCTTTGTATTTATATTTATTTATTTATTTTCCTCACCTCTCCAGCGTGCAAAAAAAATCCCTCGTCTTCCTCTCCTCTCCTCTCCGAATTCCCCTTTACGCTCGAGGTGTTTGCAAAAGGGAGGCCGACGACGCGGTCGCTGCAAGTCAAATGCCGGCGTTAACCGAGCGAGCCGGGCGGGAATGTCAAAGCGCCTCAGGAGTCTGTCGGCTTCACACGACCCACACTGTGGTTTATAGCATGTGGTGGTTTAGAGTCCACTTCTTGAGATACGTGGGGTTATTCGGGGTTATTCTCTGGGCGCGCGGGCACGCTCCCGCCCGCCCAGGTAGGGGTGGGAGGCGGGGTGAGACTGCTCCAGGAAAAACACACGCTTTTAATACCAAAAACAACAACAACAACTCTGTATTTTTCCGAGGAATACATACATTGGATTCGATCCGGGGCTAAGAGCGGAGCCCGGGAGATCCACGGGAAATTAATGTCGCGATTCAATTGGATTCCATCTCCCGAACGCATAAGCCTGGCTTGCCTTTCTTTTTTCTGCCCCGTTTGACGTGCCTTTTTACTGCTCGCCTGTCTGACACATAGAAATTCAACAGGTGGTTTTTTTATTTTATTTTCTTATACTGCAGAGGTAGAGTGTAGAGCTGCATTCGGTGCTGGAACAGGAAAAATAAAAATATTTTTTTAAAAAAAAATAAAGATACTAGCGGGCATATCTCCTGGGTATTTTTCTCTTGAGTGTTTCTCAATGCTGCCTGAGCTGCAGTAAAGTTTATTGTAGTGCCAGCGTCCTTGCTCACCCTTCACAGAGTTCTCCTCTGGAAGTCACATACTTCTGATTTCCAGCTGGTTCTTGGCGTCCACTGATTTCTTGCTGTTTTCCTTTAATCCCTAATTAGCTGTATTTGCAACAAGAAATGCAACAAGAGGCATTGATCTTCATTATCTCCATTCTAAAAAAAGCCGCTTCCTTTTGAATTTCAGGTAGCTACACACCGTCCATCATGGTATATATAAAAGATCTTCTTGGCCCTGCCAGGACCATTCCAACAGCCAGGAAATTCTCAGTAATGAGCACATCATTTAATTTTAAACATTATAACTAGGTCCCTGAAAACCTCCTCTGTTATATCTGCCTTAAATTAAGCAAAGCACAATGCTTGATATCCAGAAAAAATGTCTATTATTTAATTCAAATAACTTTTTAAATTGCTGTTTCAAAATATTAAACTGCACAAGTGTATTAAAATTATGATTGTTAAACATGCAATCATTTTTTATGCTAGCAGAATATGCTATGCACATCTGTGTGGGAAGTAAGGCTCACTATCTTCAATGGGACTTATTCTGTATATATACACAGGTTCAGAGGGAGAAAGACCAAACAGACAGAGTAGGGAACATAAAACCACATTGGATTTGTTTACATGAATGAGGGGGGAAAAAGCAGGACATCTGGAAAGATATTAGTTGCGTCAACATACCATATGAAAGAGGCAACATATTGACGTATATGGACTGAAAATTAAGAAAAAAGGTACAGAGTTTAAAACAATTGCATTGGTGCCCTGATACTACCCACACGTAAATAAATTTGTTAAAGTACACCTATTTCAGAAAATAATATGAGATATGGTTCACTTGACATAATGGGTATTGCTTGCATCAGTCCATACTGATGAGATGTGTGCTTGCAGTGACTTCACTGGGCCTGTTTGAGTCATTTATCATAGTTCACTCTGAACTCATATCTGATTTGTGTACTTGTCTAATCCACGTGATAAATTGCCTTTAAGTTTATAACCCCCTTATTGCTGTACAGCAGAGTTTCAAGAAAATTTCATGTACAGGCCATAATATAAAAAAATAACCTTGGATTATATTTGCCATTTTCTTCATAAAGATAAGAATGGGCAACTTTTTAATTCCCAAGATTAACATGGACTTGGGATGGGGTGCTCAGCTAGTAAGTGACAAGGTGTAACAACCTCATGGTTAACTCCTGCATATACTTTTACAGCCTTTCACGTACTTACATAGACAACCATTAGGGATCACAATGTAAACTGATTAATTTATTTCAGAGCGTATTCTTCCCTCAACTTCACAAGTCTTCTTATTATCGCTCTTCTCCATGGATGTGTGCTATGATTACCTTACCACTAGTGCTAACTTTGAAGACAGGTAGTCCTTGAGTTACGGCCACAATTGTGCCCAAAATTTATGCTGCTGAGTAAAACTTTTGTTAAGTGAGTTTGCCCCATTTTACGACTTTTCTTTCACTGTTGTTAAGTGAATCATTGCGCTTAAGTTAGTAACACGGTTGTTAAGTAAATCTGGATCCTCATTGACTTTGCTTGTCAGAAGGTCGCAAAAGGTGATCACATTTAGGGACACTACAACCCTCCTAAATATCACTTGCCAAGCATCTGAATTTTGATCATGTCACCATGAGGATGCTAAATGATTGTAAGTGTGAAAACGGTCATAAGTCACTTTTTCAGTGCTGTTGTAATATTGGTCACTAAATGAACTGTTGTAAGTCGAGGACTACCTGTATTAGAACTATTGCAAGCAAGCATAGTGTCGAACTGCTTTCCTCTGTAGATATCCATTAACAAAAACATTGAAGAACTAATTTAAAGCAGTGTTTCTCAACCTCAGCAGCTTTAAGATGTCTGAACTTCAACTCCCAAAATTCCCCAGCCAGCAATGCAGGAAATTAAGGTCCATACATCTTAAAGCTGATGAGATTGAGAAACAATAGTCTAAAGTTTGGGTGCTTCTTTAGGGCAGGGGTGTCAAACTTGTGTCGTCACAGTGTCGTCACGTGATGTATCGGGACTTTTTTCCCCTTCACTAAACCGGGCATGTGTGTGTGGCCAGCTTGTGACACATCCGGCCCGTAGGCCGCGAGTTTGGCAGCCCTGCTTTAGGGATTCAGAACCCAGAGTCTCATCTCAACAATAGTCCCCAATCTCCAGATATGATGAACTACAACTAACCAGATGTATTACGCTTTGGTTACAGATGATAAAGTATGTTACATCTGGAAAGTACTGGATTGTAATGAAAGTACAGTGGTTTTATAAACTAAGAAATGTAGATGGTAAAAGCCTTCCTGGATTGCTTTCTCAAGCAAGAACAGGAGGCAATCAGAGACCAAATTTATATTTGTTTTCACATTTTGGACAGAAGTGCTGCAGATAAATATTAGACAAATGATTTGTGCAGTATTCTTATTTCAGGAAGATAAGGAAAAGTTTTTGATACAATATTTGATTAACCCCCCTCCCCAAATTCACAAATTTTCAATTAAAGTCATTCCTCTGACTGGTACCAGACAGCAGATATTACTGAAAATACTGTATTTGTCTTTGGGAATAATGCAAAGATCCCTCTGAAGTTATTGGATCTGAGATGAGTTATTTACATACCAAATGTGAAGTCCTCCATTGATGTTATAGGCAAATAGTGATAAACAAGTATTTGTGAATCAACCTCGCATTATAGTAACATATATTATAGTAACTTTATAATAACAACTGCCTGCAATTTGGCAGTTCAAATCCTACCAGGCTCAAGGTTGACTCAGCCTTCCATCCTTCTGAGGTTGGTAAAATGAGGACCCAAATTGTTGGGGGCAATATGCTGA
>JANHFL010001600.1:26689-39529 GCA_032468155.1 Oxyrhabdium leporinum | reverse complement strand
GGGGGCAATATGCTGACTCTGTAAAACCGCTTAGAGAGGGCTGTAAAGCACTATAAAGCGGTATATAAGTCTAAGTGGTAAGTGCTATTAACTATATGCTTATACATAATTTTTTTCACCTATTTGATGCTATTTTCTGAAAGGAGGGGGCTAATGCTGTTTTTGTAAGATTTATCCATTAATTATTAACAATTCAAGACAAGACCCTCTGATACATTATTTCGTATGACTCTTCTTCTTAAATAAAATAAACTATACTGATGTTAGGGTTGTATTGGAAATAAATATTTTGCTTTTCATAATCAAATTTTAATTGCTAACACGGGTTCTGCACTATTATTTTTAAAAGTATTGTTAATACATTATATTGTTTTGATACAGTGATATTTGTATAGTATTAATTGAAGATTATTAACAATTTAATTTTTAGATAACTTAGACTATTAAGGTTTTAAAAAAGAGTTATTATAACAATGTTAATTACAGTTTTGGATGTCAGGATTGTATTTTTTTAAAATCCAGAATTGAATACAATATTTAAAAGCATGCAGATTGCATCGAAGTATGTGTTGTACAATAAAGGTTTTGGTCTTCAGCCAATTAATTAATGTTAAGGTATCCATTGTATTGTTGATGTTTTATGCACATGTTGATAAAGGAAAAAAATAGATAAAAAAGCAAATTTAACAATTAAAATACCAAAAATAAAGAAAGGAAAAAGATTATTAGGTTTGTAATTTCTCCCTTTTTATGTATCTGTTTATTTACAACATTTATAAGTTTTGGGCTCCCTTAGAAACCTATGATTACATTTGCCATGATTGTATATGATTACATTTGATTATATGATTAGAAATATGATTAGAAATTATATATCATTATATCATGATTATAACTGATTACATTTGATATTATTCATGATTATAAATGATTATACTGGTAGTTGCCATGCTGGATGATGTATTGTCTATATGGAAAACATTCTTGCTTAAATTTAGTTAAACTTCTATTTTATAGCATACACTATTGAGAAAAGGATCAGTGGAGCTGGGTTTATATTTTTAATAATATTTTTGAAAATACTTGATCAAATTATAATGGAGCCAGATTTTTTTTATACTTGATGTAAGAAAAGTATCAGAAAGAGAGACTATATTTTCAAAGAGGTACATATTAGGAAAAAAAATAATTGAACCCTGGTATGTTTACCTATATTTTATAGAAGTACTAATTTCTTAAATATTTTACAGAACTTAAGAAAAAATTTATTGGTCCTAACAATTTGTCATCACACTTCATAACTCAATATTTCTCTCATGAACATGAACGCCAGTAATTACTTCATTTTTAGCTATTTTAGGTTGGAACGAGGGAGTAAAAATCCAGAAGTAATGGTCAACAATCTTTTTCCTTATAGTAATGATCTTTGGAACAGACAGACACATAAAGATAGTGGCTTTTCTTTTAAAAGACACCAGTTTCTAAAGTTGTATCAGTTGCACTGATCAGATATGATTGCATGCCATAAAATCTGCTGAAGAAATCAACATGTATTATAGACTGACTGGCAATGTCAGCAAAATGCTGTGATCTATTTCTGCTTTCCCCTGTCAAGAAGCAGTCCGAGCTGAAATTGGATGTTAACCTGCGGAAAAGGGAAATATTTTCTCTCACAGGTTTCCCACAGGTTGAGAAATAATTTGAGCTTTTTAGTTAGAGGTCCCCTACTTAATAGATACCAATTGCTGTATGCCTGATTTCTTATTTTATGTATAATAGCCCCCCATGACTTATTGACTGACAGTGGATCCACAAACAGCTACACATAGTACAGGTAGTCCTCAACTTACAACCATTTGTTTAGTGACCATTCAAAGTTTCAACAGCACTAAGAAAAGAGTTATGGCCGTTTTTCACATTTACGACCATTGCAGCCTCCCCATGGTCATGTGATCAAAATTTGGACCCTTGGCAACTGGTTCATATTTATGAGGGTTCCTGACCTCATGTGATCACCTTTTGCAGTCTTCTGACAAGCAAAGTCAATGGGGAAACCAGATTCACTTTACAGCTGTATTATTAACTTAACAACTGCACTGATTTACTTAACAACTGTGGTAGGAAAGGTCATAAAATGGAGCAAAAGTAACTTAATAATTGTCTCACTTAACAATTATCTTACTTAGCAATGGAAATTTGGGGATCAATTGTCCTAAATAGAGGACTAACAGTAACATAAATCTTTCCACCAAGGAGGATGTTTATGCTCCTGTAATGCTTCCATCCCAAATAAAGTACCAGAGAGCCTGATATTGCATGGTATGTCACAAAAATCCTTCATTGCTTCCAGGTTTGTGTCTCAGGACAAGAAAAGTAAAATGGAGGTGTCTGGGTGGTTGGTGCATCATGCAATTGCCACATGCATTTCTACCCTTGGTTGCTGATTGTATAACATCTATACCAGCCAGTTGCTTGGAAGTTGAAGGTGAGTTATTTAAAGGAATTTGCTCTTACAAATTAATATTGCTCAGGGGAAACAGCAAATGGACTTTCCTTCATGATCAAGGAGCCTATCAGCCAAGACCAGCCAATTTATTTTGGCACTGGATTGTGCCAGTGACTATATATACAGAAAGCATTTTCCCTTTCCCAGTAGTAAAAAATCCAGTTATATAATGACCAGTTTGCTGCCCTTTCAAACTACAAATACAAAGGCATGTATTAAAAACCAGCTGCCTGCAGAAGCTCATTCTGTCAAGCTGCAACAGCTTAGATACTGTAGATCACCTTCCTTATACATGATTCAAGCAGCTCCTTTCCCTCAGGAATATTATTTCAAGCTTTTACAAATTCCACAAGGGTGAATCAAAAATACATACATAACTCCGTGTTAAGCAAAGTTAAGATACCATATTTGGGGATCGTAGCCATGCTTAACACAACGGCAAGAATTTTCTAAGCTTTAATGAGGGAAAGTATGAGTCCCAAGAATATTCACAACGGTAAGAAAGCAAGAGAAATTTCAGCCCACCACTTGTATTAAGAGCCATCTCAGAGCTGCCCAATATACATTATTTCCACACAACTCATTTTAGCATTTTAAATAGGAGCCTGCCTGCCTGCCTGCCTGCCTGGGTAAAGATCTCAGGCAGCTTCCAAAGTTTTAAAAGGCTAGGCACCACATCACAGCCTGACAGGGAGAATAAACATTTTAAGATAGTGAGGAAACATGCCAAGAATGTTCCTCCAGGCCATTTCCTTAACTTGTTTATGTTGCATATTCAAGGCTCTGAACAGTATGGGATGTATTGTGCTGCACTAAACAATACAGTCCTATATGTGAGAAGTCCAGAACTAGAAGGGAAGAGGAGCCTTAAAGGCATTTTAGTTGTTTTTCCTCCAAACTAATCACCAAGGAAGTGGTGGGTGTAGCAATAAACAACATCCCCTCACACCACCACTCCACAACAATAAGTCATGCAATTCCCCAAGCTGCTATTAGTTCCAGGGAAGGTGGAGGAAGCTTCTGTCGGTACTTACAGAATTTCCCTTTCAAGGAGTCTCAGGGAGCATTTCTAATTAGCAGGGGAGAAAACAATAAGACCATTTCTAATTTGATGCTCTCTCTGCAAAGTTAATAAAAAGACAAAAACAACAGATGAGCCATTAGATAACCAGTTTTGGTAAAAGAGGACTAGGTGGCCATTTTTGCCTGCAAAAAAGAAAGGGGAAAAAGGGAATTTTGCAGAAGACTGGGATAATCCTTCTTAATACAAGCAGATTATAAACCTAAAGAAAAATGGAGAATCGTCTTTAGATTTCTTGCTCCTGTTGTTTTGACTCCTGGCACAGTCTTCTCCTTTTTTATTAGTTTATCTTTTATGTTCCAGAAACAGCTGCCCTTGCAAGTTGCTGCTTGCTAGAGACCAATAATTCTCGGGCCTGTTCAGCCATACCAATCACCACAAAGATTGCTGAGGGTAAGTCACTTCCTGCTTTCCTTTTGCTATAGAGATAAATTTACAGTTGAGGGATCTCTTTGGGCTTCAAGTGATCGTTCTGTCACTGAAGCTTTAGCTCAGTGTTTCTCAAAGTTGTCAACTTAGATGTGTGGACTCCAACTCCAGAATTCCCTAGCAGATAGTATGCTGGCTGAGAGATTCTGGGAGTTGTAGTCAACACATCTTAAAATTGCCAAGTTTGAGAAACACTGCTTTAGCTGTACCGTAGAAGGCTGCCTATGCTCTTGAAGGTAAACTGACAGTCAAGTATCACAACTAAAACTTGGTGAAACTCTTAATGCAAAATAAAAAAAAAATAATTAACCTAACTTCTGCTTCTTGGTTTGGATCAGCGTTGTGCTTCTGACTGATACAAAAAAATAAGCACACTGCCAAAAATAAACTTCCATCTGTCCACCCTATTGCCCCAAGTAGGCAGCCAATAATAGTCATGGTGGATTCAGATGCAATCTGCTCACCGTATTTCCTGCAGTCCCTGATTTGCTTTGTTGATAAAAGGGAATTAAAAAAAGTGTTTTTCCTAGCTTTCTTTGATGAAGAGCAATCAGATAGCCTTAATCCCCTCATGTTTCCATAACCATGAACAATAATCCACAAATAAACCCACTGTTTCTTTTGTTTTCCAATTTTCTCATCTGTTATCCCGGATAATAAATAACCTGTGTGTGAAGAGATTCAACAATTCTCTGCAAAACAGACTGATGCTTAGCCTTTTCTAGTCCCATAATCTCAAGTTGCATTGCATAAATTTGTTTACTACTTTATTTTAAATCCATGTGTTTCTACTGTTTCTTAATTGGAAGCCACAGGAAAAATTAAGTATCCATAAAATAGCAAGCATAATCAGTTATTAAAATAGAAATCTGCCAAAATTAAGAAAAAAAATTGAACAACCAAAGGCTACTTCCTTTGAGGGTTATGCTAATTTCTGGAGTAATAATGTTACATTTCTATTAGCAATAATAGAAATAATGTGGGATGCATCAGCCCTGTCCACCAAATTGTGTCTTTAGTGCTATGGAATAGAGCAGGGGTATCAAACTCGCATCGTCATAGCGGCATCACATGACGTATCGGGACTTTTATCCCCTTTGCTAAACCGGGCAGGGGCGGAACCAGCACGTGACGCATCCAGTCCATGGGTCGGGAGTTTGACAGCCCTGGAATAGAGGAAAACTCACCTGGTGACCTATTTCAATCTCTGTTGTGCTGCCATTATGTACATAAAAGGGTTAAAAGTGGAGTAACAAAAGGCCACACTAATTATCTATACTATTGTTTCCAGTGGCCCTGAAACGTGCTTTCTGATAGAAGATAGCTATACAGATAAGATAATGTAAATTCTTACCTGTTTCTTATGCCTGCTTTTTGTCTCATTTTGCTAGTTAACTGTTTTTGATGTTTGCTGATATTTAATAAATAAACTTTTTTTTCTTTTTTTGCTACCTGATCTCAGTGCTGTTAATGCTTGTTCTGATCTGGATTTCATGATTGTTTGAAAACTGGAAATTACCCACAATAATTTTCCGGCAAATAAGAATGCAGGGTTTTCTCCTATTTATACTAACAATCATGCTTGAACAAACAAATTGCCTTTACATTTAAATTAATGGTAAAAGAGAGAGAAAGAAATAGGAGCATTACATTTAAAAAAAATATCCTCTGGAAGCCACTGTGAAGCTTGGGTCTATAACTAAGAAGACCTTCCTAGAGTAATTGATTCTAATTGTTCTTTTATTTAGGTCACCTATAATCAGAAAAATGTGGTTGTATTTGTCTTTTTTCCAAATTGCCCACATTCTATGTATGTATGGGATTTTAAACAGAATTGGATAATTTACAGTGCACTCAGTAAGCCATGCATGTCTCTGAGCTTCATCCACAGGTTGCTTGTTCCTGGTGAACCCTTCAGAGGTTGTGTTTTTTTGGTGATGGTGGTGGTGGTGGTGGGGAGGGGGGAGGTTAGGTATCTAAAAAAGTTCATGTTACTATTTGTTCAGATTTCAATAGATAGCAACTCCAGGATTAGCAGGGTGTGGTTAGACACAACTAAAACAGCATCAAGTTTTTTTAAAGGTATTAATTTTTATTCTGTCTTCATTATTGCGTACAGTGCTAAACAATAGGATAAAGTGAAAGCACATTTTTTGGTATGAATAGTGGTCATCCACCTATAAAGCGAACAAAAGAAAAAAATATATATTTCCCTTCTTTTGTGTTGTTGAACTACCCAGACCCACGGGCCAGATGCGTCACGTGCCCATGCCCATGCGCAGTTTAGCAAAGGGGGGAAAAGTCCTGATACGTCATGTGATACTGCGTGACGACATGAGTTTGACACCCCTGATCTAGACCAATGAAAAAATATGACTTTTTTTTATTAAGAGGAAAAACCCTCCCCTTCAACCATCTATAATAATAGAAGGGTGGGTGGACAGGTAGGTAGACAGATCAAAATCCAGTAATGTAAATATGTACTGGAAAGCATGAGAGAATCAATGGCTTAATTTTGGCTTTTGTTAGAAGCTGCTACAGGGCATTGGCATTCCCATTCAGTGAAGCAGTACTTAATTTCATAGTTTAAAGCAGCGCTGTCTCCTTTATGAAACATGCACAGCAGTTATGCATATGGCTTTATTATTTTCAGCACTGAGATTGCAATGAGTTACATCGTCAAGCTCACATTGCTAAAGCAAATAAGACTTTTAATTCTTGCATGTTACGATCAATGACTGCAAGTGCAGGCTGTAGCTAATTATAAACCAATTGATTAGTTGCAGACATGAAAAGTCATAGAAATATAAATAGATAAAAACTCATTGCATGACCTCACTTTGTAATCAAAGCCCTTTTTAAAATTATCCTCAGTCTTAAGTGTGTGTATGGGGGATTGCAGAATGTACTGTATATACATCTGGTAAGATCAGTATAGGTAGTCCTCAAGGTAGACAAGTTACAACGGCCCTGAAAAAAGTGACCTATGACCATTTTCACATTTAGGATCTTTGTAGCATCTCCATGGTAATGTGATCAACATTCAGACTCTTGGCAACTGTCTCATACTTATGACCAATGGTGGGCTGCAACCAGTTTAACAACCGGTTCAGTGAGTGCGCGCTTTGTGCGTACACGCGCCTAAGGCACTTGCACGCAGTGCTGAAAATGGAGCATTTAGAAGCTTAGCTGCTTACCTTTCAAGTCAGCAAAAATAGAACAGCAAGGGGGACGGAAATCAGCTGTGCCGCACAATTGAGATGATCTAGAAAGCAGGAAATAAAGGACAGGATAGGGCGGAGACGGGTGGGCAGGACCAGCTGATCATCAGAACTACCGGTTCTCCTGAACCAGTCCGAACCAGCAGCATGCCACCAATACTTATGACGGTTGCAGTGTCCCAGGGTCATGTGATCCCCTTTTGCGACCTGATAAGCAAGTCAATGGGAAAGCCAAATTCACTTAACAAACGGTGTTACTGAGTGAACAGCTACAGTGATTCACTTAACAACTGTGACAAGAAAGGTTGTAAAATGAAGCAAAACTCACTTAACAACTGTCTCACTTAGCAACAGAAATTTGGGACTCAATTGTCATAAATCGAGAACTACCTGTATGTATTATTATGGGAGAACCTCAGATGTATTAATACCTTCAATATGTGAGAACTTGTTTCAGCCATATTAACTTTGGGTAAAGTTAGTTCTACTTTTTCATACTGTTCTGTTTTTCGTTGCTCCATCTCTCAGTATACCAAATCCTAAAAATAGCTTCCAGGATTCCTCTTCTACAAGGTTCAGGCATGCTGGAAAATTATAAGTAAAAGCCAGGAAGGGAGATCAGTGACATTTCCTATCACCACAGTTGCAACTCTAGGCTACATAAAATAGCCCACAGCTTGGAGAGAAGATATCTTCAGATTAGACGTGCTTCTGAAGATAAAACCAGAAACAGGATAGGCTGTGTATTCAGTAGAATAAGTCAGGATCTTTTCTATGGAATGGAGACAGCCAGATTGTTTCTTTTGCTTAACCAACACAAAATTAAAAAGGAGATAAGCTACTCCTTATTACATGCAATTGTTTGGGGCTGATTTGATCACAATTCTGGGGTTGCCCATTTAATCATTCCTTCTACTCCTCCCTTCCTTCTTTTTTCTGACAAGAGTTCATTGACCAACCTATACATAATGCTGGCCAAAGAAAGAAGGCAAAAAAGGAACTGGTTTGTGTGGAATTTTCATAATGAAGTTATTTGAATAAATATACATTCAGAAACAATTATTGTAATTTCCACAGAAATAAAAGTGGAGCTAGATTGGGACCAGTGTTGGGATTCAGCCAGTTCGGGCCAGTTCGAGCGAACTGGTAGGAAAGATTCTGGCTGGCCAGGCCCCTTCCTGCCCCACCCCTTCCTGGAGTTCCCCACGTGCCCTGTTTTGGCTCCCAGGTAAGTGCAGGAAGGCCCACTAGGCCCGAAACAGGGCGCAGGGGAGTGCAGCGCGTCCTCCCCCGTTCCCCATTTTGGCTCCTAGGAGGCTGCAGGGAGGCCTACTAGGTCCAAAATGTGGTACAGGGTGATCACGCCCACCCAGTCACATGACGAATAAGCCACGCCCACCAAGCCACGCCCACAGAACCGGTAGTAAAAACAATTGAATCCCACTACTGATTGGGACTATCTACCTAGACTATTTTCAAGTAACAAATGATAAGTGGGCAGTTTCAAGGAATTTAGTTTTTCTTCACAGGGTTATTTATGTTTAAGTAAGACTCGGACAGTCTGGTTTAAAGTCCTCCAACAGAAGATGTCTTCAGATAGACAACTGGGCAGAATTCATTGTGATAAATTTGTTTCCAAAAGATTGTATAGTTGTAAATAAGATATTTCAGAGACATCTCTAGGTATCTCTCTCCAAACAGCAGAATACCTCCCAGCCGTGTCGATGAATTTCATAGAGGGGACAGCATAACAGTGTTTGGAATACCTGCAGAGGTACCATATATATTTATGAAAGAAGTAGCACGAAGTGTAAACTTGTTGTCTTAATGCAATATGAATCTTAGGGGAGTTGTTATTATAAATTCTAACTCCAAGCTCTCAGTGGCCTTGAATAAGTCATTAATCTATTCTGGTTCTATTTTCTCATCCATGAACAAGATAACTTAATGCCTGCCTTACTTACAGATGCAGCATGGATTCATTAATATGCTGATTCTTCCCCTTTCAACTAATATCAACATTGACTCATATATATTCCTTCCTTCCCCAGGATGAGCCTGTTTAGATTTGCTCTTTTTAGTATTTTTATAGTTACCAATACATCTAACAAGTTTGGGCAACAGCACTGCTTAGATTAATTAGTTTTTAAAATGTTTTTACACCACAAATTAATGCTGTTTAACTCCGCATCAAACTATATATACCTTGCATTAACTTTATCTGGTTGTTACTACTTCTACTAAAAAAAAGGGAGTGATTGAGAGCATAATATTATATGCTATGCTTTTTTTTTCTTGGACAGAAAAGGATAGATTAAGCCCTCCCTACATATACTGGTTCTGATTTAAATTATTAAGAATAAGTGCCACTGTATTCAATAGAGTTATTTCTTTAGTGAATAACCATAGGGTTGCAGTTTTAATCCACTAAATACACTTGAAATATTACTGATTCATTTTAAATGTAGATTATATGCAAGCTTATATTTCAGATCTGAAGAACTGAGGGAATATCACTGCTACCTACAGGATAACAAAGAGAAAAGCTGTAGTACAGGTAATCTTTGACTTACAATCATTCGTTTAGTGACCGTTTGAAGTTTACAATGGCACTGGAAAAAATAGTGACTTCTGACTGGTTTTCACCTGTACAACCATTTCAGCATTCCCATGGTCACGTGATTAAAATTCAGCCGCTTGGCAACTGGAATGTATTCATGACAGTTGCACTGTCAAGGGGTCATGTGATCACCATTTGTAACCTTCCCAGTCAGCTTCTGACAAGCAAAGTCAATGGAGGAAACTGGATTCACTTAATAACTGCAGTGATTCACTTAACTGTAGCAAAAAGATCATAAAATGGGGCAAAATTCACTTAATTGCCTTGCTTAGTGACAGAATTTTGAGCTCAATTGTGGTTGTAAGTCGAGGACTACTGGTACTTCATGACACTAGAAGACACTAATGAATATTAACTGGATTAACCTGCTAGTCATAAAATGTACCATTTTCTGAGAGCAGCCTTTCCAATACATGGAAAGTTACTGGAAAAGGAAAAAATATTGTCTATTTATGCAAATAATATTAGAAGATGAGATCCGGGATCAATCTATATCACCTGGATCAGTGGCCCCCAACCTTTTGGGCACCAGGGACTGGTTCCGTGGAGAAAGGTTTTTCCGTGAACTGGAGGTGGCATGGTTTTTGGTTTTTTAAAATTATTTTTATTGTACATTTTTCATTATTACACATTATACATTATACCTTATAAATTTCATTGTTATACATTGCACATTGTAACATTTTCTTAGTTAGGTATATGATGTATACATTCACAGTAACAGTATACCATCTGGGTGCAATCTCTACATTCTCTATTAAATATCGATAATAAGTCTTATACATACAGTAATTATAACTATTATTCTCACTACTTATTCATCTTCCTCTTCGCTTACCCTTGTTATGCGTTATACATTGTTTCATTGGGCCCTCTATTCTGTTTTATCTATAGTTCATTACTAATATCCATCATCTATAAACATCAAATAGACCTCACCTTTATAGCCAATAAATCTCCAGATAGTCCTATAGTTTACTGATCTTAGTTATTTGATGTTCATTATTCTATTATACCTCTTTGTTTACATATATAGATTTCTAGTTTCTGCTATTTTCTACCTATTAATAAAATAGTTCCCCAACCACCCCAACCCCAAAAAAGTGATCTTCTCTCCATTTCTAATTTCTATCTTTATACTAATTCTTGACGGTATAGCTCCTGTGTTACACAGTGTTTTTTATTTATCCGTCTCCTGTCCGTTTTCGTATCTCAACTCTTATTGATTTCTTAGCACATCTCCCATACTCCTCTCATGGGATTTTATATCTTCTTTTCGCTTTCGTCTTTAGTCTAAGTATTTCTTCTGTCTCTACCATTTCTTCACTCTTTTGTATCCTCAATATACCTTTCAATGGATGGGGCTTAACTTGTTTGCATGGCCTGGTTGCTGGCATGCCGTGGCCCAATGCCAGTCCACAGACAGAGGGTTGGGGACCCTTGACCTAGATGATGGGTTGCTGGCACAAGGTCAGTTGCACTTAAAGACTAGGAATAATGTGTTTATTAATGTGTTTGGCTGAAGTATGTTGAACTTAAGCAAATTTTACTTTGAAGCCTGTGGAGGCCAAGAGATGAAAAGCTTAGACTAAAACAATTTACATAAGAACTTATGCATGCATGAATAAATGAGGTGCTATTAACAATAGTGGGATTTATTAAACAACTCATTGATAAAGTTCTTGGCTTTCATTGTTTCTGTTAGAATGGTCAGAATATGGGAAATATACAAATTGGAAATATACAGGTTTGAAACAAGATAGCAAATGTTATACAATAGACATAGCTGAGACTTGATAGGATGATTCTTATTAGTGAAATGCAGCAACTGAAGGATATTTTTTGGCCATGGAGCAGAAGCAACAGAAAAAATGAACTGCATTTATGTTCAATACTCATGCCTACACGGAAGTTCAAGAGAATAAATTTAGCGGTAAGAACATCTCTATTAAAGTAATTAGAAAAAATAATAGGTTATATTATTCACATCCATTGAACTAAGGAGAACTATGGATGATGTTTTCTACAAACAAAATGAAGATCTTTTGAAGCAGCATGTACTAGTGATGGGAAATGTAATTACTCCAGCATCTGTTGAGAGACAAACTACAGAAAAAATACTGACTTGTCTTGCTGATAACTTTCTCCTTCAAATGGCAGAAGAAGGCACAAGAGAATTATCCATCCTTGATTTGCTCTAAACCAGTAGAGCAAGTAGCAGGAACTTTCAAGGACAGTGACTATGTGAGACTGGAACGTGATTGTAGAATGTAAAGGCAGAATTATTCCCCTCTATTTTGCTTTTGTCTCTTCAGAGAAGGAATGAATTCTGCCAAGCAATTGTGAACTGCTAGTTGAAGGAGCAGGATTCCAGCTCAAGCTCTTTTTTTCTTTTTTCTTTCTTTCTTTTCTTTCTTTCTTTTGCATCTTGGAAATCCAAGCTGGTTAAACTCCACAACTTAATTGTCATGGTACCTGCTTTAGAGGAAAAGTTTGGGAATTTTGCAACGTTTTCTCTGCAGGTGCCAGACCTCCTACTTCCAGAATTCCTCCACCTTCCAGAAGACAAGGCAATGTGTTGCCTCAGCTTCTTTCACTCACCCTCCATGCATTGATGCTCATCTAGCCTCAGTTGGCTTTCTGCCTTTTCTTCACTCACTGTGAAAAGGGAACAAAGGGGAAGGTGCAGTTTCCTTCTGTTTTTGGCACACACCCCAGCTGAATGAATTGAGACAGCCTGGAGAAGAGACAATGGGGACAACTGCTGTTTATATAGTATACAGTGCATTGTTGTACAATTACACAAATATAAGTATAATGAAGGGGGTGAATTCAGTGGTGAAATCTAAAATTTCCCATTACCAGTTCTGTGGGCGTGGCTTGGTGGGTGTGGCTTGATCATGTGTCTGGGTGGAAATTGTGTTTATACAACAGTGGAAAAACAAAGAGATCCCTACAGATGAGAATGTAATTAAAATATTAG
>JANHFL010001600.1:15873-26589 GCA_032468155.1 Oxyrhabdium leporinum | reverse complement strand
GAACCAATCAAAATTTTCCCTACCGGTTCACCTGAACCGGTGCGAACCGGCTAGATTTCACCTCGGGGTGAATTGGTGTCCAAGTGGAATGAGCCACAGTTAGAGAAACGTTACTGATTTAGAATAAGTGCAGATCTCCCGAGCTAGATGAATTGTATCCTAGAGTACTACAGGAGTTTGTTGATGCCAAATCTCTATTTTTGTCTTTGAGAACTCTGCACAATAGATCAGTGGAGCACAGATATGGTCCTTGACTTCATTAAGGGGCGGGGGAGGGAATCTAGATAGATATGGATCAATCCTACATTAATACCTGAAAAGATTCCACAGTTCATAAAGAAATTGATCAGTAAGCAATTTGATGATGCAGTGATTGCTAGGAGTATGGGTTCTCTTATTTCATTTTTTATCCAAGAACACCCTTAGAATAGTATGAAAATACTCTGGACATAATACAACTTAACTGCGTAAAAGCATTTGCTAAAGTAACCAATGACATTTTGATTAGTAAGCTAGTTAAATTTTGATTTGATGACATCACAATTCAGTGAATTCACAGCTGGTCTGAAACTGGTACTCAAAGAAAGCACATCCATATGGAATGAAGTATTAAGTGGGGTACCACAGAGTACAAACTCGGACACAATATTTCTCTTTAAAATCGAAGAATTGGAAAAGACCGTTTAGGTAATTGAATCTGAACACTACACCTACTCAGAGCGGGCATCTGAATTAAATTCTCATCAACTTTAAGTTGTCTGACTCTTCTTAGATACCCTTTTTCATTAATTGGATAAAGCAATTGGGTGTTTAATGTTTAATTTCTAGAGGGCACAAAACCTGACAGGATCAGTAATATTCTAAAGGAGAAACAAAATAGCACTGAAAAGTCAAAAAGAATGTTAGCTTCATCAACAGAACCACAAGAAGTTAAATCCAGGAAGGAAGAGCGCTCATATATTCTGCTTTGGTCACACCCCATAAATATACTGTATATTCAGTTCTGGGCACCTCACTTCCAGTTTAGTTGAAAGATTCAGCTAAATTGGAACAAGAACAAATGAAAAGAGTAAAAGATTATCAGGGGAATGGAATGGAAAGTAATCCTAAGGGGAGAGACTGAGATGTTTTTAGCTTTGAGAAAATATGGCGAAGGAAGGATCTAATAGTGTTTTCCAACTACTTGATAAAATGTCAGGCCGACAAAGGTCAAGACCTGTTGTCCATCATTGTGGAGTACAGAACACAAAAATAATGACCTTAAGGCAGATTTAAGTTGAATGTTAGGAAAAGAACAGATCCAGGAGTAGGACCAATCAAGAAAGACAAAGATAATTTCCTTTTCTTTTCAAGCAGAAACTGGATGACCATTTCTCGGGGATGCTTTAATTGGAATTCCAGCACTGAGCCCTTGATCAGACTTCATAAACTAAATGGTCCTTTCTAATCCAATTAAATGCTGCAATCTAATTGTGTAGCAGCCCTAATTTATTTCTATAAAGCATGCAATAGTCTAGATTGGTCAAATGAAAATGGGCTATTGGGTATCATGTTTCCGTCTTCATCTGAATCTGCTAACAAGGAAAGGAAGGCAAGATTGTTCTTCCTTGTGATTGTTGTTCACATTATGTTGACAAAATCCTTTCCATTCAGACAAACCTTATACAACAATACTTAGTCTATTTGTGAACATTTAAGTAAAAGGGCTCCTATATCATGGATAAGATTAACATGTATCCAATTTATATTTACATTAATTCTTTCAGAGCTATACCAAAATTTTATAAAAATCAGGAGCAATAATTAGGATCTCATTCCTTTCATGTTGTATATGCAACATGAAAGGAACGTATATGCAAATCTATATACAATTTGACAAAGGTGGCAGAACTAGTACACTTCCAATTTGGTGTTTTCTTTTGTTTTCCTAATGAAAGGATACCCCCAGATAGCTCTTTTTGGCCTTAATGGAATTGCCCCAAATATCACAAAAGCTTTCTCTCTCACAGTTACCCTCTGAAATTCAACTGGATTGAAAATCCAGCCCAGTCCTATCGCTGGGTTTTATTTATCTTGATTGTTTTTAAAAATTGATGTTTTGTATTCTACTTTGTACCTTATTGGCACGAACTGCCTTAACCATTGCTTCCTCAATAAAGATGACAAATTTAGCAAATAAATACTATGATTCCATTTAAAGGGAATTCAAAATATACTTGTCCGGAGAGATGCAAAACTTTCTATCAATTTTAAAATATAATAAAATAAATTTTGAGTTGGCTTGGACACCAATACATTTTTCAATCATACTGTCCTTGTATGGAACTGACAGGCCTAACTAACAGTAGTTAGAATGCAGTATTGCAGGCTAACTCTGCTGACTGCCAGCAATTCGATTCTCACTGGCTCAAGGTTGACTCAGCCTTCCATCCTTCCAAGGTCAGTAAAATGAGGACTCAGATTTTGGGGGCAATATGATGACTCTATAAATCGCTTACAGTGGGTTGTAAAGCACTGTGAAGCGGTATATAAGTCTTAAATACTAGCTAGTGCTATCTTATCTGACAATGGTAGTCAGTGATATACTATACTAGACAGTGGTATACTATCAGCTTTGCCTTAACTTCTTCTAAGGGTTATTGCCCTCACATCCACAATATGCTGATTGATTCTCCTGCTCTTTTAAGATGTGAGGCTTCAAATATGGGAATATATTTGCTTTGTGCTGTCTGCTTCATGCTCTTGCATTGGGTTGACCTCTGTCAGATGAAAAATGTTGAATTTTTCGGTCTGACCCAGCAAAATTCCTTCAATGAGCTTATATGTGGTGGCGATTTATGGCTCTTTCTTCGTAAGGCACTGGCATTTTAATGTTGATATTTGCCGCTGGCATAGAATCTGTGTATCTGTCCTACGAACGTATATGTGTCCTTGGATTGTAATAGGAGAATACTATAGTATAGCTTTCACGATCAGTTAAAAAGTACAACATTGTTTCATGAGCTGAGATAAGCAGATCTTTACAGCAATTTATAGCACACAAAGCAGACAAATATTTTATGCGCATAAACAAAAGATAATGTGTTTTTATAATATTTACAATAAACATGGGCCTTGAAGGAAGAGGACATTCATATTTTATTTTTAGAAAATGAAGGATGACACACCTATAATACAGTTGCTAAGCCTATAAACATCCTCAGCATGCCTCTTGCCAAAATCCTATTTGTGATATATAAAGGATGAACATATTGCTTTTGGGATTTTTTTTTTTGTTTTGTTTTGTTTTAAGGCCATTTTAAGAGCTGTTGAATTTTTCAGCTATTGTCTGGTGAATTTATGTCTCATTCATATGTTGGCTTGTAAACCCTTCAAAATCCAGATCTGGTGGGCATCTATAAATGGGATTTTTTTATCTTGCCTTGAAGTTCATTGGCTTGAAATTGTGTAGGAGAAGTTGCACCTACAATAACCGCCTTTTTTATAAAAAAATATTGTGTCACTGTTTAAAGCTTCATTGGGAAGGGGGTTGTGCATCAAAGCAGCTAGCAGGGTCATACAGGTGCAGAGAGTTAGTTAAATGCCAAAATACTGTTTACTGTACTCACTGTGGAATTTGGTGATATTCAGTCTGTAAAAAACTAGGTAGCCCTAAGGCATAAGGCTTTCAGTTCGAGATGAAGAAAATATTAGTATTTTGTAGTGTACATTAAAGCAGGATTTTGTGTTTAAATAGCTAAATTTGCCAAGACCACATTTTAAGTAGAAACATATACAATATAAAGTAATAATAATAATGTAATTAAAGGTAATCCTCGACTTATGACCACAATTGAGCCTAAAATTTCTGTTGCTAAGTGAGAATTGTTAAGTGAATTTTGCCCCATTTTATGACCTTTCCTGCCACAGTTGTTAAGTGAATCACTGCAGTTGTTAAGTTAGTAACACAATTGTTATATGACTCTGGCTCCCCCATCGACTTTGCTTGTCATAGGTCATGAAACTGAAATAAGTGGTTTTAGGAAACTCAGTGCAAAACACCATGCAAAAAGAAACAATAGTATGCTTTGAAATGACTGAATAATAATATCAAGCAATATATTACTTGGTGTTATTATATTGGGATTGTGTCCAACATTCCTATTCTGACTTCTGTGGATTAGAGCGGAGACAGTAAAAGCTGAGAGAGAGGTAAGCATAGAATTGTCACTCTTTCTATTTACTGATTTTTTTAAAAGAGGTAAACATGGGTTTCGTGCAGTGGTTAAGGCACCAGACTAGAAACTGGAATACCGTGAGTTCTAGTCCTGTCTTAGGCAGAAAGCCAGCTGAGTGACCTTGGGCCAGTCACTAGGAAGGCGGCAATGGCAAACTACTTTTAAAACGTTGCCAAGAAAACTGCAGGGACCCATCTTAGCAGTTGCCAGGAGTTAACACTCACTCAAAGGAATACATGCACAACCCACCCACCACAAAGCCATGACTATTATCCCTGTAAGTTTTCCAATGTTTTTCAGTGGTTCTATAAGCTCATTTCATTTCGCTATTGTGTAGAAATGCCATAAATGGGAACCCAAATGATCCACCACCCCCCATTCTCTTTATCAGATAAAATCTTTTCCTTCCTTTGTGGAAACTAACAAGGCCTATCTTACTTAACACAGCTCAGGTCTCACATATGTAGCTTCTATGACTCAGGAAAAGGCATAGTAACACGCAGCTGGCCTTTCATATGGATAAACAGTACACAAAAGCAAATATTTCCTTCCCTGTTCTCTAACTTGGCTTATCACGCAGCTCTGAAGGTTGCTGCATCCAACAGTTTTTTTAGTTCCAACAAGGTAGGGTAAGAGCAGTTCAAATAAACTTAAATTAAAATAAAAGAGTACTATCTTTTCAAGGCTGAAATTCACATTTGGCTGAAATGTTATAAATCAAACACTATACTCTAAAAAGTACAGGTAGTCCTCAACTAACAACAGTTTGTTTAGTGACCATTCAAATTACAATAGCACTAAAAAATGTGATTGGGCCATTTTTCACACTTTTGACTGCGGGCAGAATCCCCATGGTCATGTGATCAAATTTTAGACGCTTGGCAATTGACTCATATTTATGATGATTGCAGTATCCTGGGGTCATGTAGTCACCTTTTGCAAACTTTCGGAGACGTTCTGAGAAGTGAATCAGGAAAATGTTTCTTTTAGTTTCAATTGACAAGTGCATAAATGTATTTAAGTGAAAATGAAAATGAAAATCATTAAATTGTACATGTGTTTAATAATTTGCTGTATCCTAGTAGAAATCACAGTTCCAGGTCAATTTTTGGACATGTTCTAGGGGTACTGCATCCAAGGCTAGAGAATATGGACAGTGGGATTGCCAATAAGGAAGTAGCCTTATGGAACTTCTTTTTCAAATTAAACTTGTGTGTGTGTGTATGTTCTTTTTACACACTCCCTTGAAATTTTTGAGTAAAAGTTGAGTGGGGGGAGGGGGAGAGGGAGGAAGAAGAAGAGGAAGATATCCATCCAGTTGTGTTGAACTATTGGTGATTCTGTGGGCCAGGTCTCTCGACATCTGATCTTGTACTACTTCTTTAAGTTGTTCTGTACTCTGGCTGGTATCAGGTTTGATGGTGTCCAGTCGCCATGTTCTTATACCAAATATGTTGTATGTTATCATACATGCCTAGCCTCCAGATTACCTACATCATTCTCTAACCAATCTGGAGCACACTGTTCAGAGCTGAAGAAGCTTCTTGGATGAGAAGCAAAATGTCTTCAAAGAAAAACCAGAAAATCCAATTGCCTCTTGAAAAAGCACCTTCGGGACAACAATGACCTGGATGACTAAGACATCCTAATCAGAAAATAAGATAAATACTAAATTCAGTGGAAATTGCATTTGGGTAAAGATTGCATTCTAGTGCATCTGCTTTTTTGTTTGTTTGTTTGTTTAATTTTCAGTAGATTTAGACTGCTGAGTTTGCAAATTTTGCAAAATGAAGCAGTGGCCTTTGAAGCATCCTAATATTAGCCTTGGGTTCAGAGTGGATACCACTCTTTATTAGCAATCTTCCAACAGCCCTTGACCTGCCTGGGTACCAAAACCATCAATAAAAAAAACCAGCAGGAAGTAGAATATTTATCTTCACTTGTGCTCAGCAGCCAAGTACAAGTCAGCAGAAATGATGGGAAGCAGCAGGTGAGATATTTTCTTTCCTGTCTGGACAGCTACTTGACAGGGCTGCTAATTCCCTGGGTGCAGTTTCCATCCCAAAGGATTCCCATCTTGTTATTAATCTCTGATTAATTTGCCCCATTTGTTATTAATGCACCAGGAAGCATCATTTCACCCAGAGAGGATTGGGCTGTCATCATAATAAAAGTCACCTTCTCAAAAAAAAAAAAAAAAAAGTATATCATGCTTGGGAAATATCCTGTTTGAAAGAAAAGCTCCACTGGAATGGGCACTTTGTACCACTGGCAAGGGAGAAAAGCATTTGTCAATAGTCTCCCATAGTAATGCACTCAGGGATTGTTCCTTCTCTGCAATCTCTGGCTGAATCTTGGTCATTTTCAAAGAGAACTATTATTTTGCTATCTTTACCTACCACTCATCGCTGCCACCCTTGTGCTTACCAAATTTAGTCCTGTTCTGTTCAGTTTTTGGACAGTTCTTCCGCCAACAGATAGGCAAGTGGGCAGGCAGAATCCCAGGATTTTTTAGGTAATTTCTTTCCAACATTCCATATTGATCTGGATGTATTGCACGGTTGTGGAATGAATTGCCTGAAGAGTGTTTGTGCAAATCACAATATTGTGGTAGCTATGAATTATTTTAAAAGGGTCTAGGACAACTCACCATGGCCAATTTCCCATAGAAAAAAGAGTTACCATAATTTTCACACTATAAGACGCACTTTCCCCCCCAAAAGAGTGAGTGGAAATGTCTGTGCGTCTTATAGAGCAAATGTTGCCCAAGCCCCACCCACTTCTGCCTCCCAGCAATTTGCCTCCTTGCAGCAAACAGCAAGACAAAAATGGGATGCGAGGAGGTGGCGCTAGGCGGCGGCAATCCCTGCAGCCTGGAACAGCTGATCGGCGGTATTCCAGGACGCCGAATCAACTGTGAATCAGCTGCTCGTGCTAAATCAGGCTGTGCTGAAGCTGATCAGGCTGTTTGCTGTTTGCTGCAAGGAGGCAAATTGCTGGGGGGCAGAGGCTGAAGGGTGGAGGAAATCAAAAATGGGATACGCGGAGGCCAAAAATGGGGTGCATGGAAGCCAAAAGTGGAGCGTGCGGAGGCGGTGATAGGCGGCAGTGGCGGGCGGCGGCAATCCCCGCAGCGTGGGACAGCTGATCGGCAGTATTCCGGGCGGCCGATCCAACCGCCAATCAGCTGCTCGTGTTAAATCAGGCTGTGCTGAAGTTGACCGGGCTGTTTGCTGTTTGCTGCAAGGAGGCAAATTGCTGGGAGGCAGAGGCAGATTTTTTTTTTCCCCTTGTTTTCCTCCCCAAAAGCTGGGGAGGTTATAGGGCAAAAAAAAAAATACGGCATTTAAAAAAATTCAAACACATTTGTGAATTTCCTTCTCCTTCTCCCTTCCCCTTCTTTGCAATTTTGCAATTACATGTAGGGCAATTATCCCCACTTTCTTTCAATAATGAATCATTTTGTTTTTTTTAAATGTGAAACCAATAGCTCCCGCTTGTGCACAAAATAAAATCCCCATGGCTGGCAAGAATTGTTTTCGGCAATGCAATGCCTCTTTTATGATTTTGCAGTTAACCTTCCATACGTTTGCCTCCTGAAGAGGATTAATTATTAATTTAATTATTTCGATGTGAGCGTATTTATTCAGAAGTGAGCACGCAAAGCAGGGTCCTGCTGGGTTGAATGGATGTCTCCTTCCCACGAAGGGGATTTAAAAGAGCAAACTGCAAATATGAATACCGTAATTGCTTTACCATTTCAAATGGTGGTAGATCAGTTCTCATTAAACACCCTTGGCTCAAATCTTTCTTTTAGAGGCGAGCTGTTTAGCAAGGCTCAATAGATTTGGGGAGAATTAACCAAACCGACCGCAGGAAATCCTTAAATGATCACCAGTCGCTTAGTGACCGTTCAAAGTTACAACGGCACTGAAAAAAAATAATAACTTGTGACCATTTTTCACACATCCATTGCAACATCCCTATGTCATGTGATCAAAATGTGGACGCTTGGCAACCGATTCATATTTGTGACCCTTGCAGTGTCCCCGGGTCAGGTGATCCCCTTTAGCGACCTTCTGACAAACAAAGCCAGATTCACTTAACAAACGCGTGACTCACTTAACAACTGCAGTGATACCGAAGGATCTGGACAGACCTGGGGCGCTGTCTAACAAAATGAAATTCAACGGTGAAAAAAAGGAAGGTTCTACATTTAGGCAAGAAAAAACAAAGGCACAGGTATGGTATAGGTGGTGCCTGGCTCACTAGTAGTAACTGTGAGAGGGATCTTGGAGTCCTAATGGACGATCACTTAAATATGAGCCAGCCGTGTGCTGCAGCTGCCAAAAAAGCCAACACAGTCCTAGGCTGCATCAACAGAGAGAAAGAATCAAGATCAGGTGAAGTGTTAATACCGCTTTATAAGGCCTTGATAAGGCCACACTTGGAATATGGCATCCAGTTTTGGTCGCCATGATGTAAAAAAGATGTTGAGACTCTGGAAAGAGTGCAGAGAAGAGCAACAAAGACGATTAGAGGAGCGAAGGCTAAAACATAAAAAGAACGGTTGCTGAAATTGGGTATGTTTAGTTTAATGAAAAGAAGGACTAGGGGTGACACGATAGCAGTCTTCCAATATCTCAGGGGTTTCCACAAAGAATATGGGGGTCCACCTATTCTCCAAAGCACCTGAAGGCAGGACAAGAAGCAATGGATGGAAATTAATCCAGGAGAGAAGCAACCGGGAACTAAGAAGAAATTTCCTGACAGTGAGAACAATTAACCAGTGGAACAACTTGCCTCCAGAAGTTGTGAATTCTCCAACACTTGAGGTTTTTAAGAAGTGATTGGACAACCATTTGTCTGAAATGAGCAGGGGGTTGGACTAGAAGACCTCCAAGGCCCCTTCCAACTCTGCTATTCTATTCTATTCTATTCTATTCTATTCTATTCTATTCTATTCTAATATTCTCTTCTACTCTACTCTACACTACTCTACTCTACTCTGTTTTATTCTACTCTGTTCCATTTTCTATTCTATTCCATTCCATTCGATTTTCTATTCTCTATTCTATTCTATTCTATATTCCATTCTATATTCTATTCTATTCTATTCTATTCTATTCTATTCTATTCTATTCTTTTGTTCTTATTTCTATTGTATTGTATTGTATTTTTATTCTGTTCTATTCTAATTCTGCATTCTGCATTCTATATTCTATACTCTATATTCTATATTCTATTCCAATCCAATCCAAGCTTCTATTCCATCCCATCCCTGCTTCAAAATAGGTCACATTCAGTCATTAACCTTGTAGGGCGAAAGGAGTGACTCACCCCAAAACAGAATCCTGATAACCTTTGAAAGCGACTTGCTTTGTGTCTTTCCAAAGTGAACAATTCAATACCTCTTTGGAGCTTGTGACCTTTTGGTTCCACAATAGATCTTTTATTTTTGTTTTTAAATTCTCTCTCTCTCTGTTGGGGCGACCTCTTTCCGAGTGAAAAACGGCTTTTGTGCAAATGACAACAGTCCCACGCAGGCAGGCCAGGACTGCAGGAAAAGAGCAAAATTGTGGTCCTTCTGGAGAAATCCTTGCAACTTCACTGCTACTCCTCGAGAGTTCACTTAGTGACGGTTCGAAGTTATAGCGAAAGCTTTTTCCAGAGAGAGACAAATCATTGAGGGGACAGCAAGGGTGACCACAGCATTAAGAACGTTGCCTCCCAACGGTTCGATTCCCACAATGGATGGATGGTTGCAAAAGTGGATGGAGTTAGCAGAGATGGCTAAATTGACTGCTTTGATCAAAGGAAAAAAACAACAACACACAATTACTTCGGTTTCTACTTGGAAACCACTTCTGGACTTTCTGCTTGAGGTGCGGAAAAGAAAATAATGAATCTTTGTTTTTGGGTTTTGTCGATGAGATAGGTTTAGTCTTCAGCTTACAATTGTTCGTTTAGTGACTGTTCAAAATTGCAACGGCACTGAAAAAAGTGTTCTGAGGACCGTATTTTTACACTCACGCCCGTTGCAGCATCCCCGTGGTCACGGGATCCAAATTCAGGCGCTTGGGCAATGGGTTCACATTTACGACGGTCTCAGCTGACTGTCTCTGGAGATTCTCAGTCATCTCGTTCCATGTGACCGTCGCGTGACGTGCTACTGTCCTTTGGAAGGGGCGGAGAGAGCTGAATTCAGTACAGGTAGTCCATGACTGAGGGCCACAATTGAACCCCAAATTTCTGTTGTTAAGTGAGACATTTGTTAAGTGAGCTTTGCCCCATTTTACGACATTTCTGGCCGTTAAGTAAATCCCTGCAGTCGTTAAGCTAGTCACACAGTTGTTATGTGAATCTGGCTTTCCCCATGGACTCACTCACTCACTCACTCACTCACTCACTCACTCACTCACTCACTCTTATCTATCTATCTATCTATCTATCTATCTATCTATCTATCTATCTATCTATCTATCTATCTATCTATCTA
>JANHFL010001600.1:0-15773 GCA_032468155.1 Oxyrhabdium leporinum | reverse complement strand
TAAATTTCACACTGCGGTTCTTAAAATGCACTTAGGCTTAGAATAACTTCATTGTCACTTTAATGTACACTAATCGGCATACATTAAAATGAAATTTCATTGCATACAGCTGTCAAAGGGTCTCCACCTCTAATATATACTACATAAACATGATAAAATAAATAAATACAAAATTATGCATATACCCACATATATTATATGACATGGAGAAACAACCCAGTCTAGTTCAGATGTATACATGTACATGGTGAGAAAAATGACTTTTGCGAATTTACTAGACGGATGGCATAGGGAATAAAGCTGTTACAGAATTGGCTAGTCCTGCTACCCAACCTTCTCCCAGAGGGGAGTAACAGAAACAGACCGTGAAGTGAGGGTGTGAGGTGTCCAACAATGCTTTGAGCTCTAAGCACATAGCTCTTAAAAGCTGTATAAGCGAGGTTCCTATAATCTTCTGTCCTTATGATACAAATAAGTAATAGCATTCTATGTGCTTCATTCAAGATAACTAAAGCTGAACCCCCGAACTGTCATCTATTTGAAGATGTTATTAAGCTTCAGGCTTGTTCAAATCCATATGGTAGTGGTACCTGCCCTCACATTATTAGACAGATCTATTAATCACTCAATAATTTATTTAATAAGTTTACAACTCGTCTTCCTAAATGAAGACTTTCCGGTCACCCTATCCATAGAGAAAATCATTCTGGAACTGTAGATGGCACCTGAACTGGAGCCTTTCCACAATATATGATTGGATCTGTACATCACCCCTGTACAAGTAGCTACTTGGGTAAGCAGTGAAATGTTTCAAACCAACAAGAAAAGAAGTCCAGGTGCCATGACTCAACTTCCAGACAAGGTTAAGAAAGTCTTACTGGATTGAACCACTGGCTCATATAATCTCATATGAACATTACAGGAGAGCAATGACTTTCTCTAGTTCCTTGGCCTCTGATATTTGTGGTATGTTTACGATTTATTATAAAGTCAAGCTGAACTTAGTTTGCAGGTGGACCCTACATTCTATTTCTAACAATATTTGATAAGCACAGGATTAGACCAGTGTCCACATAGGATCAGACCATGTCTACCATCTTAAGGCAGCTCTTAAGATGAATGACTTAGATAATGTTTACACTCTTCTAAACTGTCTACAATGGGAAGCTAACTCTGAGTCGTCATTTTAATTTCCCAAAGTGCCTATCAGCTGATACAGCCTATGGTTCAGGAGACAGAATTATAATTTATAACATCTCTTACTATTGGCTATGAGGGAAGGGTATCATCTGAAGGGCATATGTCCCCACTCTGCTAGGACAGAAGATTTTTAACTAGGACAGAAGAAGTCCCAGCAAACTTCTATAGCAATCCTGCTAAGAAATCATACATTTTGACTGTGACAGATTTTCCAAACTTATTATAGAACATCAATGTGTCCTTTCTGAACTTCTCCATGTATGCTTACAGCTTGAGTTCTTTCCTTGCATATTTTCACAACAAATTAACTGCTAAAACATGACCAAACCAGCATGCAGTATGATCAGTAACAAATTCAGATTTCTAAGATAACTAAGATGATCAGCGCCAAAAGACAAGATTGAAGTAATCAGACTCTTGAAAAGGATGCAGAAAGTGCTGGGAAAATTGTAACATCAAAGATTGGAAATGTTTTGTGCATTGAGAAAATTCCAGTGGTTGTTCCTATTACTTTATCCTAGGGGATTTCTGTTGCACATTGACTTTCAGCCAAGAAAAGGGGCACAAGACAAGAGTTTTTACAGCATCTGTGTGCACTTAGGCAGAATCATTAAAAAAAAAATGCAAACATGTTTTTCTAAATAAGGAAGCAAACTGGTAATGAAATCCAAATAATAAGAGCTTGGCGATCTGGTGTCCTGATATTTTGGATGCCAACTCTTATCAGACCAAGCCAGTATGGCCAAAAAAAAGAGTGGGGGGATTAGGAGAGTTGCACTTCATTAATTAATTAATTGTTTATTTATTAAACTTGTTATATGCTTCTAATGACTACAGATCTCAAACTGAGTTAAAAGCATAAGATACAAGCAACCGATTAAAACAGCACAAAACTAATGCTCAGGATAAACACTGAAGGGAAGAAAAAGAATAAAATAAACCAAACACCTTTAATGGGTACATTAAAAATGTAGGGTCCTTGGTGCTCTCTGAGCTTGAGCACCAAGGCTACCTAGTCCACTGATGATGTTACCTAGTTTGGTAATAAAATGTCTGCAAGCTCAGAGAGCACGAAGAACCTTAACCCTGAGCTACTAATATGCTCTTCTACAGGTACATAAACAATGTAATTGTAATTGTCTCATGAAGTCCAGGGAGAAGGGCATTCCAGGATGACAGTATTACTGTTGGGAAGGGCTTTCCACAAATAACCATCAAATGGCCCTTTGAGGTTCTGAACATCTTGTCACTATCTGTTCTTTTATTTTCAGTTGAAAACACTTAGGCATATTTTCAAGAGCAAAAAAGAAAAAAACAAGGCTAAATTTTTTAGGGTACCAGGGGGTAAGCCTATCATTCCTGTTTACTTTACTTGCCATTGCTTTCTGCTTCTTTTATTCCTTCCCCTATATTGAATTTGAGAGCCAATTTGGTATAGTGGTTAAGGCACCAGGCTAAAAGCCACGAGATTCATCTTAGGCACAAAGCCAGATGAATGACCTTGGAACAGTCATTTTCTCAGCTCTAGGAAGTAAGCAATGGCAAGCCACTTCTAAACAGCTTTCCAAGAAAATTGCAGGGATTAGTCCATGCAATTGCCAGGAATCAGCGCTGACTTGAAAGCACACACACATAAAGACACAGACATATTCACAAATCAAATTTTAGATTGTCAGTTGCTTGCAACTAAGACCTAAAACAGGGCCCATCAGAACAGTCAAGAAGCATTTGGGGGCATTGCAATCAAAGCTTTGCTTTTTCTGCAGGCCTCCTTTTACACACAAAGAAGCAGGCCTTCAATTCCCGTCTGTAATTACCCTTTTGCCAGTTTGGACTCTTCCCTCTACAGTCACCATTGAAGTAAAATGCTGTTCACTACATTACTCTTTGCATTGTCTACAATAATGTTCTTGAAAGAGTTTAACAGCTCTTTGTGGCAGTCCTGTCTTGTACGAAATCAGACAAGAATCTTTTATGCAACCAACCCAATTCAGTTGTTCCATGCATCTGCGTCTGAATTAAATGAATTCAGTCAAAAGGCATTGCTCAGTTAGTTGCCTTTTAAGGAATTAACAGGTAAAATGTTCAACCAGCTTGTGGATTATGAATACAGGTGTGTATTTATACCACACACCTATTCAAGAGCACTCTTTGTCTTGATGTGCATTTACATCCTTCATCATCATGCTCATTGTCAGGTTGCAATCTTAATTTAATGATTTTTGTCAACTCCATCTCAACAAGATTTAACTCAGAAGAGCCCTGGTGGATGAGAACAATGATTAAGTCTCTCCTGATCTGACAGTCAAGCAATGCAGCTTGCTATGGATTGTTGCCTCACTAGGTCTTCGGAATGGGGCGGTATATAAATGTAAAAATAAATAAATAAATAAATAAATAGGGGAAGATCTTTAATATCTTTAGATAAGGCAGAGAAAATTCCTGCTTTGCACCCTGGAAAACAACTGCTAAACATATTGATAAGTAGAGTTCTATATTCACCCTTTTCCTGACTTGAAATATTTTTTCCAGCTACATTCCAACCTCTTATGTCAGTGAACTTAGACAATACCATTGCTTATTCTGAGCCCAGAAAGAAAAGATTTTATAAAACTTTCAGAACATTCAATAGTTAGTTGTCATATTCAGCATCAATTTGAGATACAGTTAATCTCGATGAATTATGCAGCAGTGCTTTTGACACACACACACACACACCTTATTTTGACCCTTTTTGACACACATACAAGACTATGACCCTAGGACTCAAAACACTTTAACATCAGGCAAGCCACAGGTACTCAGCTCATGTCCAGATTAAAAACTCAATATTGTGAGTTTCTCTTTGTATATATATGCTACATATCATCTACATACTGTATACTTAATTATGGTCCTTGATTTGCTAGCCATTTTCTTGACATTGTATGTCTTCAAATGTATAGGACCAGCTCTTAGGGAGAATTAGACGTGCTTTTGCAATTTAGAGCAGGATGTGATTCATAGTTAGGTAGATGAGATTTCAGATACCTCTGTACTGTCTTTTGATTAAAAATGAAGGGGAGGGCAGCCGTGTATCACTCTGTTAGCCCTAACAACTAGTCAATAGGCCTGCATTTCTCCTGAAGATTCAGTCTGAAGCTACAAAAAGATTTATAGAACTTGTTTTTCAGTTGCTAAGTTGTGTCTGACTCTGTGTGATCCCATGGACCATAGCATATCAGGACCCCCTGTACTCCACTGTCTCCCAGAGTTTGCAAAATTCATGTTCAATGCATCAATTACACTATCTAACTGTCTCATCCTCTGCTGTCCCCTTCCCCTTCTGCCTTCCAGCTTTCCCAACATCAGGGTCTTTTCTAATGAGTCCTCTCTTCTCATTTGGTTGCCAAAGTATTTGGATTTTAGCTTCAGTATCCGCCCTTCCAAAGAACAGTCGGGGTTGCTTTTTTATTTTTTTTTATTTTTTAGGATTGACTGATTTTATCTCCCTTGCAGTCCAAGGGACTCTCAAGAGTCTATATTCAAGCATGGAATAATCATACTGTGTTGTTGTCAGTGTATAATCAGATGTCAGTTAAACATGTATATAGTATATTAGCTGAACCGCTGAGTGTTTTATACTTTCATAATTAGATTCAGTTTATGCTTTGCAGCAGATCATTGATATGGGCAGGAAGTAGTTTTCAGTGTGCAAAGGCACCAATGAAATCAGTCTAGAGAGGCACATCACTTTCCAAACTAATTAGTGGTATACATAATGCCTTTGGAGGAAATCAAAAAGAAACTTGCATATGCTCTCATAATTGACTTTCCACTGTCTTCATTGCCAATATTCCTATGTGTATTGTTAAAAGGGGGGAGAAAAAAATTCTTCCTCAGAATAATGATGATACATTTTCCCATCTTTCTAACCATGATTATGCATGAAAAAACATAGGAAGTCAATCTGGACTTGCATATTCCTTTGCATTCCCCAAGTATTAGTACATAAAAGAAGCCATGGGCATCTGAAAAATTTAATAGTCTAACATTATATGTGGGTGAATGCAGATGCATTTATATTACTGTAATATTTATAACACTATTTTTAATAGGTCTGCCTTTTATGCATTTTTTCCAGTTCATTTCACAGGTTTAGGAAATTAATTACTTTTTAGATTTTGGTTCCCAGGGAGAAGCTTTCCAAAGATAGATTAAAGACACAAACGTAAGATTTTCCTCCACTTGGTAGCATCTAAACATATATTAGAATTAACAGAACTCCAAGCAAGTATGGAGTAATAGGCTACATTGCTATGGAACTTGTAGGGCAAATATTCCGCACCTGCCTAAAATATTTTTCTTCTGAATCAGAAACCAAGTTCTTTCCTATAAGCCCAATTCATATATTCATTCATGCTTTCATCTCTCTCAGCTCAGGGTGGCCCCTGAAAATCTTACACATTTTCTAATTAAAGGAAGTATAAATAAATAAATTAAAGGAAGTCTTCTCCTGCCTATTTTCCCATTGGTATTATTATCTTACTTTAAAAACAGAGTAGAACAATAGGAAGAGAACAATAATCTTAAAAGTGCCATTCCGCAGCAGAGAAAAGGACTGAATAATGGACTAGGCAGAAAAAGGATTGATTTTTCCATCTATTACATGTCAGACAATTTGAAAGCAAAAGGGTATTGCCACTTTATTCACAATTTGTTACTAGAAATTAAGCAGTTATGTACCAGAATTCGTTAAGAAGAGATCCGAGGCTTAATACTTTCCACAACCACACCATCATTCAGATATCTAAAATTGAATAACCTTCTGTATTATTAATTACTCATATGATGGATGGATGGATGGATGGATGGATGGATGGATGGATGGATGGATGGATGGATGGATGGATCATCAAGTCAATGTTGACACTCTCCCAGTGGTGCACTCATTGCCTCTGTAATTGAATTCATCCACCTTACTGCCGGTTGCCCTCTTTTCTTCAACCATTCCCAGCATTATAGACTTCTTAAGACAGAAAGGTTTTCTCCTGATGTGTCCTAAATTTGACCATTTAAGCCTAGTTATTTGTGTCTCAAGTGAGAACTCTGGATTGATTTCTTCTATAATCCATATTTATCTTGGCTGTCCATGGTATTGTCATGTCTTACCTCTATTATAACGTAACTATGAAATTCCACATCCAAACATTATTCTTTTATCAGACCTTGCTACCTGTTGTTGGTACATGCATTGTAATGTGAAGAGTCACAAGGAGAAAACAGAAGTATATAACACCATCTTTAATACCCAAGACTCAAGTTTGGAAATAGTGTCTTAAGGTCAAAAAGTGGGAAATATTTTTCCTTTTGAATGTTCTGTGAAAATTAATTGATTCATCTCACCTAGAGCTTATAGCAAGGATGGTACAAGTGAATTTAAAATGCAGCAATATGCTGCAGTTTAATTTCAATATCCAGAGCCAATTTGGTTTAGTGGTTAAGGCACCAGATTAAAAACTGGGAGATTATGATTTCTAGTCCCACTTTAGGCACAAAGCCAGCGGACCAATAAATTTGATAATAAAATAAAAAAGGCAGTGTGGAAGCTGGATTTGCTCAACCACTATGTGATTCACTTAACAAGTACAACAATAATGGCAAAAAAAATGTAAAATTGAGCACCACTGACTTTATCGCCATCTTGCTTGGCAATGGAAATTCTAGTCTCAATTGTGATCATAAGTGGAGGATTGCCTGTAATGCGTTCTTCAGCTCAAACAACTTTTGTGCTCTTTGGCTCAAAGTACCCTTCACAGAACAAATTCAGATTAGAATGGAATGCTAACAGTTTGAAAATTATTATATATGTTTTTCCTTTCATGCAAAGAATCTGGAGCCCTTATGCAATAGTATGCTTTTGGATATTTTCATAAGTTCAGTTTCTTTGTTTCCCTAGCTTAGATTCTATTAATAAAAATGCATACATTGGAAGTGTCATTCTGCTGCAGAGCAAAACATCAGCCTTCAGCATGATCTGTGTTACTAGCAATGCTTCTGGGGCATACATAGTTTCCCAGAGCATATTTAGAAACTATTCAAGATTCTGTTCTTTTCCTCAACTAGGAAAAGATGTGCTAATACTGTATTGCTTTCTTGGTTTGCCAGCTACATGAGACTTGAAAACTGTAAGAGTGAATTCCTAGTCTGAGTTTTACTAATTAATTAAGGCAGAACCTCTCTGAAACATTTTCTTCCACATCTCTCACATCTTGGTAACGAGGAAGACACCAGTGCCTTAAAAACCAGAATTAAAACTTATGGATAGTGGAAAGCTTCTGAAGAGAAGATCCCAATAAAAACTGTATCACATGGGGATAAACATTAATTACTGGGAGAAATGAAGGCAGGTTGCAAATTTGTCATTCAGGGGCTGGTCTAGACATTTTGAACAGGAATTTTGAAAAGTTGGATGGTAGCCAGAGATTGAATGAAGATGGGTGCCCTATTCAAAAAATCTAGGCCAGCGACAGAGGCCATGGCAGATTCAATGGTAGTCATATTTGGGGTGTCATAGAGGAGTCTCCAAATTTGGCAACTTTAAGATTTATGGACTTCAACTCACAAAATTCTTCAGTTCCGGGAGTTGAAGTCCACAAGTCTTAAAGTTGCCAAGTTTGGAGACCCATGTCAAAGAAAATTTTGTTTGAGACTCTCACTCCTGTGATTAACTGAGAGATGATCTGACTCAGTTTTTAATTGGCAAATTATTCAAATAGACGTATTGTGTCAGTCCTTCAAGACTGGCCAACTCAAAAAAAAAACACACCACCACTACAGGTATTTCAGGAATGCTACCTTTATTGTTTTAAAGTAAGATAACAGAAGCTTGAAAGATTGTCCAAATTTCTTTTTGCCCCATTTATACCAAAGAAAATAAAGGAGGGGCAATTTCAAGTTTCTTTCTTATAGTTTCTTTACTCTCTATGTGTAATCTCTTCTCCAAGTCCATAGTTAATAGCCCTTCTGTGCTTTCCTTAAATAGTGAAACAGGAAGTAATACTATTGAGATTCTGAAGGTTTCCTCATCATAAGAACTGGGCTTAATCCTTCCTTCTATTCTACTTTGGCTGTATCAGCCCTCCACCCTCCACTAGGAAACCAAAGTCATGCAAGTAACAGAGGCATGCAAATCTGAATGCATTACACCCCTCCCACTCTTTACCTTCTTGAGAACTAGAGAGGGTCTTGTCTGACATGGTTATTTAGATACAGCTCTGGTCTGGATTCCATTTTTTTCCTGACTGTTGTCTTGGTTGCTGCTCTATTATTTCTTCTTTCCATTGTGTATTGCATTGGAATAACCAAACAGAAAGAACTGAAATGATGCAGTAGAGAATAAGAGATTTGAAGCCTAAGATGGCCTTGAGCTCCAGGAAATTGGGAAAACCCAGACAATAGCATTCCAGCCCAAAGATTGGCACTGGTAGTAGTTCTCATGGAAATAGAAAGTGCTCAACAGAGTTTCCACTGTTTCAAAGCTTGAGATGTTCATCAGATGAAGGACTACCTCAGCAAGAAGACGGGACATGTGGAAAGGGATCTTTCAAAAGCTATTGCTTTTTGAAAGGTGAGAAAGACCAAACAGAGCAAGATTAGACCACACCCATGTGACTAAATCCAAGATTCCATTAAATCCTGAAAGACAACTTGCATTAGTTTATCTCTTTAAGAAAGTGACTTGATGCAAAAAGTTCATATCTATGATAATATTAAGAGTCATCCCAGTTGTAGTAAGTATTGAGAGGTGATAGTTAACTGTCCCTCTAGATTGACTGCTGTCACTGATTAGAAAAGCACTGGATTATTGCATCACAGTGCAGCAATCCTGTTTTTGTTTGATTTTCCCCCTTGCTCTTGTACTGCAGGCATTGCTGAGCCAATGTAAAGGTTTGCAAAAAGGGGATGAAAGGATGAATTGGAAGAAGTCCAAGATTACACAAACTGCAATTCTAAATCTATGCCAAAGGATGAACAGCAATCTCAGGAATGCCAAGAAACTTACTAGACTAATCCAGGTGAGACACCAATAGAGCATGAACCAATTGCTTAGCCATCCCAACAGTAAGAAATGATTGGATACCAAATACAAGTTGAAGATGCTTGTAATATTATTGATGAAAGGCTTGGAAGATTGTTTCTTATCAAGAACTTCCAGATTTTCCTCTACAAGAGAAATAAGTTAGCAAGTGCCCTGAAAACTACAAGAAATTACAGAAAAGGAAATAATAAGTTCAGTCTCATCCAAATTTAATTTAAGGTGATAGGGACATATCCAGCTGGAAACCCCAAGAAGACAAATTGGGAAATTCACATTACATCATCCAAGACAGGAGTAGAATAATATATATGTCAAGCTAAATATGACAGTTAAAATGAAAACAAAGAGAACCCAAAGACAAAGTATTCAGAATGAAGAGAAGTAGGTAAAAATGAAAAGAGGGAGTCTTGACTTACAACAGTTCATTTAGTGACCATTTGAAGTTACAATGGCACTGAAAAAGTGACTTGTGACCATTGCAGCATCCCCATGATCATGGTCATGGTCATATTTGGATACTTAACAACTGGCTCATATTTATGACTGTGGCAGTGACCCAGGGTCATGGTATTCCCTTTTGCGACCTTCTGACAAGCAAGGTCAATAGGAAGTCAGATTCACTTTACAACCATGATACTAATTTAAGTAACATGGCAATCACATGTTAAGTGATTCACTTAACCAATGTAAGAAAAAGTTTTAAAATGAGGCAAAGTTCACTTAATAAATTCTCACTTAGCAGTATAAATTCTGGACTCCGTTGTGGCCATAAGTCGAGGACTGCCTATAATAAGAAGTAATGGTCAGATCTGGGGCATAGCCACAGATAATGAGAAAGGCTGAGAACAGAAACACTTCCATGTACAGCAACTGAAAATGAATGATGAAACAGATAAGAACCAATGAAAACTGTTATCAACTACACTTTTAAGAAGTGGGGGTGGGGGGGAAGCAGAATTTGATAATGAAGATCATCATATGCCATAGACAAGTCCAGCCATGCCAATATTGAAGAAGTATGGCTAGGGTTGGCCATCGGCAAATCATTAATAATCAAGGTAAGTGTCATCTCTGTCAAATGAACTATACAGAATCTTGACAAATGTGTACTAGTGAAAGAGAAGAAACTTTGATCAACTCACTCAACAATCTTTGAGAAAAACCATGGAAATGACAGTGGGTAAAATTAAAACAAACTAAAACATCCCCAGAAATTTTTTAAAAAAGAGAAAGATAGCAGGCATATTTCAATATCTGGGGAAACAGCCACTTTAGGATGAAAATTGATTAATCTAATTAAAATGATTAAAAAATAAGGAAGAAATATGTAAAGAGAAGAAAAAGACACATTGCTTAAAGAGCCTCTGAAACGATTTAATGCTCCTTGGAGAAAATTAATAACTAGAGGAAGAATGTCTACAAATAACAAAGACAATATTAGTGACTTGCTAAATCTAGTCAGATTAGTGACTGACTAGAAATTGAAGTCTAGAAGGATTGTTTCAATTTTAGATAAGAAGCATTTTCCAAAGTCCTCAGGTGTAAAATGAGGAAGAACTTTCTATTTGCCAGATAGGAAAAGAATGTGCAACTCCAACTTCTTATTATCATGGTAGACTTTAAGGATTCTGTATGAAACTTGCCGTTTCACACATGTCAATTCACTCATTTCAAATCCATGATGGCTTTCCAATTCTTTCTGGGTACACTGAATAACATTCTGAGAACTTTTGACATATTGAACCAATGCTACCACCAGGAATTAATTTATGGCTTGGAGCATTTAGTAATTTTTTCCTGATGCTAAGATCTGGAGGAAAAGGTGGGGGGAAAATGAAGAGGAAGGTTGTGAAATTCAGTGTGCCTTACACTAGGCAATAAATGTATTACACTTCATTTTATCAAGGCAAGCCAACTATCTTTTAATTCTGTTGCCACTGAACCCAACGCCACAATGATCTTATGCTTAGAGTCCAATGACACCAATTTGCAGCTTTTGTCTTCAAGTTTTTTTAAGATGTATTGTTATTGAAGGGATTCTTTTAATGTAATGTAAAAGTAATGTAAAAAAATAAAAGAAAAAAGAAAATCTATAAAGAAAGGACTTCCAATGTTCTTTATAGCAGTTATAAATTCTGTAAAAATGCTACGTTTCATCCTTTCCCCATATACAGTTATATTGTGACTTCATTCTTTCCATATTCTACGCTTTCTAATAATCAAAATCATAAATCATAGGTTCATTTTTTCCAAAAAGTCCATAAGGGTTTCCTGGTGCTAGCAGATGTAGCTGTTGCCTTTTTCCTCTAATTAAGCAAATCAATTTTATTATCTCTGCAAATTCGGTTATTTTTACCAACCACTGTTGTGGGTATTTCAGACTGTTTCCATCTTTAAACATATAACAATCTTGCTGCCGTTACCATGTTAAAAAAGCAATCTTTCATAGCTCTTTTCTAGTTGTCTATCATTAGTCCCAACCAAAACAGTGTTGTGTGCATTTGAACTGCAACTTTCCTGTTGTTTTTTGCAAGACCACCAATTGGTCCTTCATATTTCCACATTTCCAACATAAGATTTAAGTACCTTTATACAGAAACTTTTTCTGGTGTCACATAATCAATTGTATATGATTTTATTTAAAAAAATGTCTTTTAAATTGTAACAATGTGAATTTCAATCCTTTCAACCATATATATTCCCATTGATCCATTGTATATTATAACCAAAGTTGTTGGTCTGTTTGTCATATACTGCTTAACTTTCCTTCTTCCGTTTCAAATTTCAATAAAAGCTTATATGATTTAGCAATTACATGGTCATCATTTGCACATAATTCAATTTCAAATTCTGTCTTACGTGTTCAATTTCAAATGTACTTTTGGCTACTTTAAATCTTTCTCCTAATTACATATGAAACCATTGGAAACTAAATCCCTCTGTGGACAATTGCTCTTTTGACTTCATCTTATATTTTCCATGTTCTTGTTCTAAGAATTCTCAATATAACATTCATTTCTTTTTCAATAAAATGCTTCTTGTGCTGAAATCCACAAAGGTGTTTATAGGCATAGACTGGGTTTGTATCTATTCCATATTATCAGTAGGGCACTGCTAACATAATTATATTTAAAAATCCACATTACCCTTAACTTTATTGTACCATAAAAAAATTATGCCATCCAAATCTCAGGTCATGCTTTTCTATTTCTAAAATTCACATTTCTCAATAACTTGTCTCCAGACTTTTTAATTATTGCCCTAGAAAGCTATTATCATACTTTCTGCTAAATGATAATGTAGTCTAGTTGATTTCATTTTAGTTTTGTCTTTCTGCATCCAGTTGTAGAAGTTAGCATGGGGTGGGAATTCTGTGGTTCGCACTTAGCTGTAATAACTCTATAAGATTTGGCAAATAATTGTATGAAGACTCTTAATCCAGGATCTCATTCACAAAGTAAATAATGCTACATAATCTGATTGCAGTGTGGGTACCAACTCTTATGGGGGTCAGTAATTTGTAGATTATCCTATAGATCAATTTCCTCACTTGCTGTGTTAATGATGAACACCATATGTTATCTGTGCCTTTAGGTAAATAAATAATTTATTTCTTTTCTCTTCCATGATCCTTTTCCACAAATGGAATTGATTAAAAAGGGCTGCATACAGTCCTTTTTCCTAAATAGTATTCCAACCATCTAATGAGGTTTAATTTATGAGATTAATAATAATCAGTGCATCCCATTTAAGGCTTATGTGGAACATGCTTTTTATAAAGAGCTTACTACTGTAGCTAATTGGACAGTATAGGACAGTATATGGTATCCTAGAGGGTTTTTTTTTAGACTTTTTCATCCTGACTTTATTATTTTTATAAATAACTCAAGGCAGCAAACATACCTATACTTCTTTGTCCTATTTTCCACAAAACAACAATCCTGTGAGGAGAATTGAGCTAAGAGAGACTGACTCAGTCACCCAGGTGACTTTCATGTCTAAGGCAGGATTAGAACTCATGGTCTCCTGGCGCCTTAACCACTATATCAAACTTACCATTTTTCCCTCTTTGTTATTTTGCAAATAGCATGACAGATAGGTAAGCAAAATGCATCCATTTAGTGTTATATCCAAGGTTGATTTTCTTAGCTTTGAATGATTACTTTTCAAAGACTTATCACAATTCCAACAATATCTTTCTTTTTACTTCCTTGGTCTACAATGCAACAGGATGGAGTGCAATAACAAACTGTTAATCATTGTTATGCGTGTACTTTACTAGATATCGAGAGGTATTTAATAATAAAACCTAAATGCTTTAGTGGATATTTAAAAATAACATCTAAATGACTATGATAATAGTTAAAAGTCTAACCCGTGTAAATACTTATTTTTACTCAATGTAGACATCTTCTGACTCAAACTCATTTTGGAATTAGGTTGCTTGCCATTCTAAAATTGCTTTGAAGTATTTCCAACCTTCTAGGGAGATCTCAAAGATACGAAATAGTCCTTTTATTGTCCTTTGTAACAATGACAGACTCAAAGCGCAAATTACAAACCAAGAAAGCCATTTAAAAATCCTACCGAGTACCCTGCAAATCTTTAAATGTGGTTTTTAAAGCATCCCCATGAAAATTAGGAGGATTTACAAGTATTTAACTTTGGGTGGAACAAAACTGAAAACAAATTAATTAGAAAAAAAATGCTCCAAGAGAGTATGCTATTATAAGAAAGTCAAATAAGAAAACAAATTAATTAGAAAAAAATGTTCCAAGGGAGTATGCTATTATAAGAAAGTCAAGTAAGAAGCCTAAAATTTATGGGTGGAGAAATGTCATACGAGTATTTAGGACACAAGTTAGGAAAATATTGTTACATCTTATCCCGCTGATTTCCATCATGTCCCTTCCACTGGAATCAGTACACACAAAGGATCACTTAATAATGACAACAAATTCCAATGTGCAGAGTGAAATCTTAGATATCAAAATTAGAATTTATTTTTTTTAAAAAACAGCATTTCATATTTTTTATATATGTATTTTATATTTATATGCATTTGGTTCATGTTGATTGTTGTTATACGGCTTTTGTAAGCCACTTAGCTTTGCGTGATTGAATGGCATAAATAAATAAATAATGAGCACATCTGATTGCATCCCAGAATGCCTTTCTTCCACCAGTTAAAAACCCATCTCGGGAGAGAGGAATGCTTGGAACAGCCTTTAATTAGTCTTATTTATTTCAATGGGAGAGGGTTATGCATGTGCATAATTCTTCCTTTGGCATCACTGGGACTTCAAAGCTGAATTCCATCTGTGCAAAATTTGCCACAGCGCTTTCAGAAGAATGCAGGATACATTTCCTCATACACATGTGCCTAAGCTTACAATTTGCAGCTAAAATGCAGCAACATAAATCATTGGAAAATGTTAAATTTAAGTAAAGCCCTATGGTTCCTCCCTACCTGCAAATCATTCCTCAGTGTTGCCTTTGTGAAGCAATAAATGGGCTTGCCACCTCTATGCTTAGTCAACGCTTCTTAAATAAACTTACTTTGACAGGAAAGGACCATGTCTGGTTCAACCACAATGCAATTTAAACTTATAATCAGAGATGTCCAATTATCCACAAGGTGGAGTTTAAAACATGATTTATATTTAGTTGCTTTTGCTTTTTGAGTTGCTTGCTTCTGTTGTTTTCTATCATTCAGAGTCATTTTCAGCTGCAGAGATTTCCTCAGAAGGACAAAATACACACCAGACATCACTACACTGTGATAACATTTGAAAGAAGGCTACAAAAGAATTAAAGCCAGTGTGGATGAAAGAGAGCTCAAGAAGCCATTATATCTGGATAAGAGAAAGTCACATTCACATCTGATTAAATAGTTGATATTCCAAATTCCTGGGGTTAGAAAAACAGAAACTGTGAAAATGTGCCTGGAGAGATAAAAGAGTTAAAGATACAGTGTGTCAATCAACAGTAATGCGGGGTAATTTATCCCAGCATCTGGCAAGACTATAAAAGACCTCAAAGGATTTCAGCAGGACTTCTCCATCCAGACAATGGATCTCCATCCTCTCCAAATGTTTGGCCATCTTTGATTCTAAGTGTGCTAAAAAGAGAGAGAGAAAAAGGAGAGGACTGGGACTCATAAAACCACAGGATTATTCATTGGGACTCATAAAACCATAGGGCTACTTGGAATTCCAAATAAAAGTTCACTAACCATACAAACTGTGCTCTGTAAGGACATAAGTGCCATGTTGCAAACTGAGTATAAAAGAAGGTGACATCAAATAATGAAACACCTTCCTCCCCCCCCCCCCACACACAATCATGCTATAAATCTAATTGAACCTATACAATTCATCCAATGCAATCTATGCAACCTACTCCACCCCAAGAAACTCACAGGATTTTTTTTTTTAAAGAATATAACATCTGACACTTTATCAAAGATCTCCCAGTCATTCAAATAAAATAA
>JANHFL010001599.1:199196-219432 GCA_032468155.1 Oxyrhabdium leporinum | reverse complement strand
ATAACCAGCCTACCTTGAGTTATTAGGCTCCATAGTATGACTTGAAGATAGCCATAACTTGAAGATAGCCAGCTTTCGGAGAGATTAATATGAGGCCCCAAGAAGACTAGAATTATCGTGGTACAGCGGGTGATGCCAACCTACACATATAATTCCTACAATCCATTACTGCCAATAATGAGAGACATTGGAGTTTCACCATTTCATCAGAGAACATCTTAAAAAATAGCAGAGACTTTCACTGTTCCACCAGGTGATTATCTACAGAGGATTCTAGAGGAAATGGTTTATCTGAATCTGTGGATCGAAATAAACAGTGATTAAAATTATAGTGATAGGTGGTTGGTCTTCATTGAGATCTAGATCTTATGTGCCAGCTTGTGTATCTATTTATTGTACTCTTATGGTCATCCAGATTTTTATATCCTATTTGAAATGGAAGACTAACCTTCAATTCACTGAGAAATTAGAGTAATAGAAATAAAGAATATTAGCTTTCCTTGGTAGATGGGATATAGTAGTAGGGGTAGAATGAAAAATTCTGGGTCATCTTCCTTTTGACGAAGTATGGTTATTCTCATACATCTTATCAGTCATGGTAAGCGAGCTACCACGACTTCCTATGCTCTAAGATCTATAACAATGCAATGAATAAAAAATGATACATACCTAGGGCAAAGAACACCTGTCATGTTTTAAGTGTGTTGCTGTTATGACTTTCTGGTCCCATGTTCTGAATCTTGGGACTATATTGTTTGAATCCAAAATAGTTTGCCTAAATAAAGTGGAATTATATGATGTTTTCATGTTTAAGACAGAATCAGCTGCATGGAATGCTTTGTTTTTTTAATTTAGGCCTAGAAATTCTGTTTATATATATTCATATACTCTCTCCCTTGATCAGATAAAGACAAGTTCTGAGTATTTATATCAGATGCTTCTCTCACTAGCAAGTCATAGTATACTATTTCCTTTAACCTGATAAAAAGCTTGGACATCTGAATGTCATTTGTACTCATTTTCAGTATTAAGGTTTAATTGCATGTCATCTTTAGACTATATTCATATGATACACTGGGCTACAACCAAAGTCAGCCTTGCACATGCAAGCCCACTTTGTGTGATCAGTGTCTCACAGAAAATTAATGGAATAAATCATGGTTAAGTATCTACACAACTACATTATAGTTAGGCCCCTATTTATTCTTATATGAATCACAAGAGATAAGGTAGTAGGTGAACATGGAGACTTTATTTTCTTTCATAGCCAGGATTAAGGCCCCAGGTGACGCTAAGTGATACTGACCAAGATTCAGCTGATAGATTGGTGTCTATTTTTAACTATCTTTTTGGAGCTACTCAAACCACACCTGTCTTATCTACACCTGCAATTGTCTGCATAGCTAGAGGTAGCTAAGATAAGGTTAAAATCATTCTGTAGGAGTGAGTTTGTCACTGTGCCTTATTTCAGCAGAAATGCATCAATTAGCACTGATTGTACTTGATAATTAAAATGATTTACACATCAGATGGTGTTATTGACATTTGGGGCAACCACCTGTGCCATCTCCTGTAACCAGAAGTGATGGATTTGTAGTTCCTCTCCCCTCCTTTCCTTATCATTATAAGATGGGGGGAAATTATTTTAAGGTACTTAATTTAGCCTTGGGATATCTTGCTTTTTTCTTTCCTCTAAATGTAAATTAACTCAAGATCATTCTTTTTCCTTTGACAAAGCTTTTCATAAGATTGGGCTTTTTTGTTACTGAATCTTTTCCAGCTTGGGGAAAAAAAGGTAGCACTGACATGCGTGTTTCTTTTTTTCAGCTTTATTGGCTTATATTTCTAAAAAAATTGAATGTTGGCATCTGAGGCACAAAATCTGCCTCAGTCTCAGTCATGGGCTCCTACAGAGAATTCTCAAGCTTCATTATAAAGACAAGTTGGGAGAAATTAATGGCTGCAAGACTGTAATTTTGACAAGGCTGTTATTGGCAATGTCAGGATTTTGTCACTCCCTCTCTTTGCTTCCGTTGAATTCCCCGGTGTATTTACTTCAGGGTGAAATATTCTCAGTTCATTCAGCAATTCTGTAAGGACTGCTTTCCATAGTTAAAAAGAGGTCTATTTGAATGCTCAAAAGTAAATACAATTAAGAACTTTTAAAGGTACGTCCCCTCCCACTTCTGCAGGCAAGTAACATTTGTCAAGGAAGTGTGTATTAAAGAAAACAGGAATAGCATAAAAAGGAGCAAAATTAGGAAGGAGCAAGTTAGGTAGCTTCATTTTTTTTGTGCTTTGAATTTGGTAATAGGGAAAGTACAAGTCATAGAGTCTAAGTGAGCACGAATAAAAAAGCCTCATATTTTCAAAACATAATTTTTATTGAGTTGTATTAGAAAACAATTCTGGAAATACGATGAGAAGTCTAGCAAGTTACTGGCTTTTAGCTGTTAAAGACAGTGAGCAATATATTATTTTTTATCTGAAGTAATTCCTGGACAACACAGTCCTAGAAACATTCGTTAAAAATATTTTTTTATGGAATGTGAAACTCCTACAGCTATCACAGTTCTGTGTCCTCTTTCTCAAAAAATAGTGGATAATACAGATCGATCTGTGACACTGACTTGATGAATTAATTGTTGGTTGCTGTAACAGACTCTTAACTCCAGTTGCGAAGATTTTAATGAGATTTTATATCACGGCCCTTCCCAAAAAACGGATCGAATCCTATCCTAACTACTGTATAGTCTCATATCCAAATGTAGACTTGAGGCTGGTATAAGTCCTCAAAGGGGCATTTCACTTCACTTGAGGCTTGGGTGCATCAGTGTCTTGCTTCTAAGCATAAGGGCACAACAGCACACTGAAGATGCTACGCCTCACTCATAAGATAATGTCACTTCACTCATGTGTTTGGAGCTGAAGTGGCTCCAACAGCCATGGTAGGCCCTGAGATTTTCACTGCTGCTTTATCATGGATTATCCTTTTTAACAAAGTGCATGAAGTTCTGACTGTCCAGGTTCTGATAATATTAACATCTTACCTGATATAAAAACCTTTTAACTCAAAATTGATGGAATTCACTTGCTATAATTTTTATGAACATTTTGAACACTTTTGAAATCATTTCTAAAGGTGAATTTTGAGATATTATGGGCTTTCGGTGTTTTGCATCTTAGGGAAACAAATACAGGTAGTCCTCAACTTACAACCATTCATTCAGTGACCATTCTGTTACAACGGCACTGAAAAGAGTGACTTATAGCTGTTTTTCACACAACCGTTGTAGCATCTCCTGGTCACATGATCAAAACACAGATGCTTGGCAACTGACTCATATTTGACAGTTGCAGTGTCCTAGGGTTTTGCGACCTTCTGACAAACAAAGCCAATGGGGAAGTCATATTCACTTAACAACCATGTTACTAACTTAACAACTGCAGTGATTCACTTAACAACCATAGCAAGAAAGGTCATAAAATGGGGCAAAACGCACTTCACAAATATCTCACTTTGCAACTAGTCGTAAGTCAAGGACTATCTGTATTCATCTGGGGCCCACTGTATTTAATCTCTAGATCATGAGTTTTTAAAGTTGTATTCTGATTATTTTTTTTATTTCTAAATGATTTATCAGCTGGTAAATGTAAACTTTGACATAAAGGAAGCAAAGCCTAGATAGATAATCCAGAATATATTTACAGAACTGGAACAAAATGCAGTAAATATTATTAATGCGAGATGCATTTTTGAAGCTGTTACATTGTAAAGTTTTTTTTATCCGTTCCTATTATTTTCAGTAAATTATTGCTACTAAACAACTTTATTTGGTAAAATCGCCCTTTGAAATTTTCATGCAGAGTACAACATAAAATGTGAATTTTCTTCATTTCCAAGCTTTTTTTATTATTTAGCTTGGCTTATCAATTAACTGAGAATTTCAGAATGTGCTTCTCTTTGAATTTGTTAGGCCCTGTTGCAGCACTTTATAAAATTTGCAGAGCATAACATTAACCTTAATTTAGCTCAGAATGTTTGGCGATTAATTCAACTCAAGCATTGCTACTTAGATGCTGTAGTGCCTTTTTTTTCCTTCTGGATTTCCTCATTTTGAACATCTTTTTGAGAAAAATCCAACACAAGTTTCTTATGTTGTTTTGTAAATGATGCAAACTTCAAGCCATTTTAGGCAGGCAGTTCATATTTTTAAACTGTTGAGACAATATGGTTTGTTAATATTTATGCAACACTGAAAGGTTACCGTAGTATTTATATAAAACTGAAATTTGAATTTGCTAATTGCATTTTTGTGTGCCTTAAACTTTGTTACTATCATTATTATAAAACAGATGAAGCAATGGAATTTGCAGAATGAACAATGGGAATCAGAAGCCAAAAAACAGTGTCATGGCATTGTAGCATAAGCCCTTTCCTTTTTTAATGCATATGGTGTTATACATGTACCCAAAAAGGGCATAGATTGTAGCAATTTGCTTTTTCATGAAAGCAACAAGGTCCTTTGTATAAAGCTAAATAGATATATTTTAATTAGTATTTCAAAAGACGATTTGTTCAACACATTTTCACAAAAGACAAAGGCACTTGACTGCACAACTTCTAGGCCACTGATTTGGAATAGTTCTAGCTAAATGATATTTGTTTTAGGCAAGCATCAAGTAAAAAAAAATATGTAGGAAGGAACCCAGTATCTTGAGAAATTATCCACATGGATATTATTCCTTATGCTAACAATGGCTAATTGAGAATTTTTAGCGTGCGATTCTTTATAGTTTTCTGTGACATAACCAATAAGAACTATAGAATAAATGCATGTATGTTATACTCCCATGCGTTTCGGACAATTTACCCCCAGCAAATTCAATGAGAATGTTTTGGAAGGCATTGGACTTCCCAAATTGGAATTTGGGGATTATAAACAATGAACATCTTAAACAATTATTATTTGTTAATATCAAGGGTTTTCCCTATCAGTTTTTGAAAAAGACATTATCCTGCAAGCTGGTAGATTTTACATCCAAATCACAAAACCAATATTCAGCATAGAGTAGTATACTGATAGCACTGTGACCAAGCATCCCAAAAATTACTGACTATACCTTATTTGCAATGTAGTGTTTCAGGAAATTGCATTTGGGCTGTGGGTGAACATTTCCTTTATTCATCTAAATGGACAAGGCACATTTCCTTTTTTTCTAATAAGAATTTTACAGTTAAGATAACCTAGAATAAAGTGATGATCTGCATGAGTTCCCATGGGCAGAAAAGCACAACTTTGTGTGTGATGAGGTGTACAACAGTTTCATGGCTTCGCAGAGTAATAGAGTTTTCATTGATTTCTGCATGATTTGGAAGAAATTTCATTTGCACAATGAATTTCCTGTACTTAAAAGTATTGAACCTTTCTTTATAAGACACCCTTTGCTATCTTGTAGGAATGTGGCTTACCTAGCCCTTATCAGACAAAATGATTTAGGGAAGGGAAGGGAAAGGAAGGGATGACTTCCAATGCTTGCTGCAAGATTCCCACAAGGAAACTCAATGGGGAAGCTGGCATGAAGTTGGAAGTTGCTCCTGCTCCCACTGTTTTTTCACCTAGCCTTGGTCATTCTGTTTCTGTTTAAGTAAGGAAGTGTTTCTGAAACAATGGCCCAACAGGGAATGGGTTGTTTAGTTGATTCCAAAAAAAGAAAACATAAAGCCCTAAGGATCCATGATTCACAATGTCAGTTTACATCAGGTATATGAGAGGTTTTTATTTTGAGAAAGCCCTTTTTTTGATCCTTTAACCCTTTTGAAGAAAGGCATATTGAATCCATACGTATATACGGTTACATTGCATTTTTAAAAATAAGGATACAAGGATGTGCCTTCAAACTTTTCATTTAACAGGTTATCCTGGCAACTTTCTACTCTATATAAAACTATTATAATAACAGTATTATTAATTTTCTATGAACTTACTTTACTGTTTATTAAACCAGACATACTTTGATTGTATCAATGACCGTGTCATAAACTATGCTTTTGTCTTTTGTCTGCTATTAACTTATTGAATTCTACCATATGACTATAACAAAGTAAATAAAAAAAATCTAGAAGGGTTAAAAATATTGTTAAAATTTCTTCCATGATTTTTTAAAAAATAAATTGAGCAGTAAAGGTGCTAAATCCCTTATATATTTAACTATCAATTTTACTCCCTGACTATCAAAGAAAATAGTTTTTGTCAGGTGATGAAAAAATATAAATGAAAAAGTGCACCCCTTGATTGCTAAGAGGTATTCAATAATTTCAGGATTGACTTACTGTATTCTGAAATATTTGAATATATTTTATTTTGAAAGTACATTCTTCAGCTTTGCTAGAAAATGTTTTAAAAACAAGACCCACAAGGCACAAACAATGTTTGTATATAAGAATGGAACCTATTTAAAAAATGTATATGCTATAGTACAATATGCTTAGTACAATAAATAAATAGCAATAGCATTTAGATTTATATCCTGGCCCATAGTGCTTTACGGCACTCTGAGTGGTTTACAAATGTTAACATATTGCTCCCAACCATTTGGATCCTCATTTTACCAACATCGGAAGGATGAAAGGCTGAGTCAATCCTGACTGTGGGCAGAGTTAGCCTGCAATACTACATTCTAACCACTGCACCACCATGGTTCAGTAAAATAAATATTATGCAAATATTCATATTTCAGATTCAGAGCAATTTGTTGTCGCTAACTGCACATGCACTGTCAAGGTTATTATTATGTTTCAGTGGCAATATACTTTGAATATCAAACATTGGAGAACATGAACATTGCATTCATGAGTTTCCTAGAAAAATATGGTTGACCACTGTGGAAAATAGGTTACTGAACAAGGAAAGCCTTTGGTGTAATGGCTAATGTTACTGTGTAGTGATTTAGATGGGTGATTCCAAGTTCTACTAAAAATAGACTTTCATTTCTCAGAACACCTCAATTTTGGGAATAGTAATGCTCTTTGGAGGTAGGTTCAGGACTATATACTTCTTCATACACTGTATAATTCAAAAATTGGAGAAAACCATGTCTAAGATATGTTGTAAACAAAATAATCATATTTATAGATGGGTCTAGCAATGGCAATGTCTGTAAATTCCAGTTTAGAGGTCACATACCCCAGATTTTAATGCCAAGCAATTGGAGCATCTGCTTTCTTCATGGTTTCTTGGCAGTATTGAATGAAGTGGCTTTTACTTTCATATGAGCAAAGAGACAAGAAAATATGCATGTCTCCCACAATACTGTTGTATTAATCAGAAGCCTTTCCTGGATTTTCACCTCTTTTCACCTCTGTTAAAGTTCACCCCTTTGGCAAATTTCTTTTTCGTAACTTCCTCTAAAAATTCTAAATCTGGGATTACTATGTTATTCTAACACTATTGTGGACCCATGGGTTTAAATGCCACAAACCTACCTGTGGAGTTTAAGCTGAAATTCAACATCTGCCATCTTGTTCAGGGTCCACTTTTCAAACTTTCTTCATACTGTGAACATTATCTCTCAATTATTTACTTTATTTCACTATCAAAAAATAAACTTGTTTTCCCCCCCACCTTCCCGGCACAAAATGGAGATGGCTTCAAAGCAGGCATTGTCTTTTGGCAGTGATTCTGAATATATTTTGCTGCTTCAGGGATAACTTGAACTCTCCAAAGGTCCTCTGAACTGCAGTTAGTCTGCATAAAGATGGTATGTTCCTTGCTGAAGTACCCACAGTGCAAATGACAATTGCTGCTGAGTCCTCTGGCAGAGTAAGTAAAAAAGAAACTGTTGAGAAATTGTAAATACTTTCCCCAGCAGCTCGAAGGACAGGTTGTCCCTTTTCTTTGTTCCACAATAATGAGTATTTCATTTTAATATTATCATATATTGTAGGAAATACAGTACAGCTTCAGATATAAATCACTTGAAAGGGTAATATTTTAAATATTTAGTCGGTCAAATAAAATGACAGAATAAAGAAAAAAGACACATTCTTTTTTAATGCATACTTTTAAATTCATAACAATCTTTATACCCAGAATTTTCCTTCTGGAAATTGAACTGTTGTCAAATATCAGTATTTCAATCTGATATTCACTTAGCTAACATTCACTTAGCTATGCAAATATTCCTTTTCTTAAGATGTCTCAGTGCCTGTCTTTGATTCCTTTACTATGACAGAAAAAGAGAAAATTAAAAATAATTGCAATTGCATGAGCGTATAGTAGGTTATTTTTGTGGTAATTAAAATCATATGTGTTATGTTCTGAAATTAACTATCTTGTGTGCTAATTTGTTATATTCACTTGGAAAGCATTGCTTTGAATCTTACAAGAACAAAAAGATCTCATGGGGTTTTTTTAAGAAAAAAAGTCTTTTGGCAAGGGTATATTGTTGTCAATAGTCTAATGAAAAAGAAACTGGCTGTTGGAAAATGAGGAATCTATATTATTGAAACAAAATATTCAATAGAAATTAGAATAATAATATGCAGATGCAAACTTTTGATGCTTAGTATATGTAAGTTGATCTGTAAATTTCAAAAAGGATGTAATTATAGAACAGAATTTAAATAATCTTTTGTCATAGTGGAATATGGAGATTCCAATACTCCAAGGTACTAAATATTTTTCTTTCTTTTTTTTTCAAAACTCATTTGTGTACATCTGTCCCAATCAGAAGGCTTTACCATACAGCTGAACATTCACTATGCACACATGTTCATCATCTTAGTTCACCAAGATGTTTAAGCCAGTCTTAGTACTATATCCTGGCTGAAATCCTAATTGAAAGGAGCTTCTGAAAATCAGCATCATTCAATGAAAAAAATTGAAAGATTTTGGCATGGAATAAAGGTAAAAAAAGACATGGTGAAAAGGGAAAAATTATAACTGTGATTGTTGGGAAGAATTTCTGTGATTAAAATGAACGCTTTACAAGAATATTATTTTCATTCCAGACAATACCTATATTTACAACTGTTAAGCAATGTCAAAAGGGTATTTCTAAATTATTTTAGAAACCGAGAATTAAACCCTTATTACTGTTTAGTTTGGGTGAAAAAGTGGTTAGTTTAGTGGTGACTTTAAGAAATAGGAGAGTTTTGGATATTGGAAGATCATGAATTAAGATCTGAATGGCATGATTATCTGTGGTACAACAAACTTAAAGTGAATGTAGATTTCAAAAGTCATATTAGATGTGCTATATTGAGAATTTGGAATAGGTGTAAGGCAAAATAGTCTCTTGATGGTTGTCAACCTAAGTGTTTTTAGGAGTGGGAGGATAATTAAATGAAAATGGTAAACTTATACGATTTGCTGAATTTTTCCCAAGGAGTATTATTCTTAAAACAAGGGAAGACTGGGAGTTGGAAGGTTTTACATGCCATTTCCTTATACTCAGCTAAGGGAAAGAATTAAGTTGAATACAGATTACGAATTTGAAAAGGGTAAAACTGAATTTGTTGTAGAACTCTGTACAAATGATGATCATATGATTGCTGAGATGTACAAACGTTTAGTAAAAATGGGAACACTGGCTGTACAAGTTAAACATTGTATATTAAAATGGGAAATTTTTTTGAGATATAATAAACAGTTGGACCAATGAGAGAGTGAAAGGGTGAGATTTACATTGAATTACAATCTTAAAGGAATTTTTTATAAAATGATGTATGGTTCATATATGACACCAGATAAATTGTAAAAATGTATAACGAAATTTCAACTATTTTTCAGAAATGTAATCAACCTGCGGGAATATTTTTTCACCTTTGGACACATAACAAAGATAGAAAATATTGGGATCAGGTATGTATTTTGATACAGAAGATTTTAAAAGTCAATGTATGATTGAAACCAGAAGCTTTTCTTTTGGGCTTAACAAACAAATGGAAAACATTTTATGGAATTTTGTTTTTTATATATGATAATGACAAGGAGACATTTATATGCTGAAGGTGGAAGGACTTACAAATATCTTCAATGGAAGAATGGTAGAAGCTGGTAGAATTTGTGGAGATGGCTAAATTGACAGCCTTGATTAAATAAAATATTTTAACAACTTTTATTTCTTCTTGGAAACCACTTTTGGACTTTTTGGAAGAAACTGAAAGAAATGAAAAGTTGATTTTAGTAATAATCATTTGTCTATAAGACTTACTGGGATACCAAAGTTGGATAAATTCATGTTATCCCTTAATTTGACATGTTTTCTTTTCTTGTTTAGAAAATCTGTAATCCAGCTAACAATGAGTAGAAAAAAAGAGCATACTTTTTTGCTATTATCGTATTTTGCATTTCCTGACTCCCTAACTTTGTCAGATAAAGAAAAACAGAAGCAAATATTTTAAATATACAGCTGGAAAGTAACTCAGTATCTTGAGCCAAAGCTTTCTGTTAGAGACATCCACTTCAGGTGCTACATTCAAAAGCAATATTCTTCTTGGCTGGGATTGTAAAAAGTGGGGCCACAGTTGCATTCATTGTTCAGTGAGCTTGTCCACAAAGTTAAACCCACCGACAGCAATGAATGTTGATTGTGACCTTTTTTTGTGGACCTAAGTGAAATTCTGCAAGGGAAGACACAAACAAATCATCTTGGGTTGTTGGCTTTATGGCTATCTTCAATGAAATTCTGAAAACATGAAGTAATGAGGAGGATGGTTAGCTGGAGGGTACAATCAACGGTCGATGGTTTTCACTTTAATCCCAAACTCACCGACAGCGTTGAATGTTCACTGAAGCAACCACAAGAAGCAGAACTCCAAAGACTTCACAAGTATCCATCCTTAAATGTCTAAAGCGAAGAAAAATTTTAAAAATGACATTGTTTTTAATTTGGTAGATTAATTCTGCTTAAAAAATGTTTCCATAACATTTAGTCATCAAATCCATCTACTGAGGAATTCTCAACAAAGCACTGCTGCACTATATATAATGCTCAGAAAAAGCTAAACTTTCCCTGTTTCTGGACTTAAAAACACAGAGAAAAATATCCATAAATCCCTGAAGAAAAATATTACTAAATAAAAAGTAAACTCAAAATTATAAGCATAGTCCATTATTTGATCTAAAAAATAACACTACTGTCACAATATTGGCTCTAAATTGACATCTGTAACTCTTGTAATACTTGTGCATTTATTCTTGTATATACATTTTTGCAATAAATATTTGACAGTTAATATTATTGCCTAATAGAGGACTGGAGGTTAAACATATAAAGAATGGTTGCTGGAATTGGGTATGTCTAGTTCAAGGAAAAGAAGGACTAGTTGACATGATATCAGTACTCCAATATCTCAGGGGTTGCCACAAAGAAGAGGGAGTCAAGCTATTTTCGAAAGCACCTGAAGGCAGGACAAGAAGCAATGGATGGAAACTAATCAAGGAAACAACAACTTAGAAGTAAGGAGAAATTACTCCTGTTAGAACAATTAATCAGTGGAACAACTTACCTCGAGAAGTTGTGAATGCTCCAACACTGCTCCAAGCAAGTTTTTAAGCAGAGATTGGACAAACATTTGCCTGAAATGGTATAGGGTTTCCTGCCTGAGGTGGGGATTGGACTAGAAGACCTCCAAGGTCCCTTCCAACTCTGTTATTCTATTCTGTTAATTATGCCTAAGGCAGATGTAAATTTGAAGGCAACATGCTTGACACCTTACATTAATTCTTTCATACTTAGCAATGTCATAAAGCTCAACAATTCTGTAAAAGATTAAGCTAGAATGAAACAAATCTTAAAAACTGAATTCCCATTTCAACTTACGAATACTTAATAAATTTTACAAAAACATTTTTCTTCTTTGGTATACTGAATTATCATTGTTGCAAGGACATTACATTGCTCTTTCTGGAAAAGTCACTGGATCCCTTCAATGGAAGAATCCCTAGTCAATTTCTGGGAGTATGCTTTGATGTCTAAAATAATTGTAAATTTGATACAGATGTAAATTCAATCTGGAAACCATCCATATATGTACTATATTGGTATCATATCCAAAATTTGAGTTTATCTTTGTATAGAATTTATATTTCAATTTTATGAGCTATGTAAATCAGAACAGCTTCTTAGTAATATGGATTGAACTTACAAAGTAGAATTGTATTCAGTTACTTATGTCAGTAGTTTAAGAATGATGTAACTATATACAAGGTATTTAAACTTTACAAATAGTTACTAACATTTTAAAAACCCATAGGCTCTACATTTTTAAATACTTGGTTTTTGAATAATTTGAGATATTTTATTTCCTGCTTTTTCCTGTTCGTTTTCTTTAAAGTGTCCAATGAAAAATAGATTATTTTTGTTCCTTATCCAAAATGAAACAAAATAGTATTGCCTTCCCTAAGAGATTGGGGAGAGTTCCTGATCATTTTTTCCTCTCTTACTCTGATTACTACCAAGACTACGTTAACCAGCTAAAGAAACAGACAAAACGTTTATTTTTATGTGTAGGATTTTAAATTGTATCTTGCATGTATTCACCAAGAGCCACATGAATAGATCCTGATTCGTAGTTAACGTATCACTATTGACATTTGTAAAGTGCTGAGAGAGTGCTGTAAAGCATTATAGACTGATATATAAGTCTAACTGCTATTGCTATTATATTTTTCCTTTCAAATTTATTTTTATTTTCTTCTTCCTATAGTTTCTCCCTTTCCCAGTTTATTATTTTACTTCCATGATATCAATCAGACAAATGAGTTCCTTAGTTGTCGTTCTTGAGATTGTAGTTCCTAACAATAGAGCTGGCTGCTTTTCATTTCCATTTCTTTTTACTAATAACATACTTGAAAGCTCAGTATTACCATCCATTCTTCTGTTTATTTCTCACCTTGAATACAATCTGTAAATCTCTGCTTGCTTCTAAACTTTCTGTTCTATAGTCTGCATTTTATATTATTTATTGGTTAAGAGTGACTTTCGCCCCTTCTGCTTCCATCATCTGGTTTCCATCTTCGTTTTTAAAGAAACCCTGTGGATTGGCCATGTGTGCCTTTTGCTAGTCTGTGCTACAAATGCCAGATTTATTTTATGTACATTTCATATCTCCAGGCTTCTGAGAACATTCATAGTGGCTGAAACTTCTTATTTTTCTTTATTTAAGGTTAGTAGGTCATAAATAAACAAAAACACTTTTCCTTGCTCTGAGCAATTTGCTCATAAGAGTACATGAAATATCACTTCTAAAAACCAAGGAACCTAACATGACTTGACAGGAGTACACGACAAAGTAGTTCATTGTGTTGCTTTATAGGCCATAGGGATTTCAGCTGTAGAAGTTGTCTGTTTTAGGAATAGATTAAATATCTTGTCTGATGACTCGAGCCTAATTTAAGTGGTTGCCTTTGCCAGCCCTTCCAGAGGGCGTATATGTGAAATAGAGCATCTCATCTTCCGTCTTCGATTCTTTTCAGTATTCTGATAGTTTGACCTAAATTGAAAACAGGAATGCTATATTGCACAGAATATTTAATAGTTATGCCAAGTGGCATATTTAAATCTGTTAATTAGAAGGAAACAATCTTTACTTTTACATAGAAGGTTGAAGGTCAAAATGAATACTATTAGTTTATTTAAATATGTTTTGATTATCTTAGTATAATAAATAGAATGTTTGCTAATGTTACATAATCAAAGCAGAATAATGATGATATCATAAATCTCTACCAGTATCTAGACATTATCTGATATGTTCTTTATTATTTAATACACTATGCACATTAGATGAGGACAATTTGTTTTAGCTAAAATTAAGTCCAATTGATTTCAACAGAATTGAGAAACAGCTTTTTAGGAAACTCATACTGAAATCAGTCTATCTGCTGGATTAATCATGTTTTAGCACAACCGTAGGCAACTCATAACTACCGTAAAATTACAAAAACCATAAATCTCATAAAAACAGAAATTGGGACTGATACATATGACATCCACTTGACTCCATAAGTGTAATAAACCTGTGCTTGTAAAGCTTCCAGTGTACCTGTCATGAAGTTTCTAAACAATGTTTCATTAGAGTTACAGCCGTACATCTGTTGGTAGAAGTTCCTCCTAATTTTTGCGAAGTATCTGGAAGGGGTTAAAATGAAAATCAGAAGTAATACAATTATTAATTTGGAATGGTTTGAAGAAATGCTATATTATTAAGTCGCATAATGACCAGAACCCTAAGACACTTCTTAGTGGCTTAGATTCTACTCAAACCTGACAACACAAGATGCCAAAAATGCAAATTTATCTTAATAAAGTTTGTATTAAAGAACAAGATGCATATATGATGAGCAAAAGAAATATGGTCCCAATATAGGGTGGCATTCCATGGACAATTAGATACATTGGTGTCTGCCTTTGTGGTCAGAAAAAAAAATACTATCCTTGGAGGAAGAAACCTGATATCAGATCCTTTTTCCTTGTCAGTGGTGAGATTAGCTTTTTTTCTGAGGTCAGGAAATTCCAGTCGCCAGAAAGCTTCCAGACATGTGCCTAGGGGCAGGTCTGGCTAAAATAGCTTAGAATCTAATGCAGTTTCTCCATCTCATCAAGTTTAAAATATATGTTAACTCCCAGAATTCCTCAGCCAGCAGGCTGCCTGGGGAATTTGGGGACTTGAAATCCACATATCTTAAAGGTGCTGATATTGAGAAACACTGGTCTAATGGATCCAAAGTTTCCTCTGGTTGGCTACTGTGTCCGTGAACTGAGTTGGAATGTACATCAGCTGTTTGCTCTCTGTCCCTTCTCACTCCTTGCACCAGAGAGTAGCTTTGTCCAAAAGTACACAAAGAAACAATTTCATAGAACATGGAGAGGACAAATGTCTCTTTGTCCTTATTTTTGTTATGCAGGCCAGCAGTGTAATTGTACATGTCAGAGTACTCCAACCTGAACGTAAGCTTGCTCTGTTAGGTACCAAAATGTTAAAATAATTGTTATTATTTCTGGGCTACTGCCCTATTTCAAGAATGGACTATATTTTGATATTTCAAAACAGTGTGGAGGAAGGAAATAGGATTATGTGTGAACAGAAAGCAAAGCATCTTTGAGTAAAATAGTGCAACTTATCTAGATTTTTAAGTGGTTCCCTTTGCCTTATAGCCTGATAAATATGATGATTCACAGTAAGATAATTATTTAACTTGCATTATTTCACCTTATCATTTATTTAACTGTGCAAAAATTAGAAAGCATAGCAATTTCATAACTGAGGTTCTTCATTGCAACCAACTCAAGGAATACCAGCAACAGTTCACCTAGTTATAAAAACTCATTACAAATTAGAAATCGGGGAAAATATAAAATAGTAGTTAGTTCACTTGCAACTCATGTGCTTAAAGTATCAACAGATCCTAATACAATGTCTTAATCAGATGAAATTTGTTAGGTTTGTCAATCTGTCAGCAGCACCAGCTCTCTAAACTCTAATCTGATATTGTGGTATAGGTGTTTTTTTTTAAATTGAACTATGTACCTTTAACTGTTCCTATAACAGACCCATTATGGCCAAGTCCTAACAGAAACTTCTTATAGTTGTCAGCAATTTATCACAAAAGGTTATTCTGATCACCACAGGTTTTAACATTTCACTTCAGAATGTCCACAAAGTGAGTAGTGTGATTCTTTTTCAAACACTGTACTGTTAGCTATTGATAGCACTTTCCTATGTCCCATGTATGGTTTTTAACTACTAGATATGCTGAACTAATTTTTCTAATGATATATAGACAACCAGGTTTCTCCAGATGAACTGTGTCACATTTTTACAAGTATTATCTCAAAAAATAACTGAAAAGGTTATGATCAATATATACAGAGTCAGTTCCAGTGTTAATCTTTCTGACAAATGTCATGTTACATCATGAACACATGAAGGAATGATTCATTTAAAGTTCCACCCTTACAGTTGCTTGAGAAAAGTGATTAGGAATCTTGGTTCTGATATTGTATTTCTCACCATTTTATTATTTCAGCAGATTTCCACTGAACAGCTGCAGATTTGGTATGGCCAAGACCTTTGGACACAGATGTTAGAGATATTGCTATTAAATTTGGTGAGAAGTCAAAAGTAATTCTATTCTTTCATGAATTCACAGCTTGTGGTACTATACTACCATATGCAGGAAGCCAAAAATCACAGCATGGGACATGTAGTCAGCTTTCAAGACTTTTAGCACATTCGACTTACTTTCAATGTCAAAAGACAGGAAGCTGAAAAGAAAATTTCAAGAAAAACTGACTGAACTGCACTGATAAACCACTAAAATTGTGGGTGAAAAGAATAACATTGCTTTTCATAAGGTAGCTACATTAAGAACATACAACCTATGACAAAAATCTTATAAGAGCATACATGCCATTTTTCAGATTTTTCTCTGTGAGAGTGAAGAAACAATTACTTACATTTTCACAGGATTAGAAAATTAGTAAAGCAGGAGGTAAAATCCATATTACATTGCACATTATATTTTTACTATCGAACGATAACTTGGGAATAAGAGGAGCACGGTGGCTCATGTGGTTAGGATGCTAGGTTGGAGGTTAGAAGGCCATGTTCGAGACCTGGGTGCTGCATGGGGCAGGGTTGAGCTACTGTCCTTTGTTCCAGCGCCTGCCGGGGACATGAAAAGAGCCCCCAACTGGGTGTCCCCCAGACAATAGTGATGTCACCAGCTAAGTCTTTGAACCTAGAAGCATGCCTCAGTGCTTTGACACAAGTGAACAAACCACAAAAACCCTTGGGAACATAAAACAGGTTGCTCTTGAAAATGTCTGATTAGAAGAATGCAATACACAACTGTGTTTACATGCATGACACTATCATTAACACAAGTATGGTAATGCTGGGCAGTTATACCCTTAAAATGTGCAATTCAAAAATATACATATTATCCTACACTACCTTTCATTTGTTAAGACTTTTACTTTTTCTCACATTTTTCACAATTTCTATCATTCATGTGATGATTTTGGAAAGAGGCCACTATTGCTAAGCAAGGCTGATTTGGGGTTGAACTACTGAAGAAATATGCACAATGAAGCATGTGTTTCGTATCAAAAATAAGTAAGAAATGAGAACTAGTTCTAAAATGCTTGTGGATCAACAAATGCATCTAGTGCCCCCATATGAATTCTAAATAGACTACCTTCTAGCTACTGGTTGGTTCTCCAAAATTTAATGAGAATTTGGAAAAACAATGGAGGTAATGTAACATTTAAAATAAAAAAGTGGGACCATTTTTAAACACACACACACACTTAATTCTTTCATTTTTTTTCAAGAAAGGCTGTGATGCTTTGGTCAAAATGTTTGTGTACTTGGCCATGATTGATATGCTGACTCTAGATAGCCAAGGATTTTTTAATAGATATTTTATTTTTAACGTGCCAGTTTGGTGTAGTAGTTAAGACACCAGGCTAGAACATGGGAGACCTTTAGTCGGCTGGATGACTTTGTGCCAGTCTCTCTCTTGGCCCTGGGAAATGGACAATGGCAAACCAGTTTCTAAAAACTTGTCAAAAAACTGTAGGGACTTGTCCAATCAGTCATCAGGAGTCAAGAATGACTTGAAGGCATCTATCCATCCATCATCCATCTATCCATCTATCTATCTATCTATCTATCTATCTATCATGGTTCTTATAAAGAAAACCATAGCAATACCTATTGAATTTGCAGAGCAGTGAGTATCTCATTTGATTTGATTTTGATAAGGATATAATGGAATCTCCATTTCCTTAACTTGAATGAATAAGAAAAATGAGCCTGAAAAAGTAGGAATTTTTTTTAGGTGTCTTAGTTTTTCTTAGTTTGCTTGTTTTTCTGGTTGAATGCAGGAGGAAATAAATTAATCTACAATCATGGCACTTACAAATTGAGATGGGAAAATTTTTAGTCAAAAACATACTTTTAAAACAAACTTATGTTAATTGGAAGTTTTATGTTATAGTTTTTAGCTCAAAATCCATGCACAATAACATGCATATTACAGAAGCTCACATAAAACATGTGCCAAGGTCATATGAATACTTCTGTATACACAATTACACAATACAAAATACTTCTGTATACACAATTATAATATTTCAAATTCATAGGCTAATGGAAATCGGAAAAAATGTTACAAATATGCATAAACAAAAGTCCTGAATAAAGGAAAAAATCATTTTTAAAAAATATTTAGAATTTTTAGAGAAAAGAGGAAAGCATACAAGGGAAATTAAGAATGATCACAAAAGGAAAAGCAAATTGCAGCTAGTTTGCAGACAGATATTTTTGCACTAGTTCTATCTTTGAAAGCAGGTAAAGATAAATCTATACTACCTTCTGATTATTTTTTAAATATTTACCATTGTCCCTTTTTCCAGCTCCTTTTCCAGCTCTTTAAATCGTTCTCTTGTACTTCCCCAAAATATTATAGCTTGACAGGCAATCTGTGGAAATAAAAATATCTTGTTACAAGCCTAGTACTAACAACCATTGACCATTAAACTTCTTTTCATTAGTTACATACTTTGTTCAATCATGTTTGAATCAGAGCATCTTTTTGGTTCAAATAACAAAGAAGTCTAGCATAATTTCTTCTTTACTCCTTTTCTTTGGTATGACGATTTATTTTTATTTTATTCTCCCCCTCCTTGCAGATGAAGTCAAACTTGTAAATGGTGTAAAGGGCACTGTAATGAAAGTCAAAAGATAGGAAGTCTAGAAAAAGCTGGAGTCAAGGTAAAGTTGGAGTGCCCCATAATGAAATGAATGACCTTTCTGATGAATGGGTGTTTCTATCTGTGAGGTAAATGGCAGCATCTGTAGTGTGCTGGTGACAGGAAGGTTGGGACTTTCCATAGGTCTGCCTAATGCTCGCTATCTTCTATTCTTTGTTCTGGGTTTGTTTCATTCATATATTGTAATAAGTGAGGAGGAGAGAAGCCTGGATTAGATACAACAAGCTTAATCTGGATAGACTGAAAATTGTCCTGAAGAATTAATGGTACTAGGCCTTGAGGATAAAAGTTAAGCTTTAACCCAAGATTTGTGACAGTAAAATACACTCTTGTCTCAACTTTTATCATACCTAATTTTGAGACACACTGAGTTATCTGGAGAGCTGCTCTGATAAATTCTAATTATACCCCCTTCAAGGTGGCAAACCAAAAACCTGGAAGGCCAACCAAAGTCCCTAGCCTGAAAAAGCCTGGAGTGGTAAAATTTATATTGACAGATCTTTGTAAAAGAACATATTCACCATTGTAGAACTATTCCTCAGCACTTGAAGCAGTTTACTTGCTCTATCCTGTGACCATTAATGCTCCATATGAATGGAGTTTTGGCCTTTTGGCAGAGGCCTAATCTTGTTTTTCTGATATGTTATTTCCAGATGATAATTTTTGCAGTATTGGGTCAGTGCTTTAGAGCTCTTTTAAAATGTATTGGTGTTCTGGAAATAACTACAGCATTGTCTGCACAGAGCAGCAGAGCTATGCTGTGATCCCATAGCTTGGGGGGAATGAATGTTTGAAATGTTTGGGCATCTCACAGTACTACTGGTATAAAAGTTTAAAAGTGGGGCGGGAGGAGGAATGCATCTCTGTTTGATCTCCTTTTGAATTTTAATCGACTTTAAGAGGTGCATATTGCATCTGACCTTATGAGTCATTTTAGTGTGCAGAACTCAGACTAAGTAGAAAAGTCCACAATCAATTGATGAGCCTTCCAGCTTCTCCCATAGTTTAATCCTGGATACAGAATCAAATGCTGCCTTTAAGGCAACATAGAGAAATGTCACATTGTTGGTTGAATATTTTTCAGTCAAGTTCTATAGGATGAAGCACTGATTAATGATGCCTCTACCTTCGCTGAAACTAGCCTGCTCATCTATTAATTTTTCCTGATTCAGCCAGTCCTTAAATTTATCATGGGGTGCATAGCATGACTATGCTGAGCAGCTAATTGGCATGCTGCTCTCTCTTTCCCTTCTTGAAGATTAGAGCTATAATTGCAGGGCCCCAATCCTCACAGATACATCCAGTGGTGCAAAATATAGTTAAAGGATGATGTCAGGATTGGACTCCAGCCTTTAATGTTATTCTTCATTAGTTTTGGGGGAATAAGGTCAGCTCCGGGGGCCTTTCCCTTCCTGAACTGACCAATAAGAAATGCAATTTCAGGCAC
>JANHFL010001599.1:168131-186091 GCA_032468155.1 Oxyrhabdium leporinum | reverse complement strand
CATTCCGAAGACTCGGGGCGGTTCACAGCTTTTATTTAAAAAAACAATACAGAATATGAGTTAAAAAATAATTAAAAGAAATTAAATTATTATCTGTGCCTTTTCCGTTTAAAAGTTTTACAAAAAACTTTTTTTAAATATTAAAAACCCCGTTTAAATTCATTAAAAACTTTAAAAAACCCTCAGTCAGGAAAGGCTTGTCCTTAAAAGATCTAGGCATCTATCCTGCATTGGACACTGTTCTACAAATTCTGCAAATCTTAATTAGTAACTACTCCAGCTAGATACTGATTTAATCAAGCATTACTCATTTCCTGCTACTTTTTCTAGTAAAATCTTAAGATAATATGTGGGCTTCTTCTCTTCTATTTTTCCTGCAGAACAAAATAGTGAGGTAAAGTAAAAGTGAAAGGAGGGAGGATACTGATTTTCTAATGTTAAATGCAGATTAAAATTTAACTTGGACTGTCCACAATTCTAGTCCACCACTCTAATCTAGCCTTTCCAAAACAATGATTCTCGGCTTTGTAGTACTACAAAGTACAACTACTAACAACCTTAATTGATCCTTCTGTGGCATTGTAGCATACACTTTGATAAGGGTAGAGAATGGCAGAATTATTTTTTTAGAATTTAACTATGGTTCTCTATTATGGTAATGAAAAAAAAAAGAATTGTGATAGTACACAATGTCTTTCTTCCTAATGGCATTAAAACAAATGTCAGTGAATTAAATATTTAAAATAAATAATAACATTTTGGGGGAAATTATGGGATGTTAGAATTGAATCCATTAATATGTTTAACAAATAAAAAAGTTGTTAATCTCAGTAAAATGGTCAAGATTCATTTACAAGTGAAATCTTTAAGCATAAATATTCAAAATTATAAGCAAAGAAGAAAAGAACAAAGAAGACATTTAAAGACATCTTCTGTAACATCATTGTAGTTAGACAGGAAAAAAACAATTCAGCCATGCTCAGATTAGTTCTTCATGGGCATATGGAAACAATCGCTGATTGCTTTAATAACAAGCTGTATGTGCAAATAAGAGTCATAGATAGAATTTGTGGGTTTGAATGTAATTAAATAAACTGCTGCCTTCATTGACATCCATCTCCATGAATATTCTGGTCTTGATTTCCATTTCCATTAAGGGGATCAGACAAGGTTTCACAAAAGCCATGACTGCTAGGACACGCACAGACAGCCCTTTGGCTTTGATAGGTCTCTGCATTTTATAAAAGGGTTGAGAATATGCATCAAGGTTCCAAAATTACCAATACAAATGGAAATAAAGGCTATCGAAAAAAGTGCTCATCAAGAAAAGATAGCTCAAATGGTTTTGGCTGTAAATCAGACATGTTATATTTTCTTTCCAATTACTAATGCTCAGCATGGTGGTGCTATATTACCAAGCCCATATCAGGTCCACAGGCAGTTGTAATCTGATCTGTTCATCTGTGGCATCTCAGGATAGAAGTCCAGATGTTAGATCAGAAACTTTGTTATGATCGTGCACAAGTATATTCATTAATGATTGCATCTGCAGGGTATTCTCTGAGAGGAATCTTCATGTGAACACAAGAAATGCCTTCCTGCATCAGATCAAAAGCCCATTTATTTCAGCATTCTGTTTCCATCAGCGAGTGGCCAGATGTTTGGGATCTCCAAAGCATCTGGCATCTACTGACTATCTTCTTATGACTGCAGTGGTCTATCATTGCATATTATTATTTTTAAACTTTCTTGGTGATTGATTTTGATGGCCACATCCCATCAAAATAGTTACTACAAAATGTAGTAACTATTATGTAATAGATGACTGTTATCCGTGTCATGAAATGTTTCTGAACATTCCCTCATCTTCAAAAATCATTTCTGCATGAGAGTATTTGTGTTTGGAAAATCCAAGCTCAGAGTTTCTACACTGAACCCGTTTTGAGATTTTTATGCAATGTTCTTTTGATCTGGATTAAATAAATGTAAAAATAAATTAAATGTATCTCTTGATGATGCATTTGATACTGCTGATATGATACAAGGAACTAGCACCCAAGAAACAAGAGCCCTTTAGCAAACTGAGCTAGAATAAAATCCAACTTTCTTTTAAGAAAAACCTAAAGAAAATCCTCATAGAGTACCAATGTAACCTTCATCAGGCTAATGAGGAGAAATAAATTTTATTTGACTGGCCTCCAATGACTATATGTTGTTTCTTTTCATTATTCAGCTGGGATGAATCTTTATAGTTGTTCAGGAGTCCTACTGTACTACACTATAGGTTATTGGAGCATTGCATAAAGATAATCTGTGTGCTACTGTAAAAAACAAATGTTTACTGCTGCATAGCAAAGAGTACTCATTATCAGATGCATGAAGTGGATAGACAAAGTGCTGAATGAATTAACATTTAGGAAAAACATTTAACAACCCAAAATAAAACATGAGAGAACATGAACTTCTAAAAACAGAAAGCTAGTGTGGTATAGTGATTGAAGTGTTGAGATTAGATTTTAGGCTAAAGCCCACTCTCAGCTATGGAAATACTTTGGGCTAGTCACTTTTTCTTAGGGCACCTCCCAAAGTAATTTCGCATACGAATGTTGCCTTGAGCTCTTGAAAAATAATAGAATACTGGTAATCCTCATTGGCAATCACAATTGGCAAAGTTTTCAAAGCGGCATCTTGGTCATTAAGCAAAGCAGTTGCTAAATAAAACAGACTGTGGTTATTATCTTGAGCTTTCCTTTGCTTTTTAGACTTGGAAGATTATAAATGCAAGGATTAGTCACAAAGTTACTTGTGACTATTTATGCTGCAAATCAGAGTTATCTGAAGGATTATCTATCTGATGGTTTCTATCTCTCCTGTCTGACTGGACAAAATGGGCATGCTCTATATCCCACTGACAAAGATGACAGATAACAAAGACATCTGACAGGACCCTGGATAGAAAAGCAAGCAGACCTTTTCTATCATTTTGCCAGTCTTCTGTCCTCACCCCATCTGTGTTCAGAAAGTCTGAAAATCTGGCTTTTTCTTCAGGCTTTGGGTTAGTGTGAATAGATAAATCCTTACAGGATTTTGCATGTTAATGTGAATCGCTTTTCTTCTGTATCTACATATTTTTATTGTTCTGTTTTAATGCTGTATGCCACCCACTCTTCAAGGAGTTGGCTAGCCTTTTTAATTTGATCATCACTCAATCAATCAAAAAATCCAAGGCTATGAATATGTGGGTGATTGCAGACTTTGGTGGATTTAAACAGAATTAAAAGAATTCTTGGGAACAGCTATATGACTGGTTGCTAGGCTTGAATAAGAACTAATGGATCTTCATATATCATTCACAAGGCCTACATCATATTTATGTATCAGTATTCTGCCTGAGCATTCCCCAAAACACTTGGAGTACTATTTTAGGAAGCAAGATCCTCAAATAGTTGATCTTCGGTCTGACCCACATTTTTCTTACTTAATAATGGCAATTTGAAAGCATTCTTTAGATTATCAGATCTGGGGTTTAGGCACGTGCAAAACAATGAACTGCAAGAACACCCCGTCTCTCTGTCTCTCTCGCACACATAGAAAAACAGCTTCAGATTTTTCTTTTTGTTTATATACTTTCAATGGTATGGAGAGAATTTCCTACCTTAGAACCACAACACTCCATTGCACACAAGGCTTGCTCTGTGAAGATAGCTATTATGTTCAGCAATTTAAAGGGGCCTCCAAGTAGATACAGCTTTCATGAGTTTTGGTCCTCAGCCGTACAATTTTTCCCTGAATAAAAGATATCACAGTGGGGGAGCTGGGCTGGTGCTCTTGACTTTAGCTGAATCTCAGGAACCTTAGCGTTGAAATCCACCCAGAGAATGAATGTAATATCACTGAATGTAATATTTGGGGAATTGATTTCAAAATAACAGAGTTGGAAAGGACCTTGAAGGTCTCCTGCTGAGGCAAGAAACCCTATACCATTTCAGACAAATGGTTGTCCAATCTCTTCTTAAAAATGTCCAGTGTTAAGCACCCACAACTTCTGGAGGCATATTAGTTGCTCCACTGATTAATTGCTCTGCCAGGAAATTTCTCCTTAGTTCTAGGTCACTGGTGGCTAACCTTTTCGGCACCGAGAGCCGAAACGGGAGCATGTGCATGCGTGTATGCTGGAAACCGGTAGAACAGCTTCCCAATGAGCGCACACAGGAGTGCCGGAAACCGGAAACTTTGCTTCCCAGCGTGAGCGTGCACGCCAGCCACCTGGTCTTCCAGTTTCTAACGTGCATGTGAGTGAGAAGACCAGCTGGTCGGTGCATGTATGTGCTCCAGAAAGCTGCTCTTCCAGCTTCTGGCACTCCCACGTGTGCGAAGACCAGCTGGCCGGCGAGCATGCACGCGCCTGAACCCGGAAGAGTAGTGGGTGACGGTAGGCATGCCTGGAGAGATGGCTCTGCATGCCACTTCCGGCACTCATGGCATAGGTTCGCCATCATGGTTCTACGATGTTCTCTCCTTGATTAATTTAATCCATTGCTTCTTGTTCTGCCCTCAGGTGATTTGGAGAATAGCTTGACTCCCTCTTCTTTATGGCAACCACTTATATATTGGAACACTGCTATCATGCCACCCCTAGTCCTTTTTTTCTTTAAACTAGACTTATCCAATTCCAGCAACCATTCTTTGTTTTAGCCTCCAGTTCCCTAATCATCTTTGTTGCTCTTCTCTGCACTGTTTCTAGAGTCTCAACATCTATTTCTGTATCAAACATGTATTTCTGTGACCAAAATTGGATGCGCTTTTCCAAGTGTGGTCTTACCAAGGCATTATAGAGTGGTATTAATTGATTTTATCCCAGTATTAATGGTGCCTAGGACTGTTTTGGCTTTTTGGCAGTTGCTTCACACTGCTGGCTCTTATTTAAGTGATTGTTCACTAGGACTCCAAGATCCCTCTAGCAGTTACTACTATGGAGTCAGATACCACCTATTCTATACCTGTGCATTTGGTGTGCACTCTCAGCTCGTAGGCTGTTTGCATCATGCGCTGGGCACACCCACTCTCGGTTTAGCGAAGGGAAAAAAAGTCCTGATATGTCAAGTGACACTGTCGTAATGATGTGAGTTTAACACATCTGACTTAGACTGACTGCCGGTAGCCCTCGACTTACAATAGTTCATTTAGTGACCATCAGAAATTGAAAACAGTGACTTATGACCATTTTTCACACTTATGACAGTTGCAGCATCCCCATGGTCATGTAATCAAATTTTACACTGGATTTGGTATTTTTATCCAAGGAGCTGGGATAGGCAAGTGTTGATGTTTGATGGTATTATCGCAGGATGTAAGCTGTTCCAAGTCAATTTTGCAATTGACTGATGGTGGCTGACTATGCAACCGACCATAATAATAATATTATTTCTTTTTTCCTGTAATCCTAATCATAATTACAATGAGAAAAACTAACTTAATATAATAAAACATTTCTGAATAAATAATGATATTTCCCTTCGTTAAAAGGAAATTGTTGTCTTGACATTTTTCTCTCTATTTTAGCCATCAGAATGTGGCAAATATGTATTTTTAATGTGACCTCAATTTTGCCTTTGCCATCTTAAGTCAGCAGATAAAGAATGTTAAGAGCCTTACCCAGACTGTGGTTAAGATGATCCAACAATACCTTGCAAAATCTTCTGAAGTGCAAGGAAAGTAAGATTTAAATTGTCTTGATTAAAATAGCCCATATAATTTCTTAAGTTAAACAAATGGTTTGTAACAGAACCAGGCAGAAAACTCAACTGACTTCTTGATTTAGCACAGGAACCACAGCTGCTATTTATGCATTACGTTTTCCAGAAGTCTGTCTGTTATGTGGGATAGTTACATAATTTCAGAAAGGAAGGGATGCAATTATGCTATCAAATGATGTTGTCAAACATTGCATTTCACTACATCATGTGGATGTAGACTTGCTGCACGTCTGTTCGGTGCATTAAATACTTGGTTGAAAACTGCCTATCTTCATTAACATTGCGTATATTATTTTAAAAACAAGGGTCCGTCTCAAATCATTTCTCAACCTTGAATATATTAACTAGTGCAGAGACGCAGATTTGTACATCCAGCACTTGTCAGGGACCTGTTAAGATAGCTACATCTTTTCCTATGCTTGCATATCTGCCCTATGCTGCTGACACATGATCCCAGGAAAAGATATTTTTGATTCAAATTGGCTCTGATGGGTGCTCTGATTTACATTTTACCCTATGAATCCAGATTCCTTCCTATGCCTAATGAATATATTCAGAAATGCAGTAAACACTGCAAAAGAACTCTCTCTCTCTCTCTCTCTCTCTCTCTCTCTCACTCACTCACACACACACACACAAAAGAGTGACAGGCTCATTTGTATATAATAGCGCACATGCACACATGGACATTCTGAAATTCTTTTGTATATATGTGCAACATCTGTACAAAAGGGGCAGGTCATGCACTACAATGCATCTTTCATAAGGCTGCATAGGTTTTATAAGGTTGCACTCCCTCCTACCCATGTCGTTAATGACATAACTGTTTACAATACTAATTTTAAAATACAAGGGGTCTCTTGAAAATTTGACAGTATAATATGAATATGAATAATATGAATAAACAATATGAATAATAAAATAGGTGGATTAAATTTAGTTACATGACGAATCATCGAATTGATATAGAAGTTAAATAAGCATGGATTCATCTTCTCATATAGATCAAATCAGAGAGTGGAACTGCCACATTACATCTTACTTTAAAGTAAGTGTTTTGTATACCTTATAGGAACAAGCAGATGGTAATCTGATGTTATACTTCTAAGCTTTTTCTATATTTTCCTCAAGAGCTTTTTCCATCCTTTTCTCAGAGACACGATCAAATGCCTACTTAAACTTAATAAATGCAACATCTAGGGCAAAGTTTATTTTTCTGTATATTTCTCCACCAAATAATTTAAAATCCCCTGCTCTATTGCACTTCAACAGATTTGATCCCATTCTTAAGTATATTTTCTAGCTCCATCCAATTTAAGTGTTTTGCATACGTTTTGCTAATGGTATTAGACTAATTAGACAATGATACCTATCATAAAAGTCGTCCCTTCCCTTCTCTTCCTTTATGTAAATAAATGATAAGGCCAGAATGGCACCCACTTAATCACCTCCAGGGAGAATAAAGATCATTCCTTTCCAGATTTCAGATGACTAATCAATTTGAAGATTTTTGACACTGAAAAATTATGGTTAATTTCAGAAAGATTGACAATTATTCTCTAAGGAAGATTACTGAACCAGATTCCTCCACATGTATTTCATACAAAAATGCTTTTCAACTTTTTTCAGGATATATAAGATATCAGGGTTCTGTATATGGATATACAAGTAGTTTTGCTTAATGACCTCAATTGGGATTAGCAACTCTAGTGATAAGGAAGTGGTCGCTAAGTGGGAAATCATATGACCCCAACTGTGCTTTCTGGCTAAAAAGAGACAACCTAGTCTGTTTCTCACCTTTGGCTTTCATTTGCTTGCTAATTATTTCCCCCACCACCACTTAGGGATCCCTGACTGACCGTTTATTGGCTTTTATACATCAAAAGCAATGCAATCACACCACATCCTAAGGATAGAAGCCATGGGTGAACTATATAAACAGGTTACTCTCTTGAAATCCCTTTGTCTCCAAACTCTTCACTCTATGGGTAGGATGGGGGAGGAAAAAAGAAATTGATTTCTCCTCTGCCTGACCTTTTCCATTGCCAGCATGATCATATTGCTCTTGTATAGAACACTTACCCACTTGAAATCTCTTTCTCTCCAATTTATCTGCTCTACACGTGAAAGGGTCAGGCAAAGGAAATATTGCCTACAGAAATCGATTGCTTTTTTCCCCTGCCTCACCCTTACAGTGGAGAGAGATTGGAGAGAAAGAAATTCAAGAGAGAACTGTGAAGTGTTTGTGTGGTGCGTCTGTGACTCCCAGTGAAATTTCATTCTTTGGATGTATATAAAAGTAAACAGTTACTTTCTTCAAACCTTCTCTCCAATTTTTCTGCTCTGCAAGGGGGGAAAGGAAAAAAACGCAGATTAGGCATAGTACAATGCATGACTGGTGGTCACATGACTCAGGGATGCTTCAAAGTTGCAAGTGGGCTGTGAAGACATTTTTTCTGGCACTACCATAACTTCAAACAGATGCTTGAATGAATGATTGTTGAGTACTATCTTTATACAAATGTACAAAAGATGGAACCATCATTCATTTATTTGGTAGTAGTTGATTCTACACAATTATTATGGTTTTCTTTTTTGATGTTATCAGCTGTTTACATTTTTTAAACACTGAAACACCAACTATGTAGGCTCTTGTTTAGGTTTTACTTTGGAACATGGCAACATGTTGCCTATATATATTGGCTTTAACATGTTTCAAGTTATTCTTTTGTATTATTTTACCATAGTTCCTACTAATTGTGAGTTAATTGAATTGAATTGAACTGAACACTTTATTTGGTCAAGAATGATTAAACATACAAGGAATTTGATTCTGATATTTTCAATCCACAAGGAAACAAGCAATGGCAACTAAAATCAGATCTATGTGTAGCAGACATTGAGTGCCAACTAGATCTAGTCAGGATCCAACCTTTATTGTCTGTGAATCCAACAGGTACTCTGCCTCCTCTATGGCATACCTAACTAAATCTGAAATACCTCAATAGTGAGTGCCTTTATCCTGGCACAATGTCATGCTGTCCCTCAAGTGGTCCTTGAAGGACAATACAAGAAGATTCCTTACTGGGAGAGACAATGCCCTTATGACTCTAAACAGAGAAACAACAGAGCATATGCTTCTCTGATGCCTACACTAATACTAGCCTTATCTCATATACTAGCGTTATCTCACCTGCATAAAAATCCATGGCAAACAGGACAATTCTATACCTCCCGGATGCTTTCAGATACCAATCCCGCTATAACACACAATGTAGCCAGGTTCTGCATAGCGGCATTCCAAATTTTTCAGATGATGAATTGTGTAATAAACAAGACTTAATAAGCACCTAATTTGCCATATTAGATTGCTCTGTGATTTCATATAGTCTTTATGTTCCCTACATCTATCTAATACACCTACACCTTCTTTTAGATTCTTAAAGACTTCTATGTATACTTCCTGTCTTAACTTCTTCTCACTTTTCTTTTTTTTAGACTCTGATGTACCTTCTATGCTTTTTAATTGACTGTATACCATCCACCTTATGATGCTGTGTGAGCATAATAAAATTTTGATGTAATTACCATAGTAACTATACTAAATTTTGGAGGTAAAGTCACAAGTTCCTGAAAATATCAAGTAGGTCAAAATATTTGCCCAAGGCTGGTTATTATTAATTAAATAAATGGCAAAAGTAGAATTTTTGGTTTCTCCTTCATAGAAGCATCCAGTTTCTAAGTCCATTTCAGGCATAAGGCCTTAATGTCAGTTGAAAAATTGCAGAATAGTGGTGCCTGCACAGTATGGATATCCCACAGGTAATCCCCTCTTATGTCCTATTTAAGGTTGATAAATATAAGCAGATTTAGGCCAGCCTAATGACTTTTTAAGTTATTACTACAGAGGATCTACACAGATAGATACATCCTCTGAATTGGGTGAAGATTGAGGGAAACTAGAGTAAAACACTGAACCATTTATGGCAACAAATAATCACACACTATACACTTATATTGGTTCATTATAAATTCTCCAAATATTTTGTTAGGTAATATTGTCTGTCTGTCTGTCTATTGACCTATCATCCATCCATGCATCCATCCACACATCCACATATCCATCCATTTAGTAGATAGAGACTTGTTAGGAGAAAATATGTTAAGAAACATAAATCTGCAGAAATTAAACTTAAAATTTCTAGGAATGTATCTCCATGAGAAATAATGTAATACTGCGTCCCTTGAAAACATTATTTCACATTCAGCTTTGTGTGTATCTATTCAGAAGTTAATCCATTTTATTTAGCACTGCATATATGAAGATGAATGTGCTCTGTGTGATTTTTCACAGCTAAGCTAAATGCTATACGACCTGTACACAGACACAGCAATGGTATGACAGTGGATGAGAATAATTCAGAATTCTGGCAATGTAAAGAATGTTACATTAAGAATTGCTACAATGTTTTCATCTTTCAAAAAATATAAACTCTCTGCCCCTATCTGCACTAGGGGCATCTACTAATGACTGTAATTAACCAACACACATTAGAATGCACAATAGTTTGTTCTGATATTAGGCATGTTCCCGTAGTTGTATGTAAAAGGGTGAGAACTAGATACAGAATTTCCTGGACTGCAGTTTTCTAACAAAATTTGTCTCCCTGCCTGCCCAACTATGGATTATTTCAAAGTTAGCTTGCTGAATTTCTAGTTTCATAATTCACTTTTTTATGTCTGATCTCTTAAATCAGCCATAGTGGGTGAGAATTTGAAGAGTTCTGGTACCAATGTATCTGGAAATACCAGTTTGGGAAAAGCTGGTATAACCTCAAGAGAATACTGATGTCTCTAAGCTGTAAAGAGAGAAACCAACTGTCATTGGGGTTATTTCTTGTTTTCTGCTTTAAAGTCATAATCCTACATCTGAAAATATGTGCAATTAATCTTCCCCAGAACAGCTGCTTCCATAGGATAAGGCAACAATGCTTGGCATGTTGCATAAGTAGGTTCTTTCCCTCCAGGCCTAACAAATTGCTTAAGGTCAAACTTTTTAAGTTGATGAAAACCAACCAACTGAGGTTAAAAAAAAAGATCTTTCTGAGCTTCATGTAATTGCTAGAAGGAAATAGGCCATATAGAAAAAGCTTACACAACAGGCCGATATTTCAGCACTGAAATTCAACAGACTGGAGATTGTAATGGCAGATGTAGCACTGAATGTCCTTTTGCTGTATATTATTTTAGTAGAGAAATAGGTCATCATTGGATGATCTGATTAACCCTTATTCAAATTCCTCACATACATATTGCTACTACTGTACTTAACAAGGATTTTTTTAAAATGTCCACTTCATTCTCGTAATCATTAAATTAATGCAAATTACACTTTTTAAAAAAATGGTACTAAAAATTGGGAGTACTGCTGAAAGTGTTTTCAAGAAATTGATTTATCTTTGGATCTCACCTCTCAATTCCAATTATAAATGTAATTACTTATAAACCATATAAATCATATTTTCTATCACTGTCAGTAATATTATAGAATAGTTGAGTACTGTGGGGAAACTAAAGCCCAATCCTCATTTAACATTGGCAAATGAGGCTACAACTTTTGTTCTGCCCATAGATTACTGCCTCAAATGCAGTTCTTTGGATCAATTATCTCCATGCAATTAAAAAAAATGCAAACTAGACTACTACACATTTCTTTTAAAAAGAGAGGATTTTTATAAGCTGTAGCTATTACAAAAGAGAAATAATTTCATTGCTATATATCAAGCAATAACCATGATGCAGCGTTATGTATGAATGGGACCACTGTCATTACTATATTCATAGTGCACAATAGAATATTGTCTGTATTTTACACAATCAGATATTAATAATGATTAAACAATCAGACACTGTACATTGAAATTACATTAATGACCATACTTATTTATCAAAATAAACCAGAATGTGAATGGGCTCAGTACCTTCTATAAGATTTCTCTTGTCAATACAAATGGCTAAACAACCTGTAAAAGTTCCTTTCATGGCTGTTTTTCAAGCCAGGCTTGGAAGCAAGAAATATAGCTCTCAATTCAAATTTGCTAGGAAATATGGGAATATCCAAATTGGCCAATGGTATCCATTGTGGGTAAATGATGACACATATGAAATGGCATTATGAAAATACCACAAGTTGTGTCAGTCTTTGGATACAAATACATAATGGCAGCATTGATATAATGACATCATCTCACATATGTTGTCATTTTGGGATTGCAGTTTGCCTATAGGAAACTTCCTACACACTTCCATGCTGGTCAAAGGTATTACAGACTGTTTTCAAATATTTGACTAAGAGATAACCCAGTTCCAATCAATGACTGAGAAGAAAGACATATGTTGTACTTCTAATAGAACTGTACAGTAAATTAGGATTTGAGGCTGGGGAAAAATATTCTTCATTTAGTAATGGAAAAACCCTTTTTCTATGACTGAGATTGCATAACTGTAGGAAAAGTTGAACATCAGAGTTTCTGTTAAGGAAACAGACTAGCTCATTAGTGTTCCTAGGAATAAACAGAGTGGTTCATGTATACCTCTATTCATACAGATTTTGGCACCATTTGAAAAAGACATTATATTAATCTAAAGCAAATTCATTCCTCCATTATAATTCCCCCAAATGTAAATTAAATTAAAAAATCTTATGAGAACTACACTTCTATAGTTTGAACATATACTTTTATGTTTTTACCTTTGTACGTTTTTTTAAATTTTTTTATGATTGTAAGCTGCCCAAAGTTATTCTGAAGTAAGATGGGCAGCCAATTAATTTAATTAATAAATAAACAGACACTTCACTGCATATTGTTTTTTTTTCTTTTTTTAAAGGCATGACCATTCCTGAACAATGAGATCAAAAAACAATTTTGAATTTTTTTTTTTGAAAAAATGAATCCAGGAAATGTATCATACATGGTTTGAGCAGATGTGCTTATTAGCTGAACCAAGTTGTTCAATTTCCAGAATTCTTCTCTTTTAGACATTTTGCTACCTAGGAATTCTGATGATTAATGCCTAATGTATCTAAAAGGCATCAAATAAGAATTACATTTTTTAAAAATTGAATTATATAATGCACGTATATACTTAATTTATCTTTGAAAAAACTTATTAAGATTTTCAAATGATATTCCAAAACCGTAATCATGATATTGTGGTCAGTGAACTGATTATTAACTTCTGCAAAAGCTGATACATAAGGAGGACAAAGTTTTAACAGATGAACCAAAAATTTCATCTTATGATTTTTGAAAATGTTTAGAATGTTCATGAATCAGTAAATCCAGTGGATTTATATAAAAAAATAGGAGGCATGAATACAGGCATGGTTTTGGTTTTCAAACATTATTTATTAAGCAACATTCAAATCACAGCAAATCAATTTTCATTACTATTATAGACCAGCCTATATTAAGCAACATTAGTGGACAAGGTAAATACGAAAGAGATAAGATTAAAGCATGGAACAGATTCCAACATTTATTAAATGTTGGGTTAAAGGTGATAACCTTTTTGTAATAAAGATAACAGAATAATGGAGTTGGAAGGGACTTTTCAGGTCTTCTAGTCCAACCCCTGCTCAGGCAGGAAACTGTATGCCATTTCAGACAAATAAGTTGTCCAATCTCTTCTTAAAAGCCTCCAGTGTTGGAGCATCCACGACTTCTCGAGGCAAGTTGTTCCACTGATTAATTGTTCTAACTAAATTAAATTTATTTTAATTAACAGTCTATTTTACCATAGTTTAATTTAACCAATTTAGGTATTAGCCATGAAATTGTTTTGGAAAACTTTGTATTCTTATGTATCTTTGTTCTTGCATGCACACATATAACACACTGAGACTAACACACAAATACACCTAACAATTAATAGTACATGTAATGGGATAGGTCTTCTTTGTGGCACTGCTTTCATTATTCTGATGGAAGCAGTAAGGTCTTACAAAACGCCTGCCATCTTGGATACTGAACAAAAGAGCTTTGTGCTATAGTTAATAAATCCTAAAGGATTGGTGGCAATCTTATTGAAGTAGGTTTCAGTATATTATAATGGCACTAATAAAACATATATTTAGTATACATTAAAAATGAATTGTTAATAAAAGCATAAAATATAATGATATATTTGTTTCTGAGACATGGAGATATTTAATAATTATTACATTTAAGTTAAAAAGCTGATTTGCCACTTATGACAACTAATTAAGTTTCTCTAATATATGAACCAGAATGTAATTATCCTCTATTTTTTTGGCACAATTTTGAATTTTGTCCTTCCATTCTTTGATTGAAAAATCATATAAAGATGTATAATTTAATGAAAATCACAAAAAGGATATTTGGATAATGTTTCAAATGTGTATACTAGGTAAAACTCCATACATACCAATGAAAATGTGAGCAATGTACACATGAAAATTCATTCAGAATACAAATAACATCCCCAACATGGTAATGACAGATATGTTCATTCCTGAGCAAAAGGTCTGAATCACTTCTTACAAAATATATAACTATGTAGAGTTTCCTTTGCAAACTACACATCACATAAATGTATGATATTAATGATGTGTTCATTAATCTAGATACTCAATCTCCCACATTTACATTGGAAAACCTCCCACTGAAGACACTGGCTTCCTTTTAAATACAATTGTCCTTCTGCAGTGGCATATTGCATATGTTTGAGAAAAGGAAGCATATATTTATAGATATTACAAAGACAACTGTTAAATTCAATACAAAAGTAATTTTGAAATAAATTTCTAGCCTCTAATTACAGATTTACAGCAGACTCTGATCATGTACACATCTTCTGCATGGAGATATCTATCTGCAGAAATGAAATTATGTGAAGCACAGTATATTTTCACAACATAAGCATGCAATAAATTAAAAAGGTTGGTTTGATATAACTATTTTGTATGTTGCCAATCTACAAGTTCTGACTGTCCAGCCTTCTTTCTTTGTGTGTATGTGTAAGCGGATGTGTGAGAAAAAAAAAAGTTGAGTGTCTAAGAGAGAAAGACAAAGAGATATTATGAAAATGCCAGAATAACTGTTAATCTTATCTTATCCCATGGAAATGGCATTTCAATAAGATGAAATGGGAAAGGATACATGCACTGAAAGACTTAAATCATCTGCTATTATAATTAATTATTAAATTCCATCATTGGGTTCACCAAGCAGTGTTACATTTACATGTGTAGCTCTTTTCAAATACAATTCTTCTAGAAAATATTTCATTCTTTTTGCGATGGATACTACACAATATAAAGTGGCAGATTTTGCAATTTGGGGACTGATTCAAGACAAATAAGTAGATCCCCCCCCCCCGATATTTAATATGAAGAGGATTTTTAAGAAAAAAACATGGAATGAGTGGCATTGAGAATATTTTTCAAGCTACCTTCTCAAAGGTTGGTGTAGTTCTATCCTATCTACAGGAACTGGCTGTGCTTTATGAAAAGTTTTTAAAAGACTCTTAACTTCCTTTGAGCTGTGGACATGGGGAGAAGAAACATAATTCAGAATTCAAACAATAAAATGAGAAGCAGCAATTGTGTCTTTCCCCCTCCCACCATTAAAAATTGAGTTCTGTGTTGTAATCCTGGCTCCCAGGCAACCTACTCGCAGCAAATCTGGGATGACGGATTTGTTTTGACTGCAGAACCATGCAGACAAATGGAACAGACAGATGGTATGATGTGTATTCATGATACATGTCCTCGTACCAGAGTCTAGTCCATACTGCCTTTTTAATATAAAAAAATAGGACAGAGCTGAAATCCCGGCAGCGTGAAGAGCTTCAAACTAACCCAATCAGAGTGGGATGACTCTTTTTTTAATCTGAACGAATTCATAGACAGTATCATGCTGAGGGATATACTAGCATTTTTTTTCTCCAATGGTTCTTTCTTTGTAATGATGGAGCACTGTGCCTTTAATAAATGCATATCAAAAGAGGGAAAGAGAAAGAGATATTTAGAGAGAAATCAATGATGATTATAGAAGGCTAAGATTAGAATCATTCCCCGGTGGCATAAAAAGCAGATATCAGAATGCCAGATATAAGCAATATAACATTGATGATATTTAATTCTATCATATTAAGCAAAGAATGAGATGAAAATCCTGTGGTGGTTTGTGTCTCTTCTCCATGTGATAAAGAAAACCACCCCCTCTTCTTTCCAAACTTCTTTTATCTGGAAGCCTGGCTGATTAAACACAAAGAAAGCAAATGCTTGTCAGCAAATGCAGTGAGCATTGTTCAACATAAAAGAAGCTATTTATTCTCCAATGTAGAATCAGCTGGGATATGATGGGTAGCGCTCTCTCTCTCTCTCATATACTTTTCTTTTTGTTTTATTGTCTCAGCTTTGTCAAACATTCCTCATAATCTGCTACCAGGTCCAAAGAGGGTTTTACAGTAGGTACCATTGCTATGCTGAATATCAGCTTATTTCAGAGAATATGTGAGAACAATTAACCAGGAAGCTCTCCTATTCAAATCTCACCTTGCCTCTGAATTCACCAGGCAATCATAAAATATATCTTAATTTAATTCTTTCTGCAATTGCCAGGTTGGGAATAATAATACTAATCTTCCAAAGGAATATGCTGTGAGGTTGCTTGAAAACTGAGCAACTTGTTGCACTGATCATAACAACATACATTTCAACACCAGGCTTTTTTCAAATACTTTTATCACATGGTTTCGTTTAGTCACCATATGAACCAGCCACGGCAGTAAAGATATAGCAACCAAGTACTGTCTATCTATTTTTGGACTTTGAGTTCTATCTGCCTAGTCCGAATGAGAAATGGCAAGGAAGGTAAGAGTTATAGTATAAATCTCTGAACTGCATAGGATACTATCAGTGACTTAATGTGTTGTACCAGTGGTCATTAATGGGATTGACAATGGGAAATGCAATATTATAACCTCAAAGTTATAAGGTCAGTTTTGGCAAATACTCTAATAGAGGCAAGAAATGCAAAGAGAACATGCCACATTACTTCAACCTAGTTTGTAATTATTATTTCAAGCATTAATTCTAATTGTAACATCACGAACAGGAAGAGTACTATGCCCCACACAATGGTTTTGTAGGATTAATGTAAAGGATATTAATGCCCCATCTTGAACATATTTTCAGTGGAATCCAATGGATTTTAAAGGAATTTCTTGTGTAAAAGGACATTTAGAATTTCAGCTTTGTTTTAAATTCTGCTTAAAATACTTTTACAAATTGTATTAATAAAGGATTTTTCTTTCAACTACTCACCAAGGTCCAGTAAGAAAAGGGGCACATTACTTCTATGGGGCATTATGATTTTTCTCTAACATTCCTGACCTCTGACATTATCTATGGAAGGATAAATTCTTCAAACATACTTTGTAGAGGGGAAGGATCTTATCTCTTGTTAAAACTTAGAATAACTTTATAAGTAACTCAGCAAACATCAAAATGGTAGTTTGACATATCAGTTTTGGCTTCCCAGAGGACCAAAGAACAATCAACTCAGCAATATTTTTTTTCCTGAGTTGATTTGGATTCTTGATAATTTCTAGGCATGTCCATAGAGTTTTCTTGGCAAAACTCTAAAAAGGCAGACCCTTTTTCCAATATGTTTTTTTTTTAAACTCCCATACACTAATCAAATTGACATTGCTTTTTTGCCATCCAACAATATCAAGAGAAAAGCCATGTAAGGCTGCAATCTGTAGGCATTTCTTTCTGAAATATTTCTGTGAAGGGTGAGATAAAAAGAACTAATTAAATAATACACGGCTACAATGTTACTGTTCTTCTTCAGAGTTTTCTACTCACATGCTAGTAGTCTAAGAAAACTTAATTTGTTTGCCTCTTACGGCTGTTTTTGATATCGCCACAAATAAATTAATTACGATTTTCATACCTGCCTTTCATTTTTCCTTCACCTATAATTCTTTGATTGTCTGGACACTCGGTAATGTCTTTAAAAAACAGTTGGACTTCATTTCCTACTGTGCAGGATAGGATGGTATGGGAAAGAAGTAATCTTAGATGTGTTTTGTGTATTTATTTTTATTTTATTTATTTTTACATTTATATACCGCCCCATTCCGAAGACTCGGGGCGGTTTACAGCTTATA
>JANHFL010001599.1:116197-137171 GCA_032468155.1 Oxyrhabdium leporinum | reverse complement strand
CTGCTTAGATTTTTTAGATTTTCTGCTCTGTACTTTCACTTTTTAAATAGGTACTTGCAAAAGAATTTATATTAAAATTAGATTATCAATGTTTATTTCTTTTACCATGGTTCTCATAATTTCCCATGAAGCTGGGATTAACTGAAACTCTATCTTCTATATGGGATGGGATGATAATGACCTATCAGCAGCAGGCAATTCTTATTTTTTGCCCCTAATCTGTCCTAAACATTAATAGCCTTCTCACCGAGTTATATACAGGCCATGAGGCACAATATACATTTTCCATTAGTAAAGAATTCCAGGGAACCGAAACATCATATTAACTCATGCAGTTTTAAAGCTTCTAACCTTTAGCATCAGTTTGGAAAAATAAACTACTTAAGGAGAGATACAGGCCTTCTCAAAGCTATACATATGCACACAGTGTTATTTCCAAGAATTTTTAAAATCTTTCTTTCCTTGCCTTATTCCAAGGGTTAATTCTGCAGTATTTTCTACAGATATATTTGATCTGAAATCTCCAGGCAGGGTTGCAAGTACGCCTTCACTGTGATTCCTGCCCTGGTTATTAGTCTCACATTTTTTATCTCCTACTGTAGTCATAAGTTGATGTTTCAAAAATAACATAATAAGCCTACCATCAATGTTCAGAAGACGCAACTCAGCCCAAAAGATTAAATAAACTTAGCTGAAGGCCAAGGATGACAAACGGCAAGAACCAACACCCATTTGAGTTGTAAGTTCTTTCCATACAAATTTAGCCTGATCTAGCACATGCAGGATTAGCAGTATACCACTGCACTCAAATCATATATGCTATTTCATATATGTGACAGTATATGCTGTTAATCAAATACGGAGGATACATTTTATTCTTCTTTGTAAATATTTATAGACAGTTGTTGAGGTATATAATCTTTGTAATCATAAAATATTATAAAATCATAAAAAGTTTCAAGCACAAAAAGTATTTAAGAAGCAACTAAACTAACAAACTGAATTAAACCTAATAAAAAGACAGAAACAATCAAAGTTTATTTCTGAGTATTAAGTCTAGTTAGGTAGCATCTGCAATATTTGTTGGGGAACAGATTCAAATGATAAAATGGTATCTTTCCTAGATCATTGCCTCCTCACCTCACATCAATTTATTTGACAAAAACCTTCCCAATGGCAATCTTAATAACCAGATATATTAAGGTTAAATTTAGCAGCCTGAATTGAGCCCAGAAAAGCCTAGAAGTCAGTACAGTCATTTCATAATTAGCAAGATATATTCCATATGACAGTTACAGAAAGTAAATTACCTGCCATATTCTGTATTTCCTATGTGTATTTCTGGCTGTCATTAAAGGCAGAACCATATACGTGCATTAGAAGAATTTAGCAAGATACTGCTAGAACATGACTAATAGCATATGTACATTTACTACAAAGCATAGGAGAACTAACAAGAGTTACAAATGTGACCTTCTCAATAAAGCAACTATTACAGAAAAGGTGTATGTGCATTTTCAAAGCAGTTGGGGGAAAAATAGGATGATACTAACTTCTAATGTCAGAGCGGGTTGGGGAGACATTGTCACTAGGCCTTTGTTAAAGATGGATCACTCTCTGTTGACTTTAGAATTCTCTATAATTTTGTCCACTGCAGGGAAGAGGGTCCCGTTTGATCGGTTTGCCCAGGAGCTTAATGGACTTGGTAAATCCCAAAGGGAATTTGGGGTTGCTCCCGAAACTTTTTTGCAGTTTGGCCAAAGACATTAATTGCTGCTTTAAATGAGCAGATGACAGTGGCCTTGAATCAAGCCTATTCAGATTTGTTCATGTGGATCCTGCAGGGCCCCTTGGTATTTGAAGCAGCTTTGGGTGTTGGAAGACATGCCAAGAGTACCACTGGAGGAAGACAGAGAGTTGTCCAAACCAGCAACACAAGTAAAAAGCCTGCACACCGGACCTTGTGGAATTAAGGATGGTGAAATTTATCTCTCTACCCTACTGTGTCTATAATTCAGGTGATTTTGCCCTTTCTTATCTGTAAGGATAAAATTACCCAGATCCACTCAATGTTCCACAGTACTAGCCCTGTGGATATGACAGAGGGATGAGTGTTGTCAGGTTATCTGGACTGAGTTTGACCCAGTTATTCTTGAGGAAGTGGATAGACTCTTTTGGTTGTTGAGGTCTGCCATCTGTATGTTAGATCCATGTCTTCCTAGCTGGTCAAGGCCTCCCAGCAGGTTACATGTATCTGGATTCATGTGGTAGTAAATGCTTCTTTGCAGGATGGAGCAAGTCCTTGTCCCTTGAAGGGAAATCCACTCCTCCAGAAGTTATTACATTGTCCAGTCCCAAACCTTCCCTTTTAGAAGGTTGTTGAGAAATTGATAGACCTCTGAAGAGAATGGATTGTCTGGATCCTCTATAGTCAGATTTCAGGCTGGGATACAGTCTGATATGGCATTGATTCTGCATGTGAATAAACTCTGGTAGGACGGGGATGGATTGGTGCATGCATCCGAGCCCTACATTCATCTACGTACATTTGATACCATCAAATTTGGTATCCTTCTGGCTGGCTGAGAGGACTGGGAGGGAAAACCTGATACATTTTCCTCCTTCCAATGTCAAGTGTTTTAGTCGGCGTTCATAGAAGGACAAAGTTGTTTTACTTAGGTCTTGACTCTCTCACCACTCCTGTTTAACATCTACATGAAATCATTAGGCAACGTCATCAGCCAACATGGGGTCAAGCATGATAAATATGTTGATGATACTCAGTTCTACAGCTCAATTGACCATCCCAGGCTGTCCAACTGATGCTGTGTAGGTGCTTTACTAGTGCTTGGAGACAGTAGGAGTCTGGATGAGCTTCAGTTCAAAACTTCACAAGATTAATTGTGGAGTTCAGAGCCACTTAGGGGTCTAACATCCTTAGTGCTGCCTAATGTTATGCTCACACATCCAGAATTAGCATACAAACTAGTGTTTCTTTGGGACCAAGAGTTCCTTCTTGAAGAGTAGATACGAGGAGAGTTTTTACACAAATACATCTTGTTTGCACTCTTTCCAAGATTGAGATGCATTGCTCATGGTCACTAATGCCTTAGTCACCTCCCAATTTGACTACATCCTCTCCTCATTTAGCAACCACATTCTGTTCCAATTACTTTGTCACTATGCGAAATGGTCCTTAAGTAAATAAAGATCATTGGTTGCTACCCTCTAATTCAGATAAAATTCTCTTGTTCAGTGTCTTGTATCTGACTGATTTTTCCCTTTTTTTGCTCTCTTGAAAGACTGAGAGATTGCTTAACATGCTATTGCTTCCCAAGTTACTTTTCTCTACAATGCAGTGCTTCCCTAAAAGTGCTAACCACAAGTTAACAAGCTTAACTCTGTGATTTTAATTATTTGATTAGAACCTTCCAGCTATCTGCACTACTACCTAAAACTAACCAGGCCTTAATCAGTTTTATACTGAAGACTTGTCAGATGCTGGAAATCTGGTCATAGATGGATATATTAGTTGGGAAATGAACTTTTTATTACCACTTAATACGGTTGTATTTGTGAATGGTTGTTAACCTCTATAATCTGTATACAAGAAGTGCAATACACTCTACACGGGGCTGCCCTGGAAGAGCATTCAAAAGCTGTAGCTGGTCCAGAATGTAGTGCCATAGGTAGTAGTGAATGCTTCACAGTACATAAACGAAACATTACTGCTATGTGAGCTGCTCTGACTCCCAAGCGGGCTTCCAGTTGCAACTCAGTTTGCTGCTGTTCATACCTTAAAGCCCTATACTACTTGCAGTCAGGTTGTTTGCAGGATCACCTATCCCCATCCCAATAGAGCTGGCAGAGTGGACCTATTCCGAGTTCCCTCAGTGAAACAGTGTCCTCTGGTGGGATCTCGGAAGAGTGCCTTCTCCAACATGGAACCTGCCTTAAGCTTTCAAAATCCAGATGGTCCTGATTTTTGATGGTCTTCAGAAAAACAATGGAAATAGGATTTTTTGTCTAGGCACTGGCATGGTATGATTAACTGGTGGATACCAGTTTTACTGGAGCCTCAACATCATTTTAATCATATTGTACTGTATTTTTTAAAATTCTTTTTCATGTCTGCAGATGCTTCGGTAGAACCTTTGTTATTTCATAAACTCAGAATTTTCTATCTTGAGTACTTTCTAGACTAAACTAGGAGAAAAGAAATCTACCAAATTTTATTGTGTTCAGTTCTCATTTTCTTATTCCCCCCACCCCCCCCAAAAAAGTTTATTCAGTTTAAATTATTAAGCATGTATACTTATTTTTATTTAGTTTTACTTATTTATTTCTTTAGGTGCCCAACTCAATAAGTGACTCTGGGCAGTGTACATCATAAAATGTAAAAACAAATTAAAAATAATTAAAACAATACAATATGGGTGGTGAGTAGAACTATTAACATGGATATTAATACTGCCAAGAATAAATAGGAACCTTAACACACTTGAGTGCCAGGCCTGGGCATACAATCAAGTCTTCATGGCTTACTAAAGGCCAACAGGGTCAGGGTCATTATGATCTCTGAAGGGAGAATGTTCCAGGACAGGGCAGCGGAGAAGGCACATTACCTGATTCCCTCCAGGCAACTTTCTTTGGCTGATGGGACAGTAACATGCCCAATCTGCCAAACTAAACTGGACAGGTAGAAACGACTGGGTGAAGATGGTTTCTTAGGTAACCTATCCCCAAGGCATGAAGAGCTTTAAAGATGACAAACACCTTAAATTGCACCTGGAAGCACACTGGCAGCCAATGCAGCTCAGGTAGCCGTGGTATTACATGTGTATTACATATCTGTTACGTAATTGGTGGTATTACATATCTGATATCCTTTATTAACCATGCAGTTGCATTCTGTACCAGATGAAGCTTCTGAATGCTCTTCAAGTGCAGCCTCATTTAGAATATGTTGCAGTAATCCAAACGAGAAGCTACAAGGGTATGCCTGACTAGGAATAAAGCCTCTTGATGCAGAACAGGCACAACTGGTGCACAACCCTTCTGGCCACAGCACTACCCACTCTTCTAGGAAACAGGAGCCAAAGAGGACTTCCAGATTGTGCAACAGGTCCTTCTGGGCAGTGTCAACCCACCCAGACCAGTCGTAGAAAATCCTTGCTCAAATACTCAAAACCATTCAGTCTTACTTGGGTTGAGTTGAAGCCCATTTCTTCCCATCAAAACACAGCCTCCAGTCATCAGGACAGGACACCCACAGCATCATTCAGCAGTTAGTGGAGATATAAAACTGAATATCAACAGCATGCTGTTAATAACCCAAACTGTTGTACCACCTCAAGTAGATGTTAGATAGGAGAAGACACAAAACTGAATCCCAGACCATCCCACAAAATAGGGGCCATGGGCTGGATATCTCTTTTCTGTTCCTACTATAGATATTTGAAATAAATTAATCTATCAATTAATATATTTACATAGATTACCAAGATGCAAGCTGGAATCAGCACAGATCACAAAACAGAAGTGTTTATATGGTGTTAGGGTAATGATGATTTAATAGCTGACCAGCTGCTGTAAGGTTGTAATGCTGTAATACTGTATTGATGTAATGATGATGCAATGGTAGCTATGAGTCAACAGGGTTATTTGACTGCTACTGCTTTAAGAGGCTGTACTATAAGAGAGCCCCTATGAGGGCATATCTCTCGCTACATGTGTGCTTCCATGTGTGGTGTAGCTGATTATTGATTGCTGTTTGTTCAAGGCCTGTATCAAAGTATTTGTATGTATATATGTTTTTGTAGGGAAAAAAAACCACTATATGTAAATACAAACCTGTGTGCTGTATTTGCTCCTGGGTTGTCTCACCTAGTCACACTGTGTGCACTCTGATATATGGGCATACAGAGGTATGATCATAACTATCCATGGAGTTCCATGCTGTAGCAGATGAAGCTTCTGTGGGCATTAAGAACATGCCCTTTTAGAGCACACTGCATTAACTGAACTGCATGTGACAAGGCATGTAACAAGGAGCTCCTGATACTGGACAGCCACAAAGAGCTTAAACTGTGTGAAGGCTCTCTGAGCTATAGGTGGCCTATGCTTTTTAAACAAGAAGCCATGGAGGGGAGGGCTCCAAATTGTATTCTGGCTCTGTTTGGCGCAGCTCTACCCCATCTAGAACAAAAGAAGGAAACTCTCTGGATTCAGGTAATCCCACAGTTAACAGTCACTCAGTCTTACAAGAATTGAGTCCAAACCTATGTTCCCCATCCAGACTCCAACTCGTCCAGATACAGGGACAGAACCTCAATGGTAATTGGATATAAAATTGGATGAAGTTTTCCCACAGATCAAGGAGGGTCAAGACAGATGTAGTCCTTCCATCTCAGTCCCACAACAGCTCACCAACAAGAGCAACCAATGTCGTCCTCATAGTGTGACTTGGGCTGAAATATGACTGATAAGGATCAACGTAAACCACTTCATCCAAGATCCTTTGGAAATATAGCTTGACCACCTTTTCAACAATTTTTCCAAGAAAAGAAGGTTGTAGACAACTGAGTAATTATTAAGCACTGTTAGGCACAGCAATTCCTTGAGACAGAAGACAAACACTGCTTTCTTAAGAGAAAAATTCACTACTGCTTGGACCCAGCCATGTTACCTTCCTGAGGCCTTAACAAACCAAGATAGACAATCTAAAATAAGATGGACTCACTCAGCTCCAAGGACCTTGTCTAATTCTTTGGGGCCAACAGGATAAAATTCTTCCCAGATAACAGATCTTGCCTAGTCAACTCTGCAGAATCTATATAACTGAAATCCGACTCTGATTGCACCCAAGTGATTTTATTTGACATATGTTATAAAATGTTCCTCAAAGGAGTTTTGCAGGTGATCTTCCCAGCAAGAACCAAGTCATCTTAAAAAGGGTCATTGGACAGCAATCAATGAATGCAGTACAGGCAGAAAATAATTCCCTCACTGCTCTTATTGTCTTGATAAAGTCTCTTACAAAGATTCCCATGTCTGGTCATATTTGTTCTTCTTTTTTTCTTCAGCATCACTCTAAACTTTCTTCTGCTTCATCTCCCAGAGTCTCTGTGTAGCCTGAGGAGCTATAGGAATTCATGAGTAGAGAGAGAAGTCACACAGTCACAATCTGGTTTAAGGTTGTTGCCATTTTCTCTGTCCAAATTGTGAGTAAGGCCTTGGCCAAACTGTACACTAGATTCTCAGGAATTCCACCAAGTGCACTCTGAAGCCTAACCATAGAGAATAGAAGTTTTATCTTGACGCATATAGGCCAGATATGTTACCAATGAAGCAAGGGAAAAACACGGCTTAAGATAGACAAAAACAGCTCATTAATTCACATGAGTGGGGAGAGGTGGGGAAAAGACAACCAGACTTTCAAGATTCTGTTTACTGTAGTTAATATTAATAAAAATAGTGCTAGCTTCTTGTGGAGTTAATTTCTTGGTTTGGCCTATACAGTGGGGCTGAAATCAATCTTGGGAGTTGCTGGCCCCCTCCAGTCACTATGGTAACAAATCTGGCTTCTCTCTGTCAATCAAGGTCATTTCCTTAGTCTACACCACAGGTGTACAACTTGATAATGTCACGTGACGTATCGTGATGTATCATGACATTTTTTGCTTTTGCAGAGCCAAAGTGGCTGTGGCCTGCAGATGACACATCTGGCCCACGGGCCACCAATTTGACAGGCCTGCTCTACACCAATTGGATCTATTACGTCATTAGCCCCTACTTCACTGAAGTGGAAAATGGAAATGTAAAACTACAAAGCAATCAAAAAGTGCACTGTCCACAACAAGGAGAGAAACATTTCTCACCTCCAGATCACATTTCCAATTCCCTCAGTCATTACTTGGATCAGGTCCATAATGGCCATAAACTTCTGAGCCACTCTAGACATGGTGCCCAAGGATGAAAGATTGAAATCTTCCAAGACTACAAGCCTGGGAAATTCCATCACCAATTTGTAATCAAGCTGAATAGCTCAGGCAGGAATGCTGCTTTGAAGTAAGAAAACGAGTACAGAAGCAGCAATCCTATCTATTCCCTAGACCCGTGATGGCGAACCTATGCCACGCATGCCGGAAATGGCATGCAGAGCCCTCTCTTTGTGCATGCCAGTCGTCGCCCATTGCTCTTCTGGGTTCCGGTGTGCCGGCCAGCTGGTCTTCACATGCGCATACGCACTGGACAGCTGGTCTTTGTGCACGTGGGAGTGCTGGAAACCGGAACAGCGGCTTCCTGGCGCGCATGCACGCACCGGCCAACTGTAAAACTCTCATGTGGCAACAACCTCAGTGAAAGACTGAAATGATGGATGTGTTGAATTTTCATGAAACTCATTCACTATAACTGTCATTCTAATTGAGATGGTCTTGGTAAGCTTCCAATGAACAAGTTTCTCCCATTGGGTTAGAAGTTTATTAAGAAATTCTTAGAAATATGTATTTCTAAGATGACAAACCACAAGCTATTGCATATACATACATATACTCACACACACATATGTAATCAACACCACACTGTGTGTGTGCGTGTGTGCCGGCCAGCTGTTCTTCATGTGCACATGTGCGTTAGAAGTCAGAAGACCAGGGGGAGGCACTCCCACGCACTTGCGTAGGACAGCTGCTCTTTCGGTTTCCAGCGCGCGCACGCACTCCCATTTCAGCACTCAGTGCCGAAAATGTTAGCCGCCATTGCCCTACAGTCTAGCCTCATAAATAAGAGCTTCCATTGGATTAACTGCAGGGCACTGCCTCTGAAAGGAATAACAATCTCACAAATAATAATAGCTACTCCTAATAAAGGAGAATATTTGTAGCACAGGGTTGACATGGGGGAGGGGGTGTCCTTAGTGCTCTCTGAGCTTTCTTGCTTTCTTGCAGACGTTTCATTATCCAAACTAGGTTAACATCATCAGTGCTAATAGGAGTGTAGTTTGCTGTTCAGCCACTCCCCCATCTTTCCCGGGACATTGCAGTGGTGACACACTAAAAATCCAGGATGGCTTTCCAAAATGAGAAGCTCCATTCTATACCAGCCTTCTATCAAAGATTTTGGTAATTTAATTTTTGAAAGTAGTTTTCCACTAGTTAGTATATCTTTATGCAAACACTTCCCTAAAAATAGATAGGTGAATTTTTTTTTATAATAGACATATTTTATATGCATTTTGGAGCTGTGAGTATTCATTAAATTTGGGAAAGCTATAAATATCAGTGCAAAATTAAGCTTAATTTATATATAGATTTGAGCAGTGTAAATCAGATAATTTCACATTAAAATGCAAACTGAATTTCTCCTCCATCTCTATTCCTAACTGCATATAAAAACAAAAATAAAAAAGAGTGGCTGACACTCTAGGTATTCTGCTCACATACCTTTATCGAATCTCAAACAGGTAAGAAATACACAATGCTTGCCTATTCATTTGTTAAAGAAAAAAATTTGTAAGAAAGAAAACCACAAAAGATACAAATAACATTACATTCTATATTCTGTACAGAAGCAATATTTTAAGGATAACTGAGGTAGCAGGCAAACAAAGAGACATGCTACAGGCTGCCTTTCAATGTTGCATAAGACACAAGAATCCTCTTCAAACTCTGTAGTACACCAATGTATCATGATTCTTTTCTGACTAAATGTACTAGGCTATTTTTTAATGTAAACTTTTAATAGGTCAAGAATACCATACAGCCATGTACACAACTCAAGTCCCCTTCTGTGGTTCCAGACAAAGTCTGATTACAGTAGTTAAAACCCATATCCCAGATACTTGACATTTTGCGGCAGGAAAAAACTGTAGTGTAATCCATAATATAGCAATGTGATTTTTAAAAGATATAAAAATATCACCCACTTCCTCAGAAGACTATAGGAATTCAGATTACTGTGTACAACTAGAGATCGTAGAAAGAAATCTGTATTAGACTATGGTGGTAAAAAAACCAGGAGACTTGTAGCATTTTTTTCAACTAACAAATTTTATTAAAAGGCACAAACTGCATCTCACTTCATCAGATGCATACAGTGGCTACGCTAATGTAGGATTTAAAATAGAGTAAGGTGGAGTGAGGGACAAAGGAAAAGAGATATGTTTTTATACAAGTATAGGTTACATATGAAACAATTTACAAGTACTTTATCAAAAACTGTAGCCATCTTTAGCATGATTAACAAATGTCAAACAAACCAGGTACACAACTCTCCTGTGGCAACAATCTCAGTGAAAGACTGAAATGATGGATGTGTTGAATTTTCATGAAACTCATTCACTATAACTGTCATTCTAATTGAGATGGTCTTGGTAAGCTTCCAATGAACAAGTTTCTCCCATTGGGTTAGAAGTTTATTAAGAAATTCTTAGAAATATGTATTTCTAAGATGACAAACCACAAGCTATTGCATATACATACATATACTCACACACACATATATGTAATCAACACCACACTCTGTGTGTGTGTGTGTGTGTGTAAACATTTAAATATTTACAAGTGTGGTGCTGATTACTGCTGAGAGGCAACTGAACTTTGTTTTTCTTTGAAGATGTTTAGCTACTCATCCAAGAAGCTTCTTCAGCTCTAACTGGAAGGTGGGGAATGGAAGGATTTATAGTCCTTGCAGACAGCTGGTCATTTGCGTTTTTTTAGAGTCACTCATGCCACTTGGAGATTTGTCTGTATCAACTCAGGGTCACCTGAGTAGTGCAAATGGGTATGGAGCTTCTTCTAAGAAAAGTTGCCTCTTGAAAAAGCACCTTTGGGACAACCATGACCTGGATGACTAAGAATCTTCATATACATTACTGATGATGATGAATGTCTGCCTTGAAAAAAAATCTGGTCATATATTTGTCAACAACAATCAGAAAATTTTCTGATTCAGACATTTGATGATGGACTTTACTGTACAAGTGACACTTCTCTTAAAAATCGGCTCTCTTATGTAGAAGAAATTTCTATACTGTTATAGTATAGAATATATTCTGACTCTTGTTAGAAAACTAATCATGAAATAGTGACTGCAGCAATATTTTGAAATTCCTCTAGAAACAAATGTTTGATACGCATAATTACAGATAGTCCTCGACTTATGACCATAATTGAGCCCAAATTTTCTGTTGCTAAACAAGACAGTTAAGTGAATTTTTCCATTTTACGTCCTTTCTTGTCATAGTTGTTAAGTGAATCATTGCAGTTGTCCATTTAGTAACATAGTTGTTAAGTGAATCCAGCTTCCCCATTCACTTTGTTTGTGAAAAGGTCACAAAAGGTGAACATGTGATCCTTGGACGTCATAAATATAAGTCAGTTGCTAAGAGTCTGAATTTGGTCATGTGACCATCAGGATGGTTGTAAGTGTAAAAAACTTCACTTTTTTCAGTGACGTAAGTTTCAGCGGTCACTAAATGAACTGTTGTAAGTTGAGGACTACCTCAATTACCTGTGGTTTGTAAAGGCAATAGAAGTATTACAATCTGGGCATGATTTAACAACAATTTCAGCAGTGTGGAAAATGTTTGTTAAATGATTACTGTAAATCATATGACAAGACTGACATAATAAAAGTCTAGCTTCATTCAATTTTGAAGTGGCTGCCATGTATTACAAACTATTTAAGAATATCACCATCTGAGCCTTATAGATGTATGTGACACATACTTTAATATTCAACAAAGCAAATGATTGTATGTTTCTGCTGAAGGGTGCCATACCTTTATCTTTGTCTGCTTGGTCATAAAGCCTCTTTAGTTAATAGTCAAATAATTGAGCATTCTTGTAATATACTGACTCTTTTCATCATAATGCCCATTGTTTCTCTAATCCATTTAGAATAAGCACTAAATGAAGCCGAGTTTGAGATAAACCAACAATACTCACAGAATATGATCCTAGTGAATTCTGATAGAAATAAACCTGATTCACACCACTCAATAAAATGTGCAGCTGGAAACTTAAATTATCTACCAGCCTGCACATTTTCAGTTTCCCAATTCAAATCTTGCTAAATATAGATATTAAGACACATATAGGAAATACGTATTTTGATGAAAATGCTGTTTCTGTCGCTTAGAAGATTATTTTGGTGGGATGTGGATTAAAAAGAGTCAAAAATCTGTAGGTACATGATGAAATGGAATAATGTGAAACTGATATAAGAAAGAGCAACATACTTATACCTAGATGGCACTCAAATGGACGCCATCTGATAGAAAAAGAATTTCACCCACCTACTATCCCCACCCCCATACATTAGGACAATTCTAATGAAACTCATAAAAACAAAATATTCCTAATTATTTCAGCTTTAGCCAGCAAGCATGCAAGACAAAGGCGAGATTGATGTGGTATATCTCACAATGGCCCTACTGATTTCTCCACTAACCCTTCCTCTGCACATGGTCAATTAGCATTGAAAATCCTGTGCTGATTTCATTCGCTGGAATTTTTAAGCAGGTCAGAAGAAAGATGTTATTGAAAGGAAAACTCTCATCTAAATAAGAAAAGAACACGTGGCCATCTGCTTCAGCTCTACCATATAGAAATGTCACTGAACTCAGACGCAGTCCTCTTTGCCCTTCTTTTGAAATAGCTAACAAAGAACCAGAGAGAAATATGTATACATTCAGGTTCTCCTCAGCATTTTTTTAACTTTACCAAATGCATTATGCGGATCACTTTCTTTTTACAGAAATGTAAGTTTCGATAGCTGCTTAAGACAAGTTCACTTCTTCATACTTGCTGAGCTCGAATTGCATTTTACGTATAAAGATGGTGGCAGTCTGGACAGACCTTTGAACCTCCTAAAATTGCAGGGGTATTTCTATCCATAGTTGCAAGGACAACTTCTTGGCCAAATCACTTTTAACAAATAAATCTTCCTCACTGAATACATGAAAACTGATTTGGATAAATCATCATACAATAGATCTCAAGGCATTCTAAGAAGCAACAATCCACACGATACTAGAGTTTCATTTCTCTCTAGCATCTAAACTCACAAACATATTTTCTATATATTCCCAGGAGATGTGCGAATCAGTTTGCCTTCCTACTGAATCACTAGACTTCCTTTCCAAAGCAAGTTTGCACTTTTATTCCTATATGTCAGTGCTTAATTTACTTTCAGGAAAAGATAAATGCAATTGGTTTTTTTTATCCCAGAACCCAGCAATTTACATGTCTCTATAATCCTCCCTTGTCCATTTTTTAACTACTGTATAAACACAGGATTTATTGAAGAACAACAATGCTAGAAGAAGAAATTATAAATACAGTGTAAATGCAGTGATGGACAAAGCTGATATGTGACAAGACTGCTGTTTGACACTATATGAATTCTTTCCAAAAAGGGGAGTGCAATGTAAGTTCATATCTGTCAATGTTGCACAACCTTTTCCCATAGTTGTTGCTGTTTCAGTTATGCAAAATAGAGCAAAGTAGATTGCATCTAAAGAGGCAAATTCCTGGATGAAGTGCACCGATTTTCAACTAAAAATATGCTTTCTTTTTTTGAACATATGGGCAAATGGGAAAGAAAAGATATCAAAAGACAAAAAGGTAAAGATGCCCAAGACAACCTTGCTCCTGGTGATTGCAACCATGTTATTTCCTTGAAAGTGTTACATGTTTTAACCCAGAATCTTCCCAGAAGATTCACTAACCTCTTCACTCACCAATTCTGCCGCTCTTTCACTCCAGCTGTAACTTCTATGCAGGCCAACCTGATCTATGAGTCCATCTTTAAAGTTTTCATTGTTAGCTGCTTCCAATGTGATGTGTTTACAATAATTTCAGTTGTATTTTTTTGTTTTATTTTTAACCTCTGTTAACTGCTCAGTTGCATGATGGAGGAAGCATACAGATTGAAATACATAAAATAAGCATTTAAAAGTGTGGATTTTTTTCCCCATTAGATGGCTTTTCTTGAAGAGCTCAAAACAGCACACAACTCTGTGAAATATGTTGAGCTGAGAGAAAATGATGGCTCCAAAGTCACGCAGAGAGATTCCATAGCTGATATTTGAATCTAAATCTCCATGGTCTTAGCCCAACATCTTTTAAAAAAAGCTGAACATTTCATGTAGTTTACTCATTATGGTTAGCAATCACAGTATGGCAGGATTCCCCCCCCCCCCCAGGACAGCCAAGTACAGCTACCAAAGCCATATTCTAAAGACTTTTTTTCACACCAGTTTGCCAAATCAAAGTACTTACAGTTTTGCAGATTATTAACTCTTAACCTAGTATGTGGAGGAGGGTCAAGAAATCAATCAGCATTCTAATCACCACCGGTTACAGGAGGACAAGTTCACAGCTCCTCTCAAACAACTGAGACCCTAAATCTTTCTGAAATTACCTTTCCAATTATGTGCTTTGTGTTTGCTTGCTAAAATACCACAGAAGAGAAGTATCTTTAAAATTCATTTATTTCCTGAGAACCAGTTTGGGATTGTTAAGGCATAAGGCTAGAAACTGGGAGACCATGAGTTCTAGTTCTCCCACCCACCTAGGCACAAAGGCAGCTAGTCAATTTCTTTCTAGGAAGAAGGCAATAGCCAACTACTTCTGAAAAACCTTGCCAAGAAAACTGCAGCTACTTGACCAGGCAGTCTCCAAGAATCAGGCACAATTGAACAAAAGCAAAAGTATTTCTGGTATCTGTAATTTTTACTCCATGTAATTAATGAAAGCTAGCCAAGATCTAATTTTTGGATTTATTTAAGGATGATAGCTACCTCAAATAAGAGATAAAAGCAGATTTCTAATCTCCATTTGGAAATGGCGATGGTAGCGTTAGAGGAGATGGCCTCGCTAGCATGTATAATTGACTATTGTCACCATTCAAAAATTCTAGCAAAGTCTAACTTGGGCTTTTTTTTCAGTCTTCTTTTCATGTAATGACCTGACAGATGAGAGTTTACACTATTATAACCAGGTTGGAATTCTGATGGCTATAATGTAAATAGAATATAACCAGAAATCTATAGATTGGAAAAGGAAATTGAGAAAGCAAAATATATACCTTTGTAATGGTTACCAAATTTACTCCATTATGAAATTTGAGAGTTGATTCAGATTATGCAGTTAGAACATTGGTACATCAGCTGGCATAATTGTCCATGCTTTTAATGTCAGTAGCAGAAATATTTATCTATAAAGATACTGTATAAGAAGGCTACATTCATCTTCAATTTCTAGTGTATGGTTATTGTAGCTTTTGTCAACCTGATAATCTCCAGGTGTGTTGGAATTACAATTCACAGAATTCCAAGGCAACATTGAAATTGCAATCTCAATCCCTTGAAAGTATCTCCACATAACTGATGGGCACCAAAATTATAATTGTTTACAAATGTTCAACACTTGATGACGCTACTGCTAAAAATACCAATGTCTGTCCATACAGGAAGCAAGCTTGCTGATTTGATTCTAACAAAGAAAAACAGAAGTTGATACATTAGGAAGATATGGCACCATATGCAGACATACGATAGGGTATATCCTATTAGTACAGTGTCGTTTTGCAGATGACAGAAATATATTTTCAAACTGAGAAGTGGAAAATTGGCCAACTAATTGCCTTATATTCTACATTCCCAGATTTTGTACCAGAATACCAGAAACAAAAAAGTTTTTCTGGGTCTTAATATGTGTTAGAAATGTGGATTTTTTTTTTAAAAAAATGAAAGCTTAGATTAAATGAATGTTTAAAGGTGTACTCAAATCTATTGATTGAATGATTATTTCTTTAAAAAGACAGAAATGAATGAAAGCAACAGACATTTAAACTGAATAAAAGTATTTGGTAACTGTATTAAGGTACAACATTAATATATATATTACAGCAATACAGCAATACTCCTAAGGAAAAGGTTTTTAATATTGATTTTCTCAAGTACATTTATTATTTATTTGCAGAATAATCTCAGTAAAACCTTTTCAAATCGTAACTGCAAATATAGAAATAATATACTTTATTCCTATGCAAATCTACAAGGAATAGCTCTGAGGAGGACATAGTAGTGGGACTAGGTAAAATGTATACACCTGTACCAACGATGCTTTTTTCAAAAGGCAACTGGACTTTGTTTTTTCCTTGAGGACATTTCGCTTCTCATCCAAGAAGTTTCTTCAGTTCTGACTGAATTCATTTCAAATTTCAAAGATGGAAGGCTTTGAAATCCTTGCAGTCTTCAAAGAAAAAACAATGTCCCGTTGACTTTTGAAAAAGCATCTTTGGGACAACCATGACCTGGATGACTGAGAATTTCATACACACCTATACTATGCATGTCAAAATCTGCTTGTAGATAACATATCAGAATTGGTGTCTCTCAAGTCCAACATCAACTGCCATGTGAAATAGATATAACTGTTTTTCCAAGGTGCATAAGGATTCATATGGTGCTATCCATACCTATTAGCACTTGCAGATGTTTACTCCCATTAAGTCTTATTGGCTGACATATGTTCTATTTGTGACCCAATTACAGAGGCTAATTGTACTTTGTACTTTGTTTCCTATCCTAGGATTATTACCTAAAAACTAGTTATAGAAGTTTTAGGAGCATTTTCTTTTTACTTTTTCAGTTCAGCAGTTTGCTTAAAATACTTCAATTATATTTTTACCCACAGAAATCTGGTAGATAAGTCACTAAGAGTGGATTTTTAAGTCAGTTTCTAATTAACATGAATCGTATTTACTTATTATGGAATACGTATCTATATATTTTACTGAAAGAAAGGATGTTCATCTTAACTTCTTATAGGTTTTTGAACAAAAAAGGCAATTGAAGTGTATTAAGTGGCAATTAACCTAAATTAATAATAATGAAAACCAAAATCGAAGTTACTATTTTCTTTGAAATCAATAACGCCAGAGTGATTAAAGTCCCACGAATAGCCTTAAGAGTCTTATATAGTGAGCAATTGCACTGGAATAATTCCCCACCTGCTTTAATGCCTTTCATTAGTAAAGAAGTTCTAAACTTTTTCTTTTAAAAATAAATTTCAGACATGTGCAAAACTGGACTCTAGTTCACAAAATCTTACACCCTAGGAACTGACAGACTTGAAGGCACCAGAAGATTGTTTTTCAGCAACAGACTAACAAGGTTACCATGCATAGATTACAATACAGAGCAACAACATTAACCCTCTACTTTAGGGAGATATATACAGGAAATGTTTGTTGCACCCTAGCATTTTGTATGTTAGTAAATGTAAGTTTGCCAGAGTATTATTTAGAGAATGACATTACATTTATTTATGTTACAAAGTTACAAATTAATTACATTTAATTTAATCAGGCTGTATCGAAAACAAATCCCACAAAAAGATAATGAATAAATCAGAATACATAGCATAATAATCAAATCTGTAACTCTTAAAAAAAACTGTTTTGATTGGGAAGGCATTTTCTTTTGTCGTCACATTTCTCATTCTATAGCAAAGTTTTGCTACAAATGCATTATAAGGCATAGATATATCTCCTGATCTATTTTATACTACAGTATATATTTAATGCTTATGGTTTTTTGCATATTGTAAAGTGGCTTTGAATGAGAAATATGTTATTCTCTTTGTTCCAATACCTTTCTCCAACAAATGCCAATATATGTTTAAATATGTTTCAATCTTTTGATATCTCTTGAAATTTGGCTACTTAAGAGGAATGTAAAACTTCCTGAAATATTGAGTCTTAGCAAACACTGTTAACTTCCTGAAACGTTGCCACAGGTATTTATTTTGTTTGCACAGAACCCTGTAAATTCTTCCTTGAATCAGTAAAAATTAGATGACAATTTTACCCAAAATAAACTGCTGTTCATAGTTTTTGCCTTTTAATATTCTGAACTCTTACCAGAGAGAAGCCCTGTTACCCTGCAGGAGTTACTTTCAAGAATGCCTGAGTACACAGTTAAATCCATCCGCATCAAATTATTAAATACAATTTCATTTTAAGAAGAAAGAAGTCTCAGCATTTTGCCCCAAATTTCATGAAATTGTTGGCATGTAGCCAAGCACTATCTTTTTCAGACACTATCTACCAATAAAAATATCAGCTGACTTCAAACTTCTTGCAACTGTGTTGAAAAATATGTTCCTAAATTATCTGGACATTTTGTCTAAAATATTCTAGTATTATACTAGAACATAACATTTGAAAAACACACATGCACATTTTTTCAATACGGTGCACAAATTTTCTGTAAACACCCTCTCACAAAAATATGATGATATGTGTACTGTAAGGCACACCAAAACTAAAGCAGACTGTAAGCATTCAAAGAGGGAATGGGATATACTAGTCACAGACCATATGTGGGTGTGAGCAGGGGAGCTACTTTCAAATGTATGTGAGAGAAAAAAATATGCATGTGCTAAAACTGATCCCTGACCAGTAGAGAAAGGGGATATTGTTTGGTTTGGTCTTGCCACAATATGGGCAAGACTCCTACCCTTCTTCTGCAGGCAGTTGAAGAATAAGCTTGGCGTGCATTGCGTGCAGGCTCCTCGACTGGAGAATTGCAGGGGGGAGGACAACCTGGCTGGAATCCAGACAGGCTGGAGTAAAGCGCTCTGTTGATCATTATGTCTGGCCTTCAGGTGTCTTAGCTCACAGTGGGCGGTGGTTGGGGGAGGTGTAGATAACAGTACGGCAGACAAAGAAGGGGGGGGGGGAAGTGTGACTTTAAAAAAACAACTATGAGATAAATATGATGCTGAACCTTTCTTTTTTTTTATGTATTTCTTGGGTTTGGTGTTCTGAAATCTGTAGCAAGCAAAAGCTCTTCCCACAAAGACTTTATTTCAAGCTGTAATTAGGAACGTCTGGAGTCTGCCTCTCACACACCAACCCCGAGTTGTTGTTATTCATATTTTAAGGGGAGTGGTTGGATTTTGTTTAAGGAAAACCAAATAGCAGTTCTGTGTTTGTTCTTGCTGTTTTTCCCTTAACTTGCACATTCATGGAGATGCTACTTGCTTGGTCTGAATATGAATCCAATTTCTATTGTCCTTGCCCTCCCGCCTCTCCCCCCATCCCAAACCACTCCCCTGTGAAGCTAGTTTCAGAATGCAACTTTCTCATAATAGATTGCTTTTTAAAAAAAAAATACTTTTTACTGCTTGATGTGAATTACTTTTAAAATATGAAAACATAATCAAAGTGCATTATTCTACTCCAAGATTCTGGAATTTCATTTCATTTCTAGGGAAGAAGAGAAGGAGCAGGAAGAGGAAAACACCCTGTGCTTTGTCTGTTGCTTCTGCTTGAGAACTCATAAATCTCCTGTTCATGTATGTGAAAGCATCAGGACTGATCCCAATGAATGTCTTATTCTCCTCCCTTCATACTTAGAATCTTTTGCAAGGAAGAGTTTTACACCTCTTCATTGAAAACAATTAGGAATTTAACCAAATTCTAAATTAAAGTAAGCATTTCAACCTTAAAAAAATATAAGTCATTCTCTACTCAGCTTGAATTTATCCATACTCAAAAACATTATTTATTCAGTCATGTTGGGGGGGTGGGGTGTTAAGAAAGGGATTTTTAAACATCACATTCTGTTTTACACAAGGGCACTCAAGGAAAAAAAAGAGGAACTTTTTTGTGAATGTTTTCTAGGATCTATAAGCAATTTGTCCCAAAGTGTGTGTGTTAGCTATAACCCCCCACTACTACCACATGCCTCACAGCTAATTATAATAACTGTCAAATGTCCCTTAAGTGTGGCACGCCTTTGCCAGCTGACTTGGCAAACTTTCTCTTTATTCCTCACACTCCTCCTATAGCTATGCATTTACCATTATTAAGGGGAAGTAAATATTTATTTATACACACACACATACATATACATATATATATTATATATTTATATATATATATATATCGAACTCTTCTAGGCAAGGAGGGAATAACTCCCTCCCTTTTTCTTTTCTCCACTTCTCCCGTCTCCTTTTTAATCAAACAAAGCAGAAAGCTGTCTTAGGAAAGAAACAGCTTTCGCTCTGTCGCAGCGTCCAGAGGAGAAAACTCTCCACACTTTTTTTTTTTTAAGAAAACGGGGGAAAAAGAAAGAAGAGGTGGGCATGTAATTGAAACCGCCGGGGAAAATACTCGTGCAAGACCTCGATAATAATAAGCTTCCTTTGAAAGGATGTCCACAACCTGCACGAGTCCGGGAGGGGAGGGGAAGGACCTGCCAAAGGGAGAGAAAGGTTGGCTTTTGACACATGCTCGAGACCCCAAAACGGGAAAAGAAAAACTGAAGTCCGGAGGACTCACCGTTCCTCAACTGCGGCGGAGCAAAGTCACTCGGGCGGCGGGAGTTGAAGGCGGCGGTGTGAGAAGAATACTAAAGATGCAGAATCCCACTTTGCTGATGCAGTCCCGGGAAGCAGGCCCGGCGGGGAGGCAGGAAGGCGGGCGGACGCGGGTCGCAAGGGAAGAAACGGAGACGGGGTGGGTAGGGGTGAAAAAAAAGTCTGGGTCAAGTCGGCGGGCTCCTTCGTCTGTCCCATGGTCAACGGCTCACTCCGGCTTGTCCGAATCGGAGAACTAAATACTTGCCCATGTGAAAAAGAAGACCGGGTTGGCGGGGTGGGTGGGGGTGGCGGTTGCACGATGACGTGAGGCGCGTCGAGCCCCCACCACCTCCCTTCCTCTTCTATTGGCCGTGGAAACCCCAACTTGGGCATCCTTGCCTTCTTCATCCGGAGAGAGGAGTTTAAAAAAAACCAAAACTGAGCCAGCGTTGGAGAGCCGAGGCCCGCCGTCTTCCCCTGCTTCTGCCGTGTATTAGCAGAGCTAGAGGCAGCGAGCGTGAAGTCATTCCCGGACGGAGAGGAGTGGGTGGGGATTGAAAGCCGAGCCGCCGCCCTCCGACTCGGGGGGGGGG
>JANHFL010001599.1:68535-79795 GCA_032468155.1 Oxyrhabdium leporinum | reverse complement strand
TAAGTTGTAAACCGCCCCGAGTCTTCGGAATGGGGCGGTATATAAATGTAAAAATAAATAAATAAATAAAAATAATCAAAATGCCATCCTATTCTCTAGGAGATTCCTCTAATTGCTATTAAGATAAAATAATTAGTTAATCTACTAGTGGCCAGAAAGCAGACCTTGAGCTACAAAAATAACAGGGGAAAATGTCAGTTGCCAGCAGCATTTCATTCAAGCATACTTTTCTCTCCAAAACATGTTATTTTGAGTACAAATTATCAAAGTTCATGCTATATGTAAATCTTTATTAAATAACTGTTTAAAAGAATGAAAGCAAGACAAATTTTGACAGAAAGAAATAAGGAAAACATAGAAAAGTAATAAGGAATAAAAGTGCAAAGAAATAGGAAACAAAAAAGGAAAAAGTTATCAAGTAGAGGCTTCCAGTTTTTTTTAATAGCAATTATAATTACTTGCTAAGGTTATAACATAGTTTCCTTCTTTCTATAGTCTAATCATCAAACTCATAAATCACAAGTTTATTTTTTTCTCTTTTTTTTCAGCAAAAAGTCCATAAGGGATTTCCAGTCATTAATAAATGTAGTTATTGTTCTTTCTCTGATCAGATAAGTCAATTTTATCATCTAAAGTTCATGCTTCTTTTTGTGAAGAAAATCACCTTCACTTTACACAAAATATGATTCCAAAGATATACATTTTTCTCTTTTTTCAGCAAAATGTTCATAAGAAATTTCCAGTCACTAAATAAATGTAGTTATTGTTCCTTCTCTAATCAGACAAGTTAATTTCACATTTGGCAAGGTTTTTCAGAAGAGGTTTGTCCTTCCCTCCTTCTAGGGTTGAAAGAAGACCTCAGGTCACCCACCTGGCTTTAAACTCACAGTCACCTGGTTTTAAGCCTGATACTATAACAGCTACACCAAACTGGTTCTTATCCTTGGTGATGGTTCGCTTGTTTTTCTGTCTAGGTAGATTCTCTGTCCACAGAAAATTTAGTGGTGGATTGGATTTAGTGATGTGTCTGCCATGGATTCTTTCTCCCCTGCCTCTATCAGGTGCCATGTAATTGCCATCAGAAATATCCCTTGATGTGAGAGAATAAATACTGTATCCTAAGCACATTTTATGATCTTTATTTCACCTGTAAAATATAAGGACAGGCGAGGAGAGGAAATATGTAAAATGATCAAGTTATTTCTATTTTCTTACAGGATCTAAGGAGACATGTGGAAACTTTCTCTCATGAAAACTAAAGTAATCATTTTAAATAATTACATAGCTGGGAGCTAAAAGCAAACAACCCTTTGGACCATGGAGTTTTAAAAAACTTCAGTATACTTATATGCTGCCTTTCATTCCCCTAGGCTGTGAACATTAAAATACCTTTATTACCCTTTAAAATACACAAGAGGCTATGAGTATATCAAACAGATAACTATTGTCCGAGTTCTGCATGTACTCTGTGCAGAAAAAGAGAAAGTTATCAAGAGGAGCTCTATTGTTTATCCTTTCCTACTTTTCTTCCTCAGTGCAAGATTGTGTTCAAAACTCATTTTTTCTTTGTGATGGCAACTGTGATTGCAAAGCCATATGGCAATGTAACTGGGAACTGTGACCTAACCTTTTACACCTATTGCACATATACGATCTTCTGGCTGCTTGTCCCTGATAACCATCTGTTACAGTGGCAAGATTCCAGCCAGCTTCAGAGCTAATCAAGCAACCCTCGTCCCTTAGCTTTAGATGGCAATCATAATTGTGTTTCTAAGGGTGGTATTGTAAACTGCACAGATCTAGTTAATTTGTGCCAAAAGCTTTATTCTGTTCTATTATTAAGAGATCAGTATCCTGTGATAACTTTCATTTTTTCAGTCTTCAGAGCTTTCCTATTCAGGGGATTCTATGCAGAAATTGATAAAATATTTATATGTGACAGTCATAAGACTTCCTGTCCTTGGATGTCCTTACAGTATTTATTGTGGTTAAAAAAAACAACTGATCAACTGCTTAGGAGGGCAAACAGTACACAATCTGCATAAGGTGCTTCATATTGAGTAGAATCGGACTTCATAAAATAAATGAACATCCATACTGCCCTACCTTTCAGAGGTCGGATGCAAGTGTCATCCTGCTAGATATATTTCAGAAAGATGTTCAAAGACAGCTGAAGTTCATTTAAATTATTCATGCCCTGATTTTTACATCAGGTGATCTACAAGAAGTCTTAAAATAAATAAACCTATCTAGATCACGTAAGAACAAAATACTAGCAATATAATGCAAAACAGTTTCTTTTTCTTCCCAAATAATATCTCAGGCAGGCAGCACCACTTTCATAATAGATGTCTTGGAGGTAACAACATGGTCCTTAGTTGAAGGAGGACTGTCTACCAAGCACTTAATTGCTTTTCTAGATCTTGGCCAATGCTGCATGTGCTGCTATGTGGGTTTCTGAACCCATTTCTTTGTTTCACTTTTCTGGTTTTACATCCAGATGGATAGCAAATAAAAAATCTTTCTTGCTGAAATAGCTTGCTCTAAAAAATAGACTAGCTCAGTTTGTCATACTTTTATTACATCAAATTCTCCCAGCATTCTGGGCATGATTTTAAAATCAGACCTACATAATGCATTTATTTGTTTCTGTATTCGCGTACATGTATCCAATGCATTTTATGTGCATCTTTAATTTGAGAATGCATTTCAAAATTTGTACAAGTTGATGGCTATCTGGGTTCTCATTCACATAGTAACCTGAGAAGTACGAATTAGGCTATTTTCCCTAAAAAAAATGGAACAGGTAACATTTTGTAACATCTCTAGTGAAGACTCCAGATCTTCTCTTCCAACACCTTTCTCCGTCTTTCAGTCGCAATGTCTAATTCCTGTGCTCATTAAACCAGATCACATTTCTTTATTATGTTAGAAATAGAGAATTTGGAAAATTTCTCTAAACAAGAGAGGAAATATGATTTTATATTCATGTTACTTAATTGACTTTAAACAAGGACAGGAAATTATGTATTCACAATAATCCTTAACTATTTTCTATTTTTTTCAAAAAAATAAAAACAATACACCTTTATAATATTGTCCTGACACGTAAAAGGTGAATTGTTCCAACATTTGACAATTATTTCAGAGTCATGTTACTGATGAATAATGAGAAATTCCTCCCATCAGATATCTCATATATATTTTTGACAACTTTAATTTTTATATTTTTCTCCCATCTTCCATTCTTCTATCTTTTGGGGCTTTTAGGAAGCCAACGTATATTTCCTGGTGTTGAATAACTACAAAAAGTGAGAGTCAAAGGGACACCCCAGAGATATACTTTTGACCCTTTTATCGATTATCTGACTGAGACAGATTCTCTTTCCTCTCTCTTATATTCTTTCTGCTGGATTAACCCGCTCCCTTTTCTGCTTCTCTGTAAGCTTCCAGAAATGCTAACCTAGTTTGATCTGACAAGCCATATCACACAATTCAGACTCAAATGGCTTAGACAGAGGTCACATCCAATCCTGTTGGGAGACAGTTGAGCAGTACTGACTAGTCGCCAAAGGACACCATTTGTTCCTAACATCAAGTTTTCCCCATTTAGGACAACAGTCATTGACAAAGGAGGGTCAACAAACCAACAATCCTTTGTAGGAATCAGTGAGTGTGAAAGCCATCCTTTTGTTTGCTAATATATTTTCAGTTACAGTTTTCTTATAAAGTCTATCCTTCCAGTTGTATTACTTTGTACAGCATCCAGCTACAAATGGCACTATGGCACAAGTTTATTATACTTAGTAAATCAACATGCTGTGGAGTTAGAATTTGCATTTTTTTTAAATGGAAAAGATCTTTTCATCCTAGAAAGGCATTTGATCTAGAGAAAGACTTCTAAAATTAAAAGCCAGGGCAAATTATTTTTATTTGATTCTCCATTCCTTTTGGTGGCACAATGGCTCAGCGGTTAAGATGCTGAGCTTGTAAACTGGAAAGCTGACAGCCTGGGTTTGAGTGTTGTGAGATGGGGCGAGTACCCATCTTCACTTAGCTCCTGCCCATCTAGCAGTTCAAAAGCATGCAAATGTGAGTAGATAAATAGGTACCACTTATGTGGGGAGGAAACAGCACTTCGCAACATCATGCTGGCCACATGACCCCAAAATATCTTCGAACAGCACTGGCTTGTGGCCTCTAAACAGAGATCAGCAACGCCCCCTATAGTTGGCCATGACTAGCGGAGTAAAATTCAGAGGGACTCCTTTCTTCCCATCCCTTCAAGCTCTTGAGTCTATCCTTGACAGTCCTTCATAGCTGGGATGGTTATCTTCTGTATTTAATGAATGTATAGGGCTTTTATCTGCTTGGGAATAAGTACCATGTAATGGCAACAAAAGCAAAGCATCCACGTTAGTAATATAAACACTTGAAAATGTACATGAGCTCAGCTGAGTGTTCTATATCCATAAAATGTTTCTTAAATTAAGACAAATGAAAGGATACTGTAGTGAGCTATTTCAGTCCCAGTGTTAGACCAAGATTAGAGTTGAGCCTACTTCACGTTCCTCCTCTTTAGATGATTATTTTCCTTCTCCCAGCATCCCAACGGCAGAGACAGAACATTCTTACTTTCTTCATTCATTTCAGTTAGTAACCTGTATGCATCAGGACAGGAAGAAAACAAACTCAAAATGTAGAGATGCATCAGGTATCTTTCATCTAATTCTGTTTGGGCATCACAACTCTCAAAATGGCATGCTAACATGAGCAAATGGGATCATGCACTTCAGGTCCACCGTCACTTTTTTTCGCTTCAAGACAATTGATAGCATGTTCATTTGCTTTTATCGCTGTTCCCAAGTATACATGCACTTTCACACCCTTCTCAAAATAAGGAAGTTGGGATCACTGGGAGCAGGACTCTGCAAAAGAACAATATGGAGAACATACTCGTTCATCATCTTGGGCTTGAACAGAAACTTTGCAATCCTGATCTAACTCTATGTATGATGGAAATATTAGTCATAATTAATGTCCAGCTATGGTAGAACTCATCACAGAGCAGAACCAGGTTTAAAAAAGAGCCAAAGTATGGGTCACACCTACAGGCAAGGAGTAACTTATCTTGTAAATAGACCTAAATAAACTTTGTTTCTTGTAACAGAGGAACAGTGAATGTTGATGTTTATTATTCCCACTAGGTTCTAGGTTGACTCAGCCTTCCATCCTTCCGAAGTGGGTAAAATTGACCCAGATTGTTGAGGGCAATATACTGACTCTGTAAACCATTTAGAGAGGGCTGTGAAGCACTTTGAAGCGGTATATAAGTAAGTGCTATTGCTACTTTCATTTAGTTTGCATTTTTTGCACAAGGCTTGAGAATTTCTGTTAAATTCAGTAAATCTGCAGTATTTGGAACGGACATCAAATAAGCTGCTCTTAAAATCATAATCAAGACAGAATCATATAATTAGTTTGGAGCAATAGACACCACGTATTTCTTCTCTAAGTAATAAATATAAAGACATAGGTAATAAGTAAGTACTAACTTATAATCCTTCTCCACGAACAGGTGTTTATTGTTGATTACAATAGGAATCAGTTGATTATAGGTGATTACAATAGGAATCAGTTTTTAGACTTATTGGCTAGAGAATCTTAAAGATGAACCTACTTTGATGTTTCCTACTCAGCTAGATTTCTGAATTCTAGAGGTAGACAGGAACAATGGGAGGCTGGTAAGTTCATGACTGTGGTAGAACTTAATGTGGTAGTAGTTTTAATATAGGCAGCAGTAAAAATCTAATTTTGAACCTTTGTAGACAGCTTGGAGTTTTTTGGGAGGGTTTCTAATTAAATAGTTCATAAAGTATCTCAGGCTGTATTATGTTTTTCCAAATATTTAGTGTTTAGATCTGTTTCTTTTTTGATTGCTAGAGGAATTGCCCAACCAGCTTATTGCCTGAACCTGATGTTATGGATTGAGAGAGAATGATTGGTCCAAAGCTGGCTTTCAGAACTAAGGCAGGACTATAACTTACAGTGTCCTGGTTTCTAGCCTGCTGCCTTAACCACTAGACCAAACTGTCAATCCACTAATTTATGACAGGGCTTTTTTCATTTTGTAGGTTTATCTGCTACCACAAGCATTAGATAAAATCCCTGGGAGATCCCATGTTATTTTCTTACAATTTCCCTTGCTAAGGGTGTGTTCCATGTTGCAGTTAGAGAACTCAGTCACACTGGCAGTTGAATTCCTTAACATAGGGGAAGCATCAGCCAATCCAACTCTCCCATTTCTGTGTCCATTTGCAAAATTCTGGATTTAAATTAAACCAAAAGATAAGAAATAGTAGTGTTCAGTGAATGAAACAATGTCTCTGTGTGGCAATCATAGGCCACAAAGCATCTGGAAAGAAATAGGCACGGAGATGAACTGTCATGAAATTATAACTATGGTAGTATTCTTGTGTTGGACCAGAGATTTGGACAGTTAAAGTGTTAATAAGTGGATAGTGCAAGATTGGACAGAATTAGGTTAATTTATTGGCTCTGATAAAATTGTGGAAACCTCGACTGTTTCCTTGAGATCCTTCTTCCATTAAAATCATATTCCATCTTTTAATGTTATTATAAAGCATAAATTTAGGCTAAATATAAAGAGCAAAGCAATCAGTAATATATGTTTTGCTGACAAGCACTACACTAGTAGATTTCTGGTACTACTGAATGGGAAAATAATATAACAATAGTAACAATAGTAACAATAATAACAATAATATAAGAATAAAAAATAAAATAAACTAAAAAGGGTCAACGCAAAAGGAATATATCAGGAGGGTTCACAAAATAGAAAAATCAAAACTGAATGCTGGAAACATAATTAAAGCCATTAATACATGGGCAGTTCCAGTGATACTCTACTCAGCTGGAATCATCAACTGGACTGTGGCTGAACTGGAAAACTTGGACCAGAAAACGGGCAAACTTTTGAATATGTACCATGCTTTACATGCCCGAAGTGACATTGACAGGTTATACCTGCCAAAAAGTATAGGGGGCAGAAGGCTATTGCAAATCCATCAAACTGTAGAAGAAGAAAAATGAAGTTTGAATGGTTATGTGAACCAAAGTGCAGAATAATTGCTGCAGGCTGAGAAAACGGAGAACATTATAAAAACAACAGAAACAAAGGCAGAATATAAGGAAAAACATCTGGATGACAGATTAAATAGATGGAAAACCAAAGCTTTGCATGGACAGCATTTGAAAAACATTGAAGGAAAATGTGTTAACAACTTGACATGGGCATGGTTTAAGAGAGGAACCATCAAGAAAGAAACGGAAGGTTTAATAATTGCTGCTCAAGAACAAGCACTACAGACTAATGCCATGAAAGCAAAGATATAAAAATCCACTGACGATCCAAACTGCCGACTTTGCAACGACAAAGTTGAAACTGTTTCACACTTAATATGCGAGTGCAGGAAAATCGCACAAACTGACTACAAAGCTAGACACGACCGAGTTGCTACATTAATCCACTGGTCATTGTGTAAAAAATACACTCTACCTGTATCCAAAAAGTCATGGGAACATAAAGTGGGAAAAGTTGTCGAAAATGAGACAGTGAAGATCTTGTGGGACTTTCAAATAAGACGGATCACCATTTGGAACACAACATGCCAATGTTTGTTGAGGGCCAAAGCATGCATTTTATTGATGTCGTGGTACCAGGAGATGCCAGAGTTGAAGAAAAAGAACTGGAAAAAAATCACAAAATATTGCGACCTGGCCATCAAAAATACACGATTATGGATGAAAAATGTAACAGTGATACCCATTGTCATCGAGCACTTGGCACCATGTCCAAGAATTTTACAAAACACATCAAGAAATTGCAGCTTCCTGCAATAACACCAGCAGAACTGGGAAAAACGGTGCTATCGGAACATTGTATATTTTAAGAAGATACTTGGTTGACACCTAGAATGCTGGCAGAAACCTGTATCAACCATTAGCACCAGATACTGGTATTTGTGATACACTTTTAAATGTTCAGTTGACTGAATTTCATGTTTAATGAATTATAGAGATTATTAATAATAATAATAATAATAGTAATATAATGGAATGCTGGTAGCTCCACCTCTTTAAGATTAATGGAGAATCATTAAAAGCAAAGGGTTAAGAAGCTGTCTTCTAGAACAGTGCCTTGAGTAGGGATAAATTAGATGGCAGCATCAAACACTTTACGTTGGCCTCTTTCCTCTGGATTAATGAGGAGATGATGAGACAGATCATTTGCTTTGTAACTGTAGAAACTGGAAAGAAAGAAAGAAAAAGAAACATCTTCAACTGTGTAATTTAAGATGAGTATTGCAGAGAGAACAATTGTTCTGCATTTATCAAATATCTTTTACATCTACCTTCTTTTTTTTAAAACTAATTTCAGATCCTTCTTTGTGCAGTCAGAAAAAAAGTAGGTTTTTAAAGACATAAAATAAATCCCATTTACTAAGTCAGTAATCATTCAAGGTCATCTGTTAGTTGTCTTTGTCTTGATTGTTGAAATTAGTAGCTAATAATGGGGCCAATCTGTGAATGAATTATCATCCATGGGGCATATTTCGGGGAGTGTCAGGAAATATTACAGGGTAATTAAGGTTATCCAATAGCAAAATGGAGTAACCAGCAGATGTCGAGTAATTATAGTGTTTAGAAAGTGTGGGGGTTAAACTAAGATTATAGCTTTTATATTGTCTGCCTTTACAAGTCATATTTGGAATTTATTCAGATGTGGTTTTGCTGCCCTTTCCTTTTTCCTTTTGTTCTGATTCTGTCACTTGAATTTTGACTTAAACAAAGGCTTTTACTGACTGGAGAAAAAAAATAAACATCAGCAGATGGTATGCTGTGTCTATGTACTAAATAGAATGTGGCACATGAAATTTTCAAAGTTGATTGCATATATTAACAATCCATGGCTACTCATTTATACCGGTCTTAATTTATTTACTTTAGTATGTAGGTCAGATTTCTATTACATGACACTCAATTCTATTTGTAAGTAATTGCTGTAAAATAAAACAATACATTTAATTGAATTTTAAAATATTATTATTGTTAAAACTATATTCAGCACTGAAAGTTAAAATACTCCCTTTTAATTGTGCATTTTATATTTTGTATATAAACATATTTCATAGTATATAACATTTAAAAGAGATCACAATTATCCCTATGGATGCTTGATGTTTCTTATGTCATCTGAGCAATAACATTTTTAGTAATTGGTTTATATTGTATTAGTATGCATGATAATTTCATATACTGTACATATTAGAACACTTTGGTTATGGAGACTGATGAATGTTTGGATGATGGATGATGGAGAACATCTCTTCTCTAGAGGTTTATGCCTTCTTTACCTGTTTATGTTTATGCCTTCTTTACACTGTTATAGTTGTAGAATTGCTTTGGCAATTGAGACAATTAATAAATTGTTTAAATGAACGTATGAATGAGCAAGCAGGGCATCCTGGTTCTTGTTGAAGACTAGATTTTAACATTTAACATTTAAATTCCTTGTTTGTGACAAACAAATTTGGAAACTTGTAGTCCATATAAAAGAAGAGAGTCTTTGCTTCAATTTAGAATATGTGATCATATAACGTCTAATAAAATATTTTTCAATCGTGGAATTTAAGACATGTAGACTTCAACTACCAGACCTGGAAATTTTTAAATCATATATTACTATGTGTATGCATGTCAATATGTACATACAATACATGTATAAACTTTGTATTGGGTATTTATATTAAAAGAGTGGTAAAATTTACATTTAGAACAAGGGCCCCAGCTCCTGGGTTGTGGCCCAGTCGCAACTGAGCTGTGGAAGTGGCAGGTGAGCATGTGGGCATTTGGGTGCACGCAGCTCCACTTGTGCAAACAGCAGGTGAGTGCATGTAGCTCCATTTGTGCGAGTTCAAGTGTGTGTGCCCACCATTCACGCTTAACTATTCTCTCTCTCCACCCTCTGCCAGTCCGCAAAGCCAGAAACGTTGGGGATCACTCATTTAGAAGACAACTAATAAAGTCCATTAAAAAAAAATGAACTAGTAGGAATTTTCTATAGGAGCAAATTGGCAACCAGCCTCCAAATGGATCATTCTGGCACGCTACAGAAAACAGCAAAGCAAACAATCTATAACAGGACTCATTTATTTGAAAAAGATGCCAAAGATTTCCCCTTGCCCCCCCATCACCAAAATAGAGAAAAGACTTATATATGCTTATTATTTTAAGAGGTTTAATTAGAGTTGATAAATACATAAATCTGAGAACTAATATATTTCCAAAGTTGTATATCAGAATAATTTATGTTAATTGGTAAAATGTACATTAAAAAGACTTATAGTATATAAACATATCCATATATTAAGTATTTTGTTGTCAGTTTCAAAAATCTAAAAAAATCAGAGTAAGGCTCAGTAATGGAAAAACTAAAATGATACAAACGAATACCCAAACTTAAATTCCTAGTTTTATAATGGCTCTACTAAAATTGTCTCTGAATATTCAAATATTCAAACATTCAGGGCAGAGCAGAAAGCAAAATCATTGTATTTCCTGTTGCAATGCTTCACTATAATGCCTAAAATAGATGTTACTCATGCATCTCCTGTATTGGGGGTGTGGGGAGCGGACGGGACTATGTGAATTCCTGAAATTGTGTGACCTGTTTGCCTCATATAATATGGGTTAAAAACAGAAGATAAATTTTCTCATTCTCTCCCCCCTCCCCCTCTGCATGTGTGTGTTTTACATCAGTTCCAAGCTATAACGAATGAGATGAGCACTTTTTAATTGTGTCTCTCTAATCCAGCCTTTCCCATTTTCTCTGGCTGATGTAATGAAAGCTGTAAACTATCACATCTGGAGAACTCCAGCCTGATGAAGACTGAAGTATCCACTTACAGTAATCACTAATTGTCCTGATCATATTTGTCTGTCCAAGGAAAACATCTGCCTTCCGTCAGGCTTCATTACAATTTTGTTTACCAAGATGAAAACAGGTGTATAAGAGGAGCACAATGGAGAGTGAAATCATATACCTTAAGATTTGGTCTTAGAAGTTTGATTCACACAGCTCTTATAAAATTCCAAAAGATGATAGATAGATAGATAGATAGATAGATTGATAGATAGATAGATAGATAGATAGATAGATAGATAGATAGATAGATAG
>JANHFL010001599.1:28471-51502 GCA_032468155.1 Oxyrhabdium leporinum | reverse complement strand
TCTGGGGAAGAATGTTGTTGTGTCTAATCTCCCCAGCTCAGTGTGAATATCTCCCCTCCCATTTTCCCAGGCACTAATTGTGGCAGTCGCAGAGGCCTTCTACAAATATGGCTCCCAAGACTGACAGTAAGAGGTGCATTCAGCAGACCTACATACAGTAGATTAGTGTTTATGTTCTTTCCCTGCCCTATCTAGCAGCTTTTTGTCGTCTATTAAGAATTCCTTTTCTTACTGCTGATGTTTGTATCACAGTGACATAGAGTGCAGAAAACATGACGATTATCCTTTTGTTCATATCATTTACAAATCTGAACTCTTTCAGCTATTCTTAATAACACACACAAACCTCTCTATCTCTGTCTCTGTCTCTGTCTCTCTCTCTCTCTCTTGTGTGTTAGCTTTTTAAACATCTATGCTTTGTGATCTCACTGGTTTCTGGCCACAATTTTAAGGTGCTACCTCTAAAGCCATTCAGGACATAGAACCTGGCTGAGGGATTGTCTATCTCCAGTAATTTCTTCCTACATGTACACTTAGACTGGGTTGGTATACTCCAGGTTCCATCAGTTAAAGAATAACTGAACTTCACAGAATCTAGGAAGCAAGTTTTGTGAGGCCTGGTACAGCTTCTCCTGAGGGGGATATGTATGACACCAATCTGCTGTTGCTAAAATGGTCATTAAAATGTTTTTTTCCCCCCAGGATTAACTTGGGTGACAAACCTCTTATGGGATTACATGTGTTAGGCCAGATGCTTTTCCTCTTCTGGATGTGCATTGTTCTTTCTCTTTTGTTTGGTTGTGTTTATACTCTTTTTATTGTTGTAGGCTGCCGGAGTTGTCATATAGTTAGGTGTCTTATAAAATCTTTATAAAGAATTAAGCAAATAAAAATAAATAAACTAGATAACCAAAGCTCTTTTTAGCAAAAATGGTTCTTGATCTTTAGAAAAATGCTATAATACATCTTCCCTTTCATTCAGTTTAACTAAGCAATATACTTTTACTTGAAACATACGTTTTGCTCTTTGTTTGCTTCTTCCTCTCACACACATTTTTACTCTCTCAACATACATATAACATTCTTTGTTTCTTCTTTCTTCTTTCGTCCTACTCCCATTTAGATATTTGCAAATACACAGATCTGGATTTATTACTATTATTTTAGAAACTAGGGCTAAATTAGCTAAGTGGAAAAAATCCAAACCACCATTAAATAGCAGCAAAGATGTCTCTTCTGTCATCAAGGTCTTATGTTTTTTTGAAAAATAGATATGGTAGCCTAAGCCTTTAAATAATGTCCTGCAAAACTTTGGAAGGAGAACAGCAAGAGAGCAGAAAAAAATGGAGAACAAAAGGTGACTTCCCCAGAGAATGGAGGCACATGGAGGGTGAACCTTTACAAATTGTCTGAAACAACTTTAGACATCTGATCATCCTTGGCCCTTGGTACTTTTAATTCCCAAGAAGCACAAAACTGCAAAGCTCACTCATCTGTCAGGCCACTACAATGATATTTGAGTCTGTCAGCTCTAGGTAGTTCTGTTTAGTCTCTGATTTCAGATGCCAAAGGACTTATCAACACTGTCAGGTTACCCTATTGCCAGTACAGACCAGCCAAATTTTTGGATGGCAGGTAGAGACATTGTCACCCTATACGGACCCCCTCAGTCTCCATATACTGTTTTCTTGTTTCTGTGCCTGCAGATATTATTGTTCGTTTTACCTGTGACGTAGTTATTAATTATTTGTAGGCTAACTGCTGAACCTTGATTATATCATAGAGACAGAAGACGTCTTCAAGTGATTCAGTATGGTTTCTAAAATTTCTGGAGTTCCACAATAGGACCATGATTATAACACATCTGGCATTACAATATTGCTGATTTAAAATCTGAGGTTGTTTTTAAAAAAATACAAGGTCAGGAAAAAGACACTGTGAGAATGATAGGAATGCTATTCTAGTATTGTAGAGTAGAAGTACAGAATTTTGAAAAACTGCCAGTTTCTATCTGCCTCCTTTTATGACAAACAAAGTTATTTTGAGTTCTTTAAACCATTTTTTAATTTTATTCTTACTTTGGCCTGGATTCCCTATGATGCTGTATGCCTGTGATGTGGGCCTGTGATGTGTGTCTGTTTTCCCTACTTCATATCATCCTTTACTGTTCATTTTATTAATTTATACTTCTATACACTGTTTATATGGTATTTTAATATGTTGGATGCTAGTCACTGACTATAATAAAGTTTTTGTTTTGTTCTTTCTCATATCTTTCATTTTCCCATAACTAAGTTGCCACTATTAAAGCTCATACATTTCTTCATCAAGCTTATCTCTGCATTTCTTTAGACTATTTTTCTTTTGCTAAGCTACCTACGTTTCCTTTTTTTTCTTTTATTTAATCAGTCCAGCAATGTATTATTGCTTCATTAGATGCACAACTGGACTTATTTTAAAAAATGCTGGAAAAGCAGGAAAGCAAAAAAGACGTTATAAAATTTATATTTATAATTTATCTAATAATAATAATTCACCCGTTTGAAACTGGCAACATTCTATATGTTAAGGAAGTATTAGAATTGTGCTATTGTAGAATGTTTTTATTGTAATATTGTGCTATTTGCAGAACCTTTGTTCAGTTAAAGGTAACTCTGGAAGCCAGTTTAATTCGTCTGTTAAAATGGGCATAATGGGTTATTGTTTATGTTAGTATTAATCTTTGTACATCACCCAGAATCATCCTTGTAAGATTATTTCTTTAAATTATTTAAAGAGTTTTAAGATTATTTATTTACATTACAAATAAATAAATAAATAAATGGAATTTTTATTTCAAAGCTGGTAGTTGAACTTGTATGCACACATTTAACTTTAAATTTGTATATTTAAATTTAATTTAACTTGTACATGCTTGTGTATGTGTGTGTGTATATATGTATAGACTTTGTTCCTTATGCCATCCGTCTGGTAAACTCGCAAAATTCGTTTTTCTCACCATGTATATGTATACATACGAACTAGACTGTGTAGTTTCTCCATGTCATATAATATATGTGGGTATATGCATAATTTTGTACTTATTTATTTATTTAGTCATGTTTATGTAGTGTATATTGGAAGTGGAGATGCTTTGAGAGCTGTATGCAACAAAATTTCATTTTAATGCATGCCGATTAGTGTACATTCAAAGTGACAATATAGCTATTCTAAGTCTAAGACTAAGTTTAATATACACACACACATACACGCATACATGCATATACACATATGAACAGAAACCTATACATGAAGTATACATGAAAACCCACCCACAGAAGAGAAAGGGCAAAATAGTGGGAGGGGTGCAGCAGCAGAGAAATTATCCAGTGGGACAACAAGGTGTCCTGCAGCCTTTGCAAGTGGGTATCTGGATCTGGGCAATTTTTAAAAAAAAACAGCTTACAATCAAGCCACCATGAACACAATACAGGAGCAGCTGGAATGGTAAATACAGATATGTTTTTATTCATTGTCCTCTGTAGTCATAGAGATACCAGTGAACTAGCTAGATCCACTGAAGTTTGCACAGATGTAAAAGTTGGCTCTTTTATGTAGAAAAGATTTGTAACCACTGAGCCATGAATCGTTAAAGTAATGTTTTTAAGAAGTAGTGGAAACTTCTGAAAGTAGTCTAGTTCAGAGATATGCTGATACCACACACCAGCTGTTTCTAATTGCTGAATAATATGTTCAGGGTTCCAACATCAAGAACCTGGGAATAGTTCCAGGAGAGCTAGATGAGTTGAAAGCTGATAGCTTATAAAGAAATATAACATTCCGTTTTATCAATCAGCATACCGTCTATTATTGCTCTGGGATTCTTGATAGTGTTTCAGATTCCCTTGTTTCCTGAGCACTGCCAAAACTGAAGAAAGACAGGCCTGTGCTCGGGTATGGAAATCTGGCTGCATATTTCTGCTGTGAAGGATGCAACACGGGTCAGATTTGGGCACCAAAGAAAAATCCTCTATAAGATCCTGAAACTTGCCCTGCCATAAATAAAATTTCTAGGTTTTCCATTTCTGCTTAAAACACAAAGACTTGTAGCCCATGTTCATGTAGCAGAAAAATAATGCAAGAGGTAGTTGTTTGGGAAGTTCAAATGTAAGAAATATCACAACCAGGATGAGAAACACCTAGCCTAAGCACAGTAAGTCATTGTGACCTTGCAAAAGCTTTCATGATGACTTTCAAAGTATTAAATTCGACACTTGCTCAAGACTGATAAAGGGGATTTAGCAAGCTCTAGACACTTTGTGCTACTTGAACATTTCCTGGAGGACAGCTGTAAGGAAAAAAGCCATCCATTTAGAATTAATGGAACTTTCAGTTTAGGATAAGTAATCAATGCAGCTAGATAAAATCTTTACCTATCAGAATATTCAGCAATTTAGACATTATTTCTTTTCCTTTGTTAGAAAGTTTGATTCTGTAATCAAACTCAGTTCATAGCCTGGAACCACTTTTTATTTTGTTTGAAGTCATAAAATGTATAATATCGCTATGCACATAATGCACCTTTTTAATTTCTATCCTTTTAAAAAAATAATAATTCAGGACAGCTTGTCCTTCATTAATTCAGGGAAGCCTTGATACTTAGTGGATATGGAGGTCTTAAAAGTGAAGCCTTAAGGAGGGAAGCTTTAAGAGTCCCAGGAGTTTAAACCCAATCTATTACTCTAATTATTTCATTATTCCAGATTAATATGTAAGTATACGTTTATCTATGTGTCTGTGCATATGTAAGCCTGTGTGTGTGTGTGTGTGTGTGTGTGTGATTCCAGGTTAATATATAAAAAGCTATGATTTTCTTTTTTTATTCAGGATGTAATAAAACAATACATAAAAACATGAATCCGTTTCATCTCTAATCTTTTGTTCCCTTCAGTGAGAGATTCTGTTAAATGGATGTGTTTTCCTGATAAATATGTGTAGAGTGACAATACTAACATCTCTCCTGTTCTATAATATTTAATATTGTTATGCTGGTCAAAGTTAGGACAGCAGTAAAAAAAAAACCTGACTTGATGGGTTCTCACACTTATGACCATCACGATTTGGGGGTTTGGCAACCAGCATATATTTATCATGGTTGCACAGTCCCAGGGTAACCTGATCATCATCTGCAACCTTTCCAACTGGCTTCTGAGGAACAAAGTCGAGGGGATTTGCTAAACAACTGTGTGATTCATTTAACAGCTGCAGTGATTTGCTTAACAACTGCAGCAAAAGGTCATAAAATTGGGCATGTCTCACATAATGACAACATTGCTTAGTGATGGAAGTTCTGGTCCCAGTTGTGGACATAAGTCAAAGTCTACCTGTAGTTTACTTCTTATACTGTTTTGTTTAATATTGGCTCTTAATGCTATTTAGCTGAATGGTTATAATTCATAGATTATAGATTATAAGAAGGTAGATGCCATAATGTATGCAGGCATTCTGTCTTGAAGCAGGTCTATCTGAGTAATAAGGTGGTAATTGGAGTTCAGTTTATATTTTCCTGAACATGAACAGAATGCTGCATACAGCTGAAAACCCAGCATCATCAAGGTGCAGAATTATGTTAAGATTCACATCCCCTCCCTTCTCCCTTCTCCCTGTGGAAACATTATATTTCAAATCTTGAAAGCCTAATTTGACAATTTGAGATTGTATAAGGGTGTAGGAATGTTGAGTTTATATTACTTTTAATGACATTCAATTAGGCATATAATTTATATGTATTTCATAATTTACATAATAATATATTAAACTGCTTTGCAGTCTTGATATGCCTTTTGGTAGCGATTGGCTGTGTAGTTATCAGAAAGAGACTGGGCAGAAGGGGTTATTCAAAAGAGCCTCTTAAGTGACATTGCTTGAGCTGCTAGAGAGAGCAAGACGTAATAGAAATTGTGAGAACCAAGTTCTTAATAGTAAAAGGCTAGTTGGATAGAATCTAGACATAATGAGAAGAAAATCAAGAAGGTGGAATTCTGGAAGACAAAATTGGGAGATAAATTATGCAAATATGCATTTGGTTATAGTGGGTGGTGCTTATCTCCATTTCTTAGCTGAGGGAGCCAGTGTTGTCTGAAGATGCTACTGAGGTCATAACTATATGCTGAGGCACTACAAATGCTGTTACCTTCCCACCAAAATGGTATTAATTTATCTTCTTGCATATGCATGCTTTCGAATTGCTAGGTGAAGAGGAGCTGAGGCAAGTAACGGGAACTCATCCCATTGAGCAGTACTCAGGACGGAAACCTGGGCTGTTAGTTTTCCAGCTGACAAACTCAGCACCTTTAACCGCGGACCCATTGCACCCCTAAAAGGGGTTTACCTGTTGCAAATATACAAAGATTGAAAATAAAGCGATGATGATGATGATGATGCTCAACTTTTGGTGATTCTTTGGACCAGATCTCTCCACATTTTCTGGTCTTGCACTACTTTGAACTTTTCTATGCTCTGGCTGGTGTCAGCTTTGATGGTATCCAGTCAGCATGTTATTTGACGGTCTGGTTTCCTTTTACCATTAACTCTTTCCAACATAATTGCTTTCTCCAGTAAATCCCCCTGCATGACATGGCCAAAGTAAGTGAGACACAGTTTTGTTATTTTTGCCTTCCAGTGACATGTCTGGTAATATGCACCTCAGTATTTGCTTGTTAGGTTGGCAAAGCTGCATTTGGTCAGAGGTCTTGAGGTTGGTCTTGAAATAGCCAACCAGTGGCCGGAGGACTCTGAGTTTGTTTACAAAGCTGCATGTCCCAATCCTTTTCCAAAGTTAATGGATGGACAAAAGGAAGAAGAGATTCAGGAGAAACACACTTTCAGATATATAACTACTTTAATGAAATATTGGGCCAGCAGGAGCCTTGGACTTTTTTAAAAAAATGTGCTGCATTTTGCTGAGAAATTAAAAGAAGAAAGGTTGCCTAGTTTTCAGTTTGTCTGGATTTCATTTAAACTTATTATTTTAAAGCCAGAGATGGAAATCTTATATCCCGTCTTCCCTTCTAAATAAAAATGAAATGCAGATATAGATACCAATCTGACAGATTTTCCATTTGAATGGACTTTCCGTGTTGGATGCTTTAGATGAAGGGGTAGCCTTCATAATACTTTGTTTGGGGGCCCATATAAGATAGGGAAGAAAGGTTGCAAGTACAATTTTAACACAGAATAAGACTTCTATCAAAACTTTGCTACTGTCAGTATTTGTTCAACACAATTTTCTTTCCTGTTAGAAATTCCCATACTCCAGTGATGGAAAAATTCCTAGGAATTCTGTCTTTGCCGTTTCTCCTAATCATAGCAGAATCTGTAGGATTTTGTGTGTGTGTGTGTGTGTGTGTGTGTGTTGGTGGGGATCTTGTTATGGTTCCAAAATTGCTTTTCAACATAAGGCCAATTCATCATGGCAGGTAAAGTATAAGCAGAGACCTGAGTAGGTGGCATCCTGCTTTCTAACAAGCTTTTTAGTTTCCTATTGTTTTGCCCACATCTCCTAATGAAACCAGTGGAATAGACACTTGTAAGAAATATACAAAATTATAAACTGGAAGGAAATTATAGACAGAATATTTTTACAGGACTTTCTTTTTCCAAATATTAACAGATTACTCTATCCAGTGTTAATTAAAGTTACAATAATTAGCCTGAAATAAAGAAAACAAAAGTATGTTCATCTATTCATGAATGTCTGCAAGTAAAAATTTAAACTCAATTTAATGAAGTTAAAGTTTTCCCCCCTTAAACTTAACCGATTGCAGTACATTGCCCTTATCCTACTCCTAGCCTGTTGGAAACTAACTTCATCTAAGTTTCCTTGCTCTGCAGCAAAAGTAGTATTTTCCCTCCTTGGCTGGTACAATCTAAGCTGTTTGATCTACTATTTGCAATACGTCATTTCATTTTACACAAATGTCTCCTTTCTGATTGCTGGACTCCTGGACTGGCTATCATAAAAAGCAAGACTGGTAGTTTTTTTACAAACAGAATTGGAAAGGATCTTGAAAGTATTCTAGCCCAACCCCCTGCTCAAGCAGTAAACCTTATATATTTTAGACAGACGATTGTCCAATCTCTTTTAAAAGCCTCCAGTGTTGGAGCACCCACAACTTCTGGTGGGAAGTCATTCCACCGATTAATGGTTATAACTGTCAGGAAATTGCTCCTTAGTTCTAGGTTGGTTCTCTCCTCGATTAGTTTCCATCCATTGCTTCTTGTTGTGCCTTCAGGTCTTTGGAGGATACGTTGATCCCCCACTTCTTGATGGCAGCCCCTTAGATATTGGAACCCTGCTGTTATTCAGCCCTAGCCCTTCTTTTAATTAAACTAGATATACCACCTGTATTATTTTTTGTAAATAACTCAAGGCAATAAACATACCTAATACTTTCACATTTCCTCACAACAACAACCGTGTGAGGTGAGTTGAGCTGAGCTGAGCTGAGGGAGATGACTGACCCAAAATCAGCCAGCTACTTTTCCTGGCTAACGCAGGACTTGAACTCACAGTTTCCTGGTTTCTAGCCTGGTGCCAAATGGCTCTCTTCAGTCAGATAATGAAGTCCTTATCCCTGACTCACCAGAGAAAGAGTGAAGTGCTGATAGGCTTTTTTTTTCTTCCAACTGAGTGAAAGCTGACAAGACTCTGCCCAATTTTTGCTTCTATAGCAATTGAGAAGACCTAAAAAGCTATCTTGTTGCTTTTTATAACTGGTTTATTGCTTAAATTGTGAAACTCTGACTGTTTCTTTGTTTGCTTCTTTAACAGGCTCAGCAAAGGAATGATAACATTCTGATGATTTTGTTGTTGTTTTTAACAGGCCCAGTAGAGGAGCTGTGAATTTCTGGGCCAGGCCATCTCTTTATTGCTGATGTTTTAACTTGGTAAAATGGGCCTTCTGGCCTAAACAGTAAGAACGTTAAATGAATTGCCCTTTTTTCCTTCCCAACCAATCCTTCAAATATATTAGAGAAAGCAACTGGGCTTCATTTCATGGCATGGATGGGAGGGGAAAAGAAGCAAGAGAATCCACCAGTTGAGGGCTACATCTGGAGATAACATTTGGCCATTAGGATGATCAAACTGGAGAAAAAGTTTGAAATCTGGAAAATAATTTCTTAAACCAATGTCATTTCCAACTATTTGTCTGATGGGAGACAAGCCATGAGTGGCTGCAGTGTGGGAAGGCCTTTACAATGATACTTGTATTTAGACTACAATCCTATCATCTATAGTAAGGACCACAGAATTGAACAGACCTCTGAGGTAAGACATATTGACTATACTGAAAATGAATTATTTGGTGAGTGAAATGTAAGAGATGATAGAATCTATTAAAGAAAAACGTAATAATAGATCTCATAAAAAATAATTAAACAGATTTGGTATGACAATTTTAAGCTAAAATGCCTGGATGCTAAAATAACATTACAATGTAGCTTCAAGAATCCAGCATTTTCTAATGTATATATAAACAGAATAATCCAAACCTTCTGGTTTAATGTGGGGATCAGAACACAATAATCTTTCATATTTCACATATTTCTGCAACACTTCTCCGAGTGTTATAACTCAGCTAAAATAATGTACGAAAACATTTTTTGAAAACATATTTTAAGATAAAGTACTTTTACAGAGTAACCCTATGGAAGTGAGGTGAAAAGAGGCTATGGCTTAGAAAATGCTATTATCAGATTTCTTTTAGGCTCATGTTGGGCAGGATCAAAGAAGGATACTTTGTGTTGTGCATGTCCCTTTTCGCAGTGTGAACTCCACATGGATTTACATTTACATTTCTAAAATGTTTTGGGGAAGTTATGGGAATTTGTAAGGACTATCTTCATCTATCTCCCATATCTAGCACTGGTGGAGGCTCAAAAGGGACTATGTCAACAGATGTATTCACCAGCCTCAGAAGAACTTCAGCAATGGACTTCTTCTGATGTGGGCTATTTTCTTTTCCACCTGCAAAATAGTTTACTCCATACAATCTCATAGACTTGTGAGTTTGGTCTAGTGCAGGGGTCTCCAAATTTGGTATCTTTAAGACTTGTGGATTTCAACTCCCAGAATTCCACAGCCAGCAGCCAGGGGTCTCCAAACAAGAATTCTGGAAGTTGAAGTCCACAAGTCTTAAAGTTGGCCAAGTTTGGAAACCCCTGTATAGTGGTTAAGGCATCAGGCTAGAAATCAGGAGTCTGTGAGTTCTAATCCCACTTTAAGCATTAAAACCAGCTGGGTGACTTTAAGCCAGTCACTCTCTGTCAGTCCAACGCACCTCACAAGGTTCTTGTTGTGGGGAAACTAGGAGGAGGAAGGAGTATTATGTGTGCTTATTACTCTGAGTTATTTATGAAAAAATAATATGGGGAGGATAAAATAAAACAAGCATCCTTTTAGCAATCATAGAATTTCACTCCCAGAAATGCATATTTAAAAGACAATGCATTGCAACCTGGGCCATTCAAAGGAAGTGAATCTTCAGATTAATGTGGAAAAGGTACAGAATAGACTTTGCAGCAAATGCAAAGGAAAAGGTTAAAGCAAGAAATACAGTGATTTAGTCATCCCTATTTTGTGATGGAAAATAGTTCTCACCCAAGTTAGTGCAATTTTTCTATTTTTATGACAGGTTTATTTAAATTCATTGAATACGCCCCCCCTTTTAATAATTAGGATCAAAGCCGTGCTTAGAATGCATCTTTTAAAATCCCAGTTATTTTAATGGTTCTACAGTAAGAATGACTCAGTTTGGATCTACCTTAATATGTTTAGAGCTTGTTTGGGATTTGTTTTTAATGCTGCATCAACCACACTTAAGTCACCTCCCACTATTATATCTCAATCTAAATATAGGGATATCACAACTCTTTTTTAAAAAATAAACAGGCCTAAATTTTGATAAGCTTCTTTAAAAAAAGGTGGCTTACCATTTAATGAGAAAGCTATTCTATACATTTTTTCTTGTCAGGACAAGATGACAAGTAAGTTACCTCAGAGGAAACAGTGTTCCAGGACATTATAATAATATAATGAATGTAATATAACAATTTACATGATGATATCTGAACCAACATTTAACAGCCAAATCATTCAGGGTTTTCTAGTCAAAATTAGCATTATGAATTCCATATACAGGTAGTCCTCGACTTACAACAGTTTGTTTAGTGACTGTTTGAATTTAATAGCTGCAGTGATTCACTTAACAAATGTGGCAAGAAAAATCATAAAATGGGGCAAAACGTAATCAATTTCTCACTGAGCAACATAAATTTTGGACTCAGTTTTTGTTGTAAGTTCAGGACTACCTGTGTTGGTTATAACTACCCTAAATCTGGTATAAATCAGAAACAATTTTAATATATTACCAACAGTAATTCAGAAACCATGCTCTTCTAGTGTTCGTCTCGCTAGGCTGAGGAAAACATTCACCACCCAAAATTAATTGATGCATTTTTAAATTGTGATATAGATCAATACATGTAGTCCTCAACTTATGACCATAATTGAGCCAAATTGTGAAAAATTGTCATAGGTCACTTTTTTCAGGGCTGTTGTAATTTTGAATGGTTACTAAATGAACTGTTGTAAATTGAGGATTACCTATAATTATAAAAGTGATATAGATCAATAATTTTTATAAACTGCAGATTGAAAAGCAAAACAAATTTCTCTGTTTTTACATCTCCAATTGAGCCTTCTATTTTAAATATTGATCAAAGTCACTGCAGTGAACTTGCTATCATGTGTTACCCTATTCAAGACAAAAGCATGAAAAAGTTCATTTGAAAGCTTCATCTTATGTCTCATGTAGATTATATCAATGTAAAATAGTTATAGTAGTAATGATAATAATAATTTTGTTTTGAATCTACAAGAATCTCCTTATTTACAAATGGTTTCTTATGTATAATTTCTAGGGAAGTTGCCATTTAATTATTTATAATGGTGTTAACTTCAACTAGGGGCTATATTGCTAACTGAATAGCAATCTAGTTTTATCATAACATTAATGGATATTTGCATTTTATTGAGCAAATTAACCTTTTGAAATAAGCATGCATTTATTTGATGGTCTATCATTTCTGTGGTTTTTCAGATGCTGCCATAATGGCAGTCCCACTATGACAGAATAAAATAATTGTCCCACAATTTAAGAATCACATTGAAAGGCTCATCCATTATGAGATGAAATGCATACTAGATCTGATGACCTGTTATTTTTTCCAGAATAGTTATGCTTGGTAACCTCTTAGAAGAACAGTGTATTGACTTGGTGGTATTGATTCTATTGATTGTTGTGGTGAGATAAGTTATTGTCACCATGACTTGAAGGATAGAGCTAAGGTTTGAGGGATAATAATACTTGAAATCAGATCTTCCTTGGGTTCTAATTTTTCCAGAATTCTATTCATTCTATCCCATTTTCTCATAACTTTTTTAATAAACGAGAAACACTCCTTCAAATTTCTCTGTAGCATATGCATTTTTCTCTGTATATTGTTTGCTATATTTACAAGCAGAATTGCTCCTGTATTTATGTCTGTGCATAAACATTATACATGTTTCTCGTGTATAATTATTTGTGCATATTCCTCAAACTGCAGGACATAATTTGGAAATGTAAATAATTACTGGAAGTTGCAAGGTCTGTGAACTGAGTTTATTTTAAAATGAAAAATGAATCAATGTCCAAGATTAGGTAGTAAGGCAAAAATGTAGTATTACTTATGTTTCACCAATGTATTTTTTATTGTACAGGATTTGGTCTGCTCTTTTCTTGCAGCCTGACAGTGGCATCCCTAGATCTTTCTTAGCTACTAGATAGTGTTGGTAGAAAATAACCTGATGAAAATCAACTTCCTTCAACAATTTGGGTTCCTTCCTTCAACAAAATGGAATTGAGAGGGGAAAAAACTGTGTCATAGGAAGGGTAAATCCAATGTAGAAGATCAGTATTAAAGGCAATGGATTTAAAAACTGGCAATTCCAATTATCCCCACCCATTAAAGATTTGTATTTCCTTACTTTGTGTGAGTCTTCAAAACTATAGAACAAGCTTTACATAATCCTTTCAAGTCACATGGGCAGTGTCTCCTAATCTAGTACTAGTCTCCAGAATTGTCAACCAATATAGCCAAGATCTGAGAATTCTGACAATTGTAGTAAGATATATTTTGCTGTGGAAGGCTGGTCTTAACTGAAGGCTGATGTTATTCCACATTCACTGTGTGCTGTAGATTTTTTTTTTCTTCCTTGCATTTTCCCATAAATGTAGGGTCCAACTTTTTCAGATCAACCAATTGTTGATCCATTCATTGTCATAGGAATTGATTGGCTTATTTCCCGAACCCGACATTATGGGCTCAAAGTAACCCAGCTAGCTTTTTTGCCTAAGGTGGAACTAGAATTCACAATCTTCTGATTTCTAGCTTGGTACCCTAACGACTAGATCAAACTGTGCTGTAGAATATGGCTCCATAAATATGTTTCTGTGTATGCCGTAAAATAGGTCTTGCATCCTTTGTGGAATCCACAATTTTGATAGGTATTTCTTAGCAAACAATGGAAGTGTATCCTGAAAGCTAAAAGCTTGTAAGCTATCTGCTAAAGAGGAACAAGCAATCCTGGAAATTAGACATGTTTTGTAAGATGAACTTTGTAATAGATAATAAGTAAACATATTGTAAGCTCTATCACTTATTTATAAGCGAAACAATTTAAAATGAATACAGTAGAAAATGGTATTAACTTTGGGGATTATGGGCCTTCTCAGTAGCTGGCAAACCACACCAGGAAGGGCAACGTCAACACATGCACCCGCTCTAGATAAATTGCAGCTGAGAGAATCGACATGTAGATGACACTAAGAAAGTGAGTTTGAGGAAGTCAGCTGAATGCAACACAAGCTAAGCATGAAGATATCACGAGCACACCCAAACATATGTTAACCAATCGTTTATGTACAAGTAAGATCAGATGAGTTTTTGGTACCCTATCTGCGACTGCGATGAGTAAGCGGTGCTAAATAAAAAGGGAGATCAGACATCTGTTCGGGGTGTCTTCCCGCAACTGAAACTCCTTGTGTAATCTGCTTGATCATTTGAATGCAACACACAATCAATAAAAACAACAAGAAAAAAGGTTGATACTATATGGAACAAAACTGTGTCTGAATCTAGATGTTCTGAAGCCACCTCCTCCCAGAAGGTAACAAGGACAACAGATCATGAAGAGGATGTGTAGCGTCCCAGACAATGCTGTGGATGGGAAGGAAGTGAGCAAGATGACATTAAGATGATACTTATTCATAAAGCCGTTAATAAACTGTGTACGGAATTTACAACATTTTTCTCAAACAGCACTCTTGATGTGTTTCTAAAATTTGTATTAGAAGCAAGAAAGGGAAAAAACCTTACAAGAAATGTTCATTTAAACCACTTAAAAGTGTTGCAGGGTTAGAGGGAATAATTTGTTTTGTAAATGTATTAGGTGTGAAAGAAAATAATCGATTACCTTGTTAATATAGTCCACATGATGACTTTGTAGTGCAGTATGTTTATAGTCCTTAAGAGTAATGATGCTGCCTAAGCATTTTTCCGGCAGCTGTCGTGAGTCAAATTTCCTGGCTTGTTCACTGCAATAATTCTGCCAATGGCCTCTTTCTAATGGTTTATAATGGACAACATCCCCATTAAATGTATAGCAGAATATTGCCAAGGATTCATTTTTTACCTTCAAAGACAGAACTCAAGAATGTTTCTAGCGTACAAGCTGTTAAATGTATCTTTTTCATGGCAGAATTTACAAGTTACAATAAACGTTAATAAATGCAGATCATTACTGAGAGACATAAAAAATGAATCTCCTTTATTTGTTAACATAAATTTTTCATCTGCAAATATGGTGCTTTGAATCACTGTAGACTCAGAAGAAATGTGCATGCCATCATGGTGTGTGGGTATAGCTCAGGAATATACAGCATGCACAGTCTATTCAAAGTGCAAACCACTATTAAACACAAACCTAATAGCTAATATTTGTAAACACATCTCCACTTTTTCATACATGTTGAGAGGAAAAAGTGTGAGAGAAGGGATATTAAAACTCACTGATCATCATACTGTCAGTGTGAGCTGCTCTAGATAATTAGTGCATCTTTCAGGGGCATCCATAGTGTAAGGTCACAACTGTACAAAATCTCTTCCCTTTTGTAATTCTATTGCATTTGGCTGATAGGATCACCTAAGTCTATCTAGGACAGGGGTGTCAAACTCATGGTGTCATGTCATCACATGACGTATCATAACTTTTTTCCCCTTCACTAAACTAGGGGTGAGCATGGCCTGCGCGTGATGCATCTGGTCCGTGGGCCACAAGTTTGACACCCCTGATCTAGGAGCAAGAATCAGCACGAGAACTTCTAAGCAAATATACTCTGGCTGGCTGGCATGTGTACTTCCTTGCACACATGTCACTGAAAAATGAGGTAGCATCAAGGGAAGCAGACATACTATTAGTTCCAGCCGGACAAAAGATTTTTGAATGGTGTGTACACAATCAGCTGCAGCCTTGGTGAGATGGTATCTAAATAACTTTCCTAATTCTCCTGCCTTAGTCCTCCAAGAAGGATGATTTCTCTTCTGGACATTTTGATCTGAAGTAAGTCCCCAGAATTTGCTGATAATATTTATTGATGGGATATGGTACTGACAGACTTGGAAAGTCACAAAGTTTGTGATTTTAAATACTTTGATAATCAGACGGGAAGAAACCCCTGAAATCAACACATCTTAAATCTCCAAGCTCAGAAGGCCCTTCTTTTTTCACAAATGAGAAAATTCAGTGGGTGTGTACTTTGGAGGCTCATATGAAACAGCATACTTGTTTTGCAGGATCTACATATTATGATCATTATCACTGGAACCAGTTATTGCCTAACTTGGATAAACACAGACACACCATACTTGACGTCAGTCAACAGACAAATAATACTCAGGCTTCAATCATTCATCTCAGGACAATATCCATTCAAATTGTTATTCTTCTGAATCTTAGTGCAATTGTCATCACAAAACAAAAGCATATTAATTTCAAACTGATATTTTGTTTGTTTTGATATAAATTTGTTTAGAAATGGATATTGTTTTAATGTGTTTGTATATACTGTATGTTGAGACAAAATTCTTCACAGATATCTAACTTTTTTACTGTGTGTTTAAAAAAAGGAAATTGCAACTTTAGACAACATATCTTAGGTACAATGGGTTCAAAATATAAATTGCTGCATTATCTGTAATAAATAATTATTTGATAGATTATCAAAGGACTGTATGCTTTGGAAGTAACACTTGCTATTTAGAATAAATGCTTTTTCCCCCAGAACTCATATTTAATGTTAAACTGGAGAAAGAGAAGATGAAAAATCCCGAATAAGAAAAACACAGATGCTTTTTCCATACAAAATAATCCATGTTAAAATATTGGAGTATAAAAGCTGATCAGTTTGGTCAGAGGAAAAAAACAATAAATACTTACACTGACTGTTTGTTAAAATAAGAAAAGACTGAAATGATGATTTATAGATTTGGAGAATAAAAGGGAAGGGACAGGAATTCCAAAGTCAGTAGAAAAAAAAGACAGGTGCAGCTACTTAATAGAAAGAAGGATGGAAGTCATAGCTGTATATTTGATTTTTTCTCATTTTTTTATTTTTTGGTTCTTGCTTTTATTTTATTTAAAAATGTAGTAAATAAATGAATACAATAGTATTCAAGAGCAGACTAAGAATCTAAGGTTAGTAAACTTTATTTTTTAAAAAAGAAAATAATTCAATTAGGCTCTGGGTCTGCCCTGCTGTATGCCGAGGGAGATACCATTTTTCAAACTAATAATACACATGCATTATTAGGAGAAGTTCAAGTACACAATGCAAGACCTTAGCGACACAATTTAAAAGTGAAAGTAAAAGATTTAACAGGGCTTAAAGCTATAAAAGTGAGAGTCAAATGAGACAATCTATCAAAATGGATTCAATTGCAAGCTGAACAGAAAACAGTAAAGGAAATCTGATTTAATCTGTCATATCTACTCAAAAATTAACTAATTTGTAAACACCCGTATATTTGGAAATGTTGCACACAAAAAATAGTATCTTTAAAATATTATAATATACTATTTAACACATAACTATAATAAAATACTGTAAGCAAATATTATAATGTGCATCTCATTCAACAAGGTAAAGATTTACCTCTTCTGAGCTTGGCATATTTAGAATCACACATTCTGTCTCCCAATTCTTCTCAATCTATTTTAAACTGCATCTGAAATTATTTTGATTCCTTTCTGGTCAAGAAATGAGCACAACTCTGTGAATAAAGGATACTGTGAAGGAAAGAAAATATAATTGCAGAGGAGCAATGGAGAAAAGCAGTTCAAATAAGTGTGAATCTCTTGTCAATATAGAGTGCTCTAGCAACTTCTCTGGATGCATTCTTAGACTCAATTCCAGCTTCAGCTAGGTGGAAGTTTGGGTTTTAGCCTATGTGAGGCAGCTATGATTTGCCTTGACAGGCACTTCTTGCTGATTCACCTTGTCAAGTTGAAAAGGTTATCCATTAACATTTCCACCAGTTATTGCAAACTGATGGAGGCTTGGCTGACTACAGTGAGAGACCATGTCACTTCAATCTTAGATGAGGTTGCTTTGCTTCATGAAGGAGTTACAAAGAAACACTTTCCCCAACCTTTGTTTCTTGAAGTATTCTGTCACAAATCTGCATAGCCCTGTGGGCCATCTTTCAAGAATCACACAAAATTCCATGAAAATGACAAATGTCATCATAAAAATTGCATGACATTCACTCTGTAATGAAAGATTCTGCAATGTTAAGGGATGTAGTATTATACTGTCTTCATCGCCTGTAATGAAGTGAAGGGGAGGAGGAGGAAATACATGGAACCAGCTGCTATTATTAAAACATTTTGCAACAAGTTTTACAGCATCAAAATGATACCTTTCCAGGAACAGATGTCTACAATTGAAGCCTTATTGCAGGTGATCCCTCAACAATTATGGATCCAAATTGTTGGAGGCTGTTCTTGATCAACAATTCCTTTTATTCCCAAACTGGAAAACACTGAAATGCACCATTAATTTTTAATGCTGGGTTCCAGCATTACTGGGTTACAGAAGGAAACTGAACAAGTGATTGAGTTAGATTTGGCTCTCTTCAGTTCTATTAACCTAGTGAAACATTATCTAGGTTTGTATACCCACCATAGTTTGGTCACTTAATTGTAGCACCAAGAGGTATTTGTGCTTGGGTTGCTTCCTAATTACCAGTTTTGCTCTAAGCCAGGGCTGTCAAACTCGCGGCCCATGCCCAGTTTAACGAAGGGGGAAAAAGTCACGATACATCACGTGATGATGTCGTGATGACATGAGTTTGATACCCCTGCTCTAAGTGGTGTAAATAAAAGCATGGATATCATTAACAGCAATCAACTGAACTATTCTGGGTTAGAAGTAATTAACCTGAGGTAAATCCTGCAAAAAAAAAAAAAGTAACAGAAGCAAAAGATAACTCATGGCAAGAAAATTCAATCTCTTTGGTTAACTCAGTAACTCTGACCTTACAAGATGACTAATCCTACCAGCAGAGACCTGATACTGTGGTCAGCATGAAAAGTAATCCGGATAAGCTGATCTGGACATGTAGACAGTGACTTTTCCTCTCCATTGCAAGAACTCTTTTTCTCCTTTGTATTTCCTTTGGTTCTGAATCCCAAAATATTGATTTCTGTTGTTCTTGTTGATAACACCAGGTATGCTGAAGAGGTGTGACTTTTATAGTGAATACAATTCTAGTCTGAACCTGAGAACTGTGTCATGTTTCTTTTAAATCACTGTAATCTTTCAGATACATATGTGATGTGGATCACAAAATTGAAGGACAGAATATAGTCTTTCATTTTTGATAAATATACATTTTTTTTAGCCTCAGATGTAGGCTCAGATTGTAATACATTCAGCTTTTCATTTAACTTTGAAAATGAGTTAGCTAAAGTCATTTTATTTATACTGAACATTTAGAAAAGGTTTGCACTTTTGAAAAATAATTTCTTTTGGTGGTTGCAGAGACAATGTAATGATGTGATGATCTCCGTAACAACACAGAATTGAATTTTCAGTTATTCGATGGGTGTGTGTGTAATATGGGGCTTCTTTTCAGTATTAATGGGCTTGTTAAGGATGTCCAAAGCTTAGTATATCTATTTTTTACAGTTTTCCACTCAAAATTTGTGGACAATTCTATCTTTGTAATTCAACGGACAGCCCCAAATCTCCAGGAGCTGTAGAAGTTTAAAGGAATAAAAAGGATTGTCTGAGGGACATAAGTAATATAAAGTCCTCAATAAATTAAGTATCTCATTATAACATAATAGAATGCAATGCCTACATTATTGTTATTTTGTGTCCATGACACAAAATCATAAGCAAAACAATGCACATTCAGTGTGTATTTCCTTTAATGTATTACAATAATAATAAATGGACTAAATGTTTTTGCTTATGTGATTTGGCTTAACAAACCTAGTTTCCTTCCCTGTCAATTAATAACATAAAATACAAGTTTGATAATATAAACTTTTTAAAAAGAAAAGCTAGTGCCTTTCGCAATTTTAGTAACAAATGTGTTATTTCTTTAGATATAGAAAAGTTGTATTAGTTTTTAATTGCTATATTTTTTGCAATGTGTCAGACACTGGGTTAGAAACATCTGGTATGGATTATGCATTCTCAAGCATTTTTGCAAAACTTACAGAAAAAGACAATGAAAGCCTGTAAGATTGATTATAAGAGTAGCTGATATATTTAAAGAAAACCCACATGAGCTGTCACTCACAAGCATGTTTTCTACCCAATTTAAGTGTAGCCCATATGGTGGTCATTAATAGGATCTCTTCCAAGCTTTGACATTACAACAAGAAGTGACTCATCAGCATCTTGATGTGCTTCAGATATTGTGTCACCTTTTATTAGTCACTTAGCAGAAAACTCCATCAGAAAGAATGTCTTATTTTGTTTTCTTTTTTTACTCTTGTTTTTACTCTACTGTTACTCTGCTTTAGCCTGGTATAATTTAGTAGAGACTCCCTGAATATTTACTACTCAGCAAAAATGTATAGAAATCATTTCAATCAATCAACAGCTTTAAATTTGGTTTTGACATTGACTCCTACTACAGAGGATATATTGCCTCACTCACTTTGATTTCCAGACAGCAATTAGCCAAAGATTTTTTCTTCTCATTTTTTGCACTCATATAATGCCTTAGAGTTTGCTGCCAAATGTGTGTTAAGCATTGCAGTGCTTGCTTATTTGGAAAAGGATGAAAGACAAGACAGATGCAGTTGCTGCTAGGTAATGAAATGCTACATGCAAAATTCCTTACAGGAAGTAAGAAAAGGACTGAAAGAAAAAAACAAAACAAAGCAGGGTACCTTGCTGTTTTCTCTCTAGCTTGCCTGTGGGTTTTTTTTTTTGGGAGGCAATGCATTGGTTCTTGGATGTTGGGTGAGATCCAAAATGCATTTCTATCACTCAAGGACTGCACCAGGGTTTGCATGACAGGTAGAATGATTCCATTTTGAGAGATTCCATTTCAGGAATTTTAAGAACTAAATCAAATACATATGTACAAGTCGGCATCATTTAGCAACTACAATTGGGACCTGCAATGTGATTATTAAGTGAAACTAAGTGAAAAATCATGTGACCATGAGTGTGCTTAATATCTTACTTTAGCTTTCCTTGCCTTAAGGACCTGCGAAAGCCAGCAATACTGGCATTGGTTGCAAAGTTACTTTTTCATCGCCATTGTAACTGTCAATAGTTGTTGCCTGAGGTGGTTGCTAAGAACTACCTGTAAAAGGTACTGCACTCATTTTTCCACTTTAAATGCTCCTCACTGTAATGCAAGAAGCCAATTTCATGCCACTCATTAGAGACCACAAAAAATATTCTGGAGGCTATATTGCCTGGACTACATTGTCTAACTTCTTGGTATTTAAATTCATAATACCTTCACTGCCTATGAATGAGATTACAGATGGTATTGTATTACAGTACTGACTGAGGCTTAAGTAGATAAGGAAGAAGAAGAGACTGTTCTTCTCTTTTCCTCAAAAGAAAAAAAACCTGTGCTCATTGGGGCATTGGATTTGACATTAACCATGAGTTCAGGACAGGAGAAAAAGTGTGGAAATTGATATCCAGGGCCCCCTGTTTTATAAGTAACCAGATTGGAAGCTTCACTCTTGAAGGGCTCTGTTGACATTGAGCCTACTGTTCTTTTCCATTATGCATAGTGACATCCCTTCCTGAAATGCTTGATCTCAGTTTTGAGCCAGCAATGCAGTTTCCCAGAGTGATGATTCTGTAGGATTTCCATTTACCACGAGGTAACTTGGGAGTTCATGGACACAATGGATTTATCTCAGGCACCTTGGATTTGGTTCATGAGGATGGTCATGTGTTCGTTCTGGTTTTTGTCACTGACACAACATGAACTGAGGCTAGTGGGAATTAATATATGTTGTTTGTCATGATCAGAACATTATCCGATTGCTGTAAAGTTGACTAGTTCCACTAACTTTACAGGGAGGAATAATAAACTTCATTGGTCCATGGTAGGCATCTAATAGACCCATTTGGTTTCCATTTTTCCTGAGACTATGATGGCCTGTTCTGACAAGACTTTGGTCACTTCTTGGAATGTGAAGATAGTACCATCCTTAGTCAAGATTATAATGAGCAATCTCCCTCTGTTTGCTGATCCCGGGAAGTTCCATGATTTATTGAGTAACTCCAAAAATGAAACAATAGATGTCGATAGGAATGGTGGAGGAAGACAAGGAGTGATTTTGACCAATCATCAGACAGAGCACTGGTTGAAGCCTGCTCCGTGGTAATAAGAGCAGCAATGTTTGTCCAAGCTTATTTAATCGGTAGCATACGCTCTCTTTAGAAAACAACTCAGCAATTCTGGAAAACTGTTACTCATACTTCTATTCTTGAGGTTGATTATTGATAAAGGTGTGTGTGTGTGTGTGTGTGTGTGTGTGTGCGCAGTTATAGAGATTGCTGGAAGAAACAAATTATCTGGACCCTTTTTGTCTGGGAGCAGATCCAGGTACCAAATTTAGACTGCATTGATCACTATCTGGGTGATCTTCCTGGTCCTGCTTGATCTCTCAGCTGATTTCAATAGTATTGATCATGGGGACTGGGAGGCACTATTTTATGGTAGGAGGCTGCCTTAGGAGGCTGTTCCAGCCAGTGGTAGTAATGGGAATAATTGAAACTCAGGGTCATTCACTATAGTTGTGCCACAAGCTCAGTGCTCTTTCTCCTTTCATTTAATAGCTACATGAACCCAGAAGCAGGACATCAGGTGTCATTATCAGTCCAGGCACAACAGATATGGTTAATATTCTTTCCTGGTACAGAGAAGCTAGTAGGGACTGGATAGGGACAAATAGGACTAGACTTTATTCCAGCAAGTTGGCATTCAGAAGATTTCTGATTCCAATGATATTCAATTTCTGTTCTTCAATGGGGGTTGCATTTACCCATGCAAAGTTAATCATAATCTATAGTAGGTGTGTTCAGTGCATTTGGAATTTTCCCTAATTGTTGGTGCTTGTAAAGAAATTGAAAACTAGGCCCTGGTGGGGTACAATACAATGTTGTTATGATTGACTAGTGATAGAACACTGCACAGTTTCTATATGTTGCAAGCTTTTCTTGTAGAAATGTTGCACTAAATGAAGAGTCAGAATGGTGCATTCTGACTGCTGCAAAATATTTTCTAGCAGTATGTTTTGGAACAGTAATAAACTGGATAAGCTAAAATTTAATATATATCTCTCTCCCTCCCTCCCTCCCTCCCTCTCTTATTCTCTCTCACACACACACA
>JANHFL010001598.1:175426-189277 GCA_032468155.1 Oxyrhabdium leporinum | reverse complement strand
GATTTGAACCGCTAGATTGAATCAGCAGAAGTGGCCTGCAGTTCAACACTCTAACCACTGTGCCACCTAGGCTCTTAGATAAACTTAGATAATTTTAATGATGATTAAATGAAGTGTTGTATCCCTGAATATTGAGTGGATGCTCTGCTTGAACCTTACCAAAGCAAGATGCACAGTTGAAGATTTGCATAGCCTTAGCAGTTATCAACATGACAAGCAATTATTACATCCTACATTTATCTGAAAAGAAAGCTGGTGATGTCTTCAAAAAAATTAAGATTGCAGAGTCATCTTAGAAATGCTGAAAATGTAAAAAAGGAAGTAGATGTTTTCTTTTTCTGCTTCATTTTCCCGTTTGGAGAGGGAGTTAATCTCAGGCTCATCTTCCTTTCAGATAATTATAGTTATTTTGTATTATTTTTAAAATCAGCTAGTCACTTAATATTACAGCAAGCATAGCATTAATTATGATAGGAAAAAGAAGAATCCAAGGAAAGGAAATGTGATTGCTTATTTTTTTAAAATAACTATCCATTTAGAGCTAAACTGTAGCATATCCATTTAAAAGAAGTCCCTGGCATGTCTTGATTTTTTTTTCCTACTCTCACATAGGAAAATAAAGCCCTCCTTTTATGTGGTAGAATAATCAATCCTGAAGCATTCATCTTCGTTGGAACAAAAAGACTATAAAATATGCAAAATATAACTTAATCTCTAATTTTTCTACAACTCTACAAAACTCCTTCAAGTATGTTTTAAAACAATTCAACACTAATTGAGCTGAAGTAGCTGAAGTTTAGTTACATTTGCTTTGCTGAAACTGGATTGGCTTTAGCCCACAAAGTCAGCCTTGAATGGTTTGTAGATGAGGCTGCTATGAACCAATATGATTGAGGTTAGCTGAAAGCTTGGATCACCTTTATAGTTTATCATTACCCTATTCAACTGAAATATGAACGAACAAAAATCTCTTTTGATTTTGGCAACATTTGAGCCCACCTCCAGGTTTCCAACCAAAGTACATCTGCGTATTATTAAGTTTGTGCCCAGTAATTTAGTCCTGGCACTGTTTGCATAGGTATGTTTGAATTCCAAAAAATATACAGTGGCTAGAGAATTCTTTGAAGACAAGGTTTCTTTCCAAATCAATATTTGTGTGTATTAGCTATTTTTTCCATTTTAAAGTTAGAATACCAGAATAAAATCTCATATTTACAGATTTGTATATGCATCGAAAGTAATGGTATGCAGCCTGTTCAAATAGGATGAAGGGGAGAGGTTTCTTTCCAGAAATATGCTACAAACATCTTTCTCTTTATTTCAAGCTTTGTTGTTCTAGAAAATGCTATTTGAAGCAAAAGAAACGTGCATATACTCATATTTAATAGGTTTTTATTATTATTCATTTAAAACAATGACTTCTTACTTCCTTTCATTGCTTATTTCAGTGTCACACTATTTTGCTAAACTGATTCAATCTACATGAATAATAAAGTGGAATTGAAGATACCTCTAATACAGTAATTTGTTCCTTGATTATTTGTTCCTTGACCTCTATTCTGAGTTTATTAATTTGGATTCAAAATAATAATAACAACAACAAAAATAATAATGCACTTCTTCCCTGATAATCTTATCAGAGAATAGAATGCCAGGAAGATAAAATCAAACAAAACGGATGTTACAATAAATGAGAGACAGATCAGAATCTTCTGTTATTTAAAAAAAGGATAAAATTTGCAAGAATTGGTCATTATAGAGCTAGTTCAAACATGCATAAGTACCATTTCCTGATTGTAGGTCTGCTTTTTTTTTTTTTTTTTTAAAGAGTTTTAATCCTTGTCAAATAGTAAAATCTATCTATACAGGTGCATAATGGCTCAGCAGTTAGACAATGAGCTTGTCAGCTGGAAAGCTGACAGCATGGATTCAAAGACCCAAGTGCCATGCAATGGGGTGAGCTCCCGTTCCTTTCCCCAGCTCCTGCCCACCTATTTTGGACATTGTGTGAACATAGAACTTCTTTTGTTACTCACATAGGCCAACTCTGTTCAGACCTCTGGGCAAACCTGGTTTGGGGGGAAGGAGAGTTGAATGGGGTATTCCTGCTTTAAATGTCACACCTTAAGTGTGGATTTCTTCAAGGAATTCTCTTGAATATCCCCATCTTATATATGGAATATACCTGGAAACTGGGGTAAGTAACCATTTTAATAAGTTCTATGCAGTAGGAAAAAAACAAGTAGATAGAAATAGGAATATTCCAATTAGATAGCATAGCAATAGGAATAGATAGCAATCAGAAAAAACAGAACTATGTTCATCTTTCAGGCAGTCCATACCTTAAGCCCATGAACATCTAGTAAGGAGCAGTGAAATTATGCATTTGGCTTCCATATTATTCAAACACGAATTATTCTTATTTGTAGCTCAGGATTGAAATGAGGGGTCTTTGGTGTTTTCGGAGCTTGTTTTCTTCTAACGTTTCATTACCCAAATTACATAAGTGCTGATCATCAGTGCTGATGAAATATCTGCAAGAAAACAACCAAACTCAGGGAGCACCAAAGACCCTTCATCTATAATTCTTTCCCAGTTTAGTTTAAAGCACTAAACAATGTTTTGATTTGCTCAGATGTCTGCAAGGGTTGCCACTGGCTTACCCTGGTTGTCCCTGCTGCACCCCCCACTTTTAACAAGAATATTAAGTCTTTTAGCAGAGACATTTTTAGTGTATAGGAGTAAACACAACCATAGGTCTTTTTTCACTATTTTCTTCGCATTCAGTCTTTTTCATTTTGTGATATGCTGAAAAAACTAAGAACTAATTTTCTTTAACTATTGTGAAATGCCAAGTAAGGTATCTACAGTACACAGTTGTTACCAAACATTCATGGAACATGAAATATGTGATGCAGCAGACAGTTTGAACTGAAGCTGTGGAAGAAATGGCTCCATTAAAAATAACTCCTTTTAAGACCAGTGGAAAGCCAACTCTATCTTTGGATCCTGAATACTGATCACCTTCATTTCTGGCATATTTTTTTGCTTTCTGTGGGCAAACCTTTTCTGATGTGGACACATAAGTCCTCCATTGGCTCTAGACCATAACCAAGTGGGAATCATAAAACCTAAGTTATAGATGAGGCTTGCTCAAGGACGGAAAAAAACAAGAGTGTATTCAGTTTTGACACATAGTCTTGTGCTAATTTTCTTTTCTAAGAAAAGCTTTTTCTGAGCTTTTGCCTGCTACGTTTTGAGAGTTAGGGGCTCTCAAAACTTTTATATGATATGGGGACTTGGCAGAAATTAAAGAAGACCTAACAAACATTTGATTTTCTTGGCAATAAAAATTAAGCAATAACAGCAAGAAGAGATAGATGGTAATGACAACTTTACCTGATTCATCATTCACCTGATCCTGATGCCTCCAGAGGGTGCAGAAAGTATTTGAAAGATAAATTGGCCAAATGTCTAGTCAAAGAGCAGCAAGAGTCGCTGAGGCTGTGTTTATCATTATTGTACTGGAAAACAAACAGGGTAGGAAAGCTCTTCCAAATGACTGGATTTAAGTGGCGCAGAACTGGGTTGAAATCTCAGCTCAGCTCAGCAACCACTTGTGGAGCTCGGTTTGGTTAATCCTTTTTTCCCATTAAGCTGCTCACAGGGCTATGAGGAGGAAGAAAGGGAAGGTGAATATGAACAGCCTAGGACTAGAAAAAAAAACATCAAGTGAATGAAAAAACATATTTGTATGGAAAAAATGTAAAGTACAAATATAATCAGAAAAGTCTCTGGAGACAAGCAGCTGGATGTCTACAGTCCAAAAATAGGCTTATATAAAATCAGTGCAACAGGGGCAAAATAAGTTTTGGGCTTTTTTACCGGTAGATGTACTACATTCCCCAATGTACAGTCATACTTTTTTTTTTAACTTTTAAAGACATGGCTCCAGTTTTATTGCCTGTCCCTCAATCCTGCCCTTCCCCAATCACAGTAAACAATTAACAACAATAATTGACTTGTTTCCTTTTGTATCCCATTTTCAGCATTAAAAGGTTATTTCTATCTGTTCACTGTCACTAGATGGTGCTCTTCTCTTACAGGCAAAGTAATAGGAGTTCTGATATGAGGGGACTGTCAACACTAGCATGTTATTTGTTCATTGAAGCTTTGGCAGATAAAAGAAATAAAATTTCTTAAAGATATTAACTTTCAGTAAAATATTCCAATCTGAAACTACCTTTAATATTCAAGGGTTTCTGCCTTTATCATGGCCCTAGTTTGCTGTGACAAGTGTGTAACCAGTCAGGTTACCTGTGAAGCTGGTTCATGCTTTTTTGATCAAAGATAATGGTTTTAATTTGGAAGGGTAAAAGGTTACTGATACTTGGTATATGGAGGATTTTGTGCCATTTAGTCTGGAGCTATTTCCTGCTCTCATTAAATTTACTTTTCCACCTTTCATGTATATAAAACTGTTATTTTCCCATTAGTGAAATGAAAATAGAGATCTGAACAGAGTAAGCCAAAAGCAACAAAATATTCTTGGCTTAGAAGTTTGTGTGGGATGTGTGTGAAAAATGTTCTACTGTCTATAAAATTGAGATTTTATGAGGAGGCAGTTAAATTTAGGGTATCACAGATGTGGTCCAATCTATACAGTTCTGATATGTTTCAAAGAATTGGCTTTATTAAGCATCAAAACATATTCTAAGTGGAAGTACTTTAGAAGAATACACACTATGTGGAAAATTAAGCTGATCACTGTGTGATGGACTGACCAAATGAGTCCTCCTTGCTGTTCATCTTACATTTTTATTATTTGAAATCATAACATGCACCTTGATCTCTTTTGTTACACTGGTCAACGATCAAATCATAACTTGAGTGCTCATTTCTCTCCTCAACTATTATTTTTGGGTAGAAACTTCCTTGTAGTTTGTTATTCTGGGCCCTCAAGTTACCAAACATTAACCAGGCATAATTTGTTTCTGAGGAATTATTCATTATAGCTTCATTGTTATAAATTTCATTTTGCACCTACTTGTTTCCTGAAGCCTGGATGCTTCTTCTGTCAACAGAAAGACAGTTTAATCTAAGGAAATCCAGTCGGATTGGTTTAGACAGACTAAATCTGGCCCGGAGATTTAAAGCATTCTGAAAAGGAGAGACCACACATTATCTTACGTAGGGTACTTCAGTTTAAAGAACTGGACCACAAATGTAAAGCCATTTCATACATTCATTCAAACAAATAATCTGACATTAATTCCTACATTGCTATAATCAATGGTCTTTTCTGACTACAGAACTAGACAGTGGTCATAATCTAAAAAAGCAGTTTGACTTGCTTACTGCTGATGTAATGGAAATTTGCAAAGAAAGCCCCAATTGTACAGAGTATTTCTTTATATAAATAGTCCCTTTGGATTGCAACCAGTATCAATTCTCTGTAGGAAAGAGACCAATTACAATGTAAACCAAATGCTCTTGCACTGAGAAGCTGACGATTACAATGGCTTAAACACTGCCTTGTAGTCATAGCAGATTGGAAGCAGACATAAACCAACAGTTACCTTTACCAAGTTTCAAGAAAAATTACTGGGATGGGTTGTATAAAAAAAACTAATTAACTAAGCACACACATGCATAGAGTCCAGATTGGCTTAAAAACAAAACCTGTAGACCAGCAAAGACATATCCAGAGTACAATAAGAACAAATGTCAGGTAAATTTGTAATTCTTTAACAGAGGATATACTGACTCAATTTAAAAAAAAATATTGCAGGTTTTGACAGCCTATAAAATTGCTATCAATCTTTTTCCAAATGTCTTCAATATCTTTGATGATAATCTAGGACACTGTTTCTCCACCTCTCCAGAATACTTCTAAATTCTGGAGTTGGACCACACATCTTCAAATGGCCACATATCTCTAGGGCCAATAAAGAGAGTTGGTTCTTGAGGTATGTTGAGGCTTAACTTTGCAAGCCAGGTAAGACTACAAGCCAGTAATATGGATAGGAAAATGCAAAAAAATAGTATGTCTAGCAATGAGACAGAAATTTGTTTTGATGTTATTGTGAACTTTTCCATAACATATTTTTTTCCTAAATCCATCCACAAACTAAAACATTCTAAATATAATAATGAAGTTTCCAACTAAAATGCACATAGGTATTTGTAACAAAACTGCAGATGTTCTTAGAAATGTTAAAACTGTACTGATTATGCTTGCATTTCAGCATTATTCCTTGTGCTACTTTTTTAAACATAATAATGCAGATTTAAGAAAAAAAATGCCTTAAAATACCAATACTAAAATTAATTATAATGATGACAATCACTGGCAGAAAAAAATAGGCTCAATCTTAAAACCAAAATATACATACTATTATTTTTAAAATATAAAAATAATTTATATTATATTTTTAAAAACATTCCTGAACTAATACATTGGTGAGCAAAATGAAAAATGAAGCAATTTGAAATTAGTACATTCACTTGTACCTAATTACAAGGGTACATAATATTCATTTTATAAAACACACACACACACATACACAAACAGAGAAAAAAAGAGATAATTTATGAAGATAAATTATTGGTCAACCTGAGTCAGAAGTCTCTTGCTGCCCTCCTGTGGCTGAATCCCTAACATCCTAACATATTCCTGTTCAGATTTTTAACATAAAAAAGGTACTGAAAGAATTGAAAATTTACTACTCTCTATATACACTTAATCAAAGTTGTTTAAAGTTTAAAATTTAGATTTGATTGAAGACTACTCCTAAAAAAAAACAGCACTGGACCAGAAGATCTAAGTAATTCTAGGCCAGTGGCCAACTTCCCTCTCATGGAGAAGATACTGAAGCATCTGGTGGCTGATTAGAGCCAGATACTCTTGCATTTCAGTTGATTTTTAGGGCTGGTTTTTACGCTAAAAACTAACTTTGTTGATGATCTTGGCAGGAGCAAGGCAAGGAAGTGCAATCCTACTGATTATCCTGGCACTTTCAGCAGCTTTCAATATCATAGACCATCAGTTCTTTTGGAGACGATTTACAAGTGCTATTCATGCCTGGTTGAACATCTCCCAAAGTAATTATAGGGGATTTCTATTTGACCTCAAGGTGTTTATATACACAAACTCAATTTTAATACCTAATACTGTGCAATATTTATAAGAATATGAGTGAGTGAGATCATTCAAAAATCTAAAACAAGCACCAGCAACCTACTGTGTCTCTCATAATCTCTATCACATCTTTACACCAGATCCAGGAGAGACAGAATAATTGCTAAATCAGTGTTTACTTAAACAGTAATAACTAATGCACTGAAATTCAGTACCAAAAAAAGAAATGGGATATAGTCATATAATAAATAGTTTATCTGTCCAGATGCATGTTAGTTAACCTTCGGATTGAATTGCACCCGCTCAGCACACACAAAAAGAAAGGTCCAAGATATTTCTCTGACATTAAAGAACATGGATTGCCTGCTATAGCTTCATATATAGATAACATTTTACTATGGTGATTCATGAGAGCCAGTTTGATATGGTACTCAGGTAGAAACTGCTAGACTAATTGAATACTTGGAGACTAATTAAAAGACTAGCGATTCTAGTCTTTAGGGACAAACATTGCCTTGGGTGGAAAAATATCTGAACCACCACTTAAATGCCATCAGTATTGACAGAATCACCATCAGTCAGTTGCAAAAGGCAGCTTTACTTGGAACAGTTTACATCCTGCAACAATACTTTAATACCACCAAGCAACAGTATTGTCTATCCCAACTCCTTATTATCCACTCAATGGTTGGATAAAGTACTAGATCCAATCTAGATATCTGGCTGACTGCGCAATCAGCCATAATAATTATTACTAAAGGATTATTAATAAATGATTAATTAAATAAATATTAATGATTAAATGGCATGTTAAACCAACTGATTTTAAAAACAAACAAAACAGAAACACTGAGTGCAGCATAGAAATTTAATAAATTATTAAAGTGCACTTGGAGTGTTTTTGTTTTGTTTGTTTTTTTAATATCAGTTGGTTTAACATACCATTCAATCATTCTGATCTTTATTGCAAATAAGGGGTGATGGCCAGGAACTCCTGGGCCACCTTTGAGGCCAAACCCAGGGATGACAGATTAAACTCTCCTAGGGTCAAATATTAGGTCTTTCCCTTAAATAACCTTCTGATCTCATACCACACCTGCCACCACTTGAATCTGCTATCCCTCCCAAACCTCAAGAGGGGATCCTTTGCTTCCCATCTTGGTCTCCTCCCATCTGGGCCAGTGGCCTGCCATTCTCCCAGCCATCCCATTTGTCAAGGCATAAATGAAAAGGGGGAAACTCCAGCAGCATTTAAGCACTAACTCTCAGTGCCAGCCAGATCCTTCACTCTCTTCACCCCCTCACTGATTCAATGTGACCTCCGCCTAGTAACTAGTCTCTCCGCTGACCAGTTGGGGGAGGACCCCATGCATACATATCCCCTACCCTGTCTCTTACTCAGAGAGGAGGATACAAAGCATTTGAATCAGACTGGGGCCTTTCCCCTATCATGTCGGGGGGGGCGGGACTGAGCTCTCCTGAAGCCCCAAATCACCCCTCAGTCATTCCTTATCAGTTCCAGTAGAGGCCAGTCCTTCCCAGTGTTTTTCCTTAGAGGAGTTAGTCAGTCTTCTCCCTTCTGGTGCCTTCTGGATCCCATATCCACCCTTGGACCTGACTTCCAGCTCCATCTGGCCCTTTATCACCGCTAGATTCAGTTTGCTTCTCTGGAGGCCTCTTGTCTTTAGGCTGTGAATTTTGACATCTAGCCTTCTATCTCACTGCCAGGGGCTGCTGCCATTGAATCTCTGAGCTGGCTCTGGATATTAGACTCTGCAAGTCATCGGTCCAGATTAGCTTCAGCTCCAGGCCATCCCTTTCCTCTATCCCATCAATACACTAGGACTCAGATTCTTGACTGGCTCTCTATCTCTTGCTGGCCCCGTGCCTCTGTTGTTCTACCACTGGCCACAGCAACTTTCCCCTCCAATCTTTGATCAAAGGTCTGTCATAGCAGGGAAAACAAAATCCTGTGCTAGCTGTAGAGCTGCTCTGGGACCAGTTTGGCTATCAACTCCAAACCAGCTCTCCACCCTGCTTTCAACCATTTCTCTCACTGGCTGAATTCCTTGGCAACAATAGAGCTCAATTCCTTGGCAATAATAGAGGCAGCCAACTTCCAACTAAGCATCCATCTTTACCTCCTCTTATTGTGGCTGCTGCTGGGAATTTTGGCTCGGTTCCTCGATGGCCCCCAGCTGCCAGTTTCCAATTGGACCTCAGAATAGGTAGGCAGGGGCTCATCTGGTCCTGCAAATAATAAGGAATCCCCCTTCTCTCCTTCATGCACTCATTTGCTCACTTCCTTCAGGGCAGGGTGAAAGATGGCTACATCAACCATCTTTTGCGTACAGTATCTTTAGTGAAACAAATAATGTTTTACTGAAGTATACAAGTCTACTCTGAACCACAGCATAGAAATAAAGAAATAAAAAGAATAAGGAAAACTGGATCTTAATTTAACATAGTGCACTAGTTAAAATCAATAGAAATCAAATTTATTTGTATTACTTAATGGATGGTAATAACATATCTCTAAAGTTGTCTCACCCAAAAAGGCATTTTTCTTCATTCTACTGCAATAAAAATAGTAATACAAACAATAATGGCAATTAACCAACAAACCTCTGGCTGGTATATTTCCAAGCTCTTTGGAAAATATCAGCTTGCTGGCTTAAGATAAAGTTTCTATTTGGAGCTACATTGCATAAGAAAGACCACCTACATCTTGTAGCCTGAGTCTTCTTTCCTGGTAACATATTCAACAGCAAGCATATATGGAAGAATACTATGATTTAAGAGACTGGAGGCCAGGGTCAAGTTGAAGACCTTTGGCAGACGTATTAGATTTCTCATAGCATTTTGCCTCTGCAGTTATGCAGATGTTAAAGCAAAGCAGCTGAGCCTAGTTCTCTGTCAGTCCTCATGAATGGACCTTTGGGGATAAGATTATGTTACCTTCATAATGTGAACCTTACGAAGTTCATTCACCTCAAATACGAATGGCAGCCAATTATAGGGTTATAATTGCTGCAGAGGGGCTTAAAATTAGCCTTGGATGATCTGACTCAAATGATGTATATAATAGACATGTGATTTCAGTAAGGGGCTAATAATGGAGATATATTAAGCTCCTATTTATAAAGTTTTTTAAATAGACTACTGTGAGAAAAAAAACTGCCCCAAAATTCTAGTCAGTTGTCAAAGATATGGGTTAATATTTTAGCCTCTTGATTAAATGTTAGCTTGTGGTGTCAAAACTAGAGATGAGATTACTATGGCATCTCTCCAGCTAGGCTCACCAAGCATAGGCCCAGAGCACTCTTCTCAGAGCTCCTCAATTCAACACCGCACTTTTTTTTCTTTAAAATATCTGTAAAAGGCCTGTTGAACAATCTCCTTGTTTTCTCTCACAGACGTTACCTACAAAAACATTGGGGATTGTGTACAACTACAGCTTTCCTCTTCAGGCACCCACACTCTGAAAATTAGAGGTATTAAAAAGAAAACGTACCTGAGTAAGTCACTGGGACAGAAAACTGAAAGAAAAACAAACTAGGGGCTTACATTTTTGGGAGGGGGGAGGGGCACTTTGCCCAAAGTCCCCTTAAACTTAGTAGCAGCACTACATATCTTTGGTCACTGAAAAACTTACTATAGTTTAACATCAAGTTGCAGAGACAAACTAATAGGTTGCTACAGTAGGTGGTAGCAAGAACGAAAGAGTAATTATTGTAAAATAACTTCTTCTTTGAATGAGCTGGAAAAATATGCTTTAATAGTCCAAATTAAACCATTTCCCTTCATTGTGAAATCACACCATAGGATATCTTTGACAGCATGCATGACCACATCTTTCCATATACCAAAATATTTTTTCTTATTCTTATGCACTACTATGATTTTTAACTTTTTTTACTGTAGTATTTTTGCACCACAAATACATTTTCTAAGAGCCCTCTTAAGCAAGTTATATTAAGCTGAATGTACAGTAGCTGATAACATTGCTACATTAGACACAACTCTTTGTTAAGTCTAACATATTCTATCTTGAATCTGGGATGAACTCCTTATATTTGTTGATTTGTTGTCTCAGATAAAATTTTACCAGGCCTCTCGCTCTGATTCTTCAGAATATTCCAACTCAACCTAGAACAACCAGCTTTGGAATGATTGGCTTATATTTTCAGTCATTTCTGGTGGCACTGGGGCTGAATGAAGCTAAAGCTAAAAAAAAAAAAAAAAAAAAAAATTCTAAAAAGATCAGGAACTTCAGGAATTGTTAGATATCCTTCTGGTGACCAGTTGGCACACATTGCCTAGCTCTGATAAACTATAATATTTACATCTTATTTCAGTTAAAAAGTCATCACACATTATAGCTAAATAAATATCCTCACTTCTAGAATTTATAGAATGTTTATGCAATGGTCATTATGTAATGACCAGATGCTCATTTACCTATTAATGCAAGGCTTTTTAAATTCCTGCTGTCTACTTTCTGTCATTATATCAATTATAAACATACCTTGAAAATGTGAATTATTTTTTACAATGGTTTGAAACAAAAAGAATGAAGGTTAGCAGTTATTTTGCATGCCTTTTTTTGAACTTAATTAAAACATTCCCTTTTACTTTTCAAAGAACTTCAATATTATTACCCTATGCTGACACCTAGTGGGAAAATACCTTTAATACATAGATGTTCACTATTGTTAAATCAGAATTAATATACTAAATTTATGAAATACAGAAGCTTCCATAACACCAAGTTTAAATCATTGAATAGTTTCCAAAATATCGCTTCTGAAAAATAAGGGGAGTTAGGGATGGGGGTGGGGACATAATTAGGATAAGGAGGGGAGGACAAAATCTAGTTTTATGTCTATTTTAAAACAAGGGGAATATATTTACAAGGCCAGCACCAACTCTTTAATCATCATGTTTTTTTGATTCCCCAACATTTCTCTCTAGCTATCTGCTAGCTGAATTAAGTAGCCTCCAAAATAGTCCAAGTTGAATCCAAACTGCACAGCAGGATCTCCAAAAACATTATGTCTAGTTTGCCCCAGTAAACTAGACCCAGGCTACAACATATAGGCAACCTTTCCCTGCCTGGGAAGAATTTTCAACCAGGATGGACATTGCTAAAAATTCCAAGATTTTAAGTCCTTACATCTATAGAGCCCATATAAGGATACTAATCAAAAGCTGTAAATACATGTGTTTATCATTAGATTTCTAATAACCTTAGCACTCTATCAAAGTTATTACTTCTCTGCTTGCAGAGGGTAAGTTGTTTACAGACAGAGCTGGCAGCATAGATGTTAGCTTCTGACTTCTGGATATGTTAAGAAATCAAAGGAAGAGAAACACTTCCTCTCCCTCTCCTAGATTTCTTTCAAAATTTTCAACCAAAGCATGATGTAATATATCTTGTAAAATGGCCTCAAACTATTGATGTTCATTTTTATACTGTAAAGGTTAGTTTTTCTGGAAAACTGAAATACTGATGACTATTGATAATCAGTTCTTTATGGTGGTGCTAGGCTAGGGAAGATGGCCAAGGAAAGAATGATAGCAAGAGTTACTGTTGGCTACCACTACTTGTGTTGTGATCTAATACTGACGGATTCTCTCACCCATCATCCACCAGCAATTATTTCCAAACATTTGACTGATTTTTATTGTTTCCATCTTTTGTTATTTAAAAGCACAATTCTGTGATTTCTGGATGTGGTTCAGAAATATTAAGCTATGTACATATTTTCTAGAACAATCCTTTGGCATTGTCCTTTCTTATTTTCCCTAAGGAGAACTCATTTAGATATATATAACTCCGATGGCTAACTCATCACTTCTATCACTAAAATAAACCCACATAAAATAATAGCCTGGTGGTTGAAGGTTCAATAGTTATGACAAGAAACCAAGACACAATACTTATCATCTCACTCAACCTCAGACGTTATCAGTCGGCAGGAGAAATTTAATCCTGAACATAAATTGCATTTCCTAAAAAAACATAATCTTGCCTTAAGACACCAAACTCACTGATTAGAGGGAATGTCTGTGTTTACACATTTGTAGAGTGCATGCTGACTGTATTAGTGTCCTAGGAAACAAATCGGGCACAGCACACAGACTGGCTAGAAGCACAAAGTTAAAGAAAAAAAAAATTTTTTTTGAAATCAGACACTCCGATCTCTAAATCCTTTCAAATTCCTGAAGCACATTAGCTTTACTACTGCATGATGTGCACGGTAGTATTTCCTCTAATGAAATCTGACTAGAACTTTAAATGAGTTTAATGCATGAAATGTATAAATAAAATGTGGCCTTGATTAAATTTAGACTTGATACGTAACTTAAATGGGTAGCACAAGAGCAGGGTCAGTATCATGTATCCAGCTTATTTTTTACCATGCTTTGTTAAAAGGAGCTTAAATTTTTACATTCCATATACCTTCCAATAGGAAGACAATATAACAGAGAGGTTTCCTCTGACACAAAGTACGCTATCATTCTTTTCACAGTCAAGTAGATGTTCTCTCTGCTATTTCCACATATGGAGACACACACACACACACAGAGAAAGAGAGAGAGAGAGAGAGAGAGAGAGAGAGAGAGAGAGAGAGAGAGAAAGAAAAAAAAAAAAAAATAAAAAAAAAAAAATTATATATAAAAAATAAAAAAAAAAAATAAAGAAA
>JANHFL010001598.1:127919-138574 GCA_032468155.1 Oxyrhabdium leporinum | reverse complement strand
AGGAAGGAAGGAAGGAAGGAAGGAAGGAAGGAAGGAAGGAAGGAAGGAAGGAAGGAAGGAAGGAAGGAAGGAAGTGTATTGCTTTATTGGGAATGAGGATCATACAGTATAATGACACAAAAGAATAAAAATAGCCATTAAAACCTCTGCAAACAGTTCTGGGGAGGAGATGAAGGAAGGAGTAAAAGCAAGGAAGCCTCCACATGCCAAATGACCTATACTCTGAAATGTTTATTTATGTCTGTGCTGCTCTTTCTTTGACTCTTGCCCACTAAAATAGAGATAACCATATTCCAGCCCATCTTTTTTTAAAACAAAGATATATTGAAATCTATCGTTCTGATGGAGTTTTATGCGTCCAATCATTTCAACCCCTGCTATTATTTGGACTTTTTTTTCCTTACTAGTAGTACAAAATTTCCATATCCTGGATCATAGCATTGAATTCATTTGCTTTAATTTGAAGATATTTTTTTTGTCTGTGTTTCTATGTGTGTGTGGATGATAGGGAAAGTCACACTTAGTCCTTATTTAAATCCTAAACTGCAGAATCAAGCAGTATATATATATTCATCCATTAAGGTTATGAGTCTGTATATATCTTTCCTTAAGTAAATAAATAAATGTTTTGAGCCATCCAAAGCAGTTTAGAAGTTAGCTTGAAATGTTCTGACTAGAGAATTTCAACAGCAAACCTCTGGTTGAATGAAAGGATTAGGAAACCAGTCTCTGATTAATGGTACCCAGGAACTTCTTGCCAATTGAAGAAGAGGAAAAGAAGAGAATTTCAATAAAGGACAATATTTGTAGCTCAGGGTTGAAATGAGGGATCCTTGGTGCCCTCTAAGCTTGCTTGTTTTCTTTCAGACGTTTCATTACCCTAACTAGATAACATTGTCACTGCTAGAAAGGAGTGCTGTTTGCTGTCAGTTTATGTTCTGGTGTCTTACTGTGTGAGTGGGGGTGCTGTTGGATATTCTTTGGCTGGCTTGTTTACTGATGGCTCTTTGGCAGTTTTTTGATTTGAGTACTGTTTACTTGATTGTTGGACTGAAGTTAACCTTGGAGTTAATCTGTGTTGATCTGGGTGCTGATTACTGGTGAAGAAATGCAGGAGTCATTTTGTTCTCTTTTGGGCTGGTTGATTGTCTCTTTTCCATAGTCTATAGATGTTGTTAACGTCTGTGTGTCTATTGATGGCTGATTTGTCAGAGTGCCAGGCTTCTAGAAATTCCCTGGCCTAGTCTAGGATGGTCACATTTTCCCAATTGAAACTATGGTTAAATCTCTCTATGTGTTGTGAAATTAAATAATTTTTGTTGTGTCTTCTGACTGCCAGTTGGTGTTCATGGATGCATTCTGCCAGTCTTCTGCCTGTTTGTCCTACATAATGGTTGTTGCAGTTCTTACATTGTATGTTGTAGATGACTCCTGGTTTTTTTTTCTTCTGGGGTTACTGGGTCTTTTGATTTGCTTAGGGTGTTTGAAGGGCTTTAGTTTGCTTATGTGATATGCTGATTCCATGTGGTTGTAGTAGCATGTTGGTGGTTTCTGAGATATTCTTGATGTATGGCAATGTAATTCTTTTTAGGGTTTGTGTTGGTTGTGCTGCATTGGGTTGAGTGGTCAGGGACTTTTTAATCAAATTTCCTTGGCTATCCATTTTGTTGGATAAGGTGAGTAAGCTGGACATCGTAATTGTATTGTATACTTTAGGTTTTACACTGAGCAAGGAGTTGCACTAGGCGGTTTCATGCTTTTTTCTAAATTTGTTAGTATGTGAGTTCATAAAAAGAGGCTTGACAATGTAAGTATGGCAGAATGACGAAGGCTAGAACTATTAATTATTATAACTAATTGCATATTCATGTCCAAAAGTGGTATATTCAAAGATGTGGTATTTTTGGGGGGGCATGAAAGTGGTAGATATAATAGGACATCGCTTCAACTTGTGACTTCTATTGGCGTTGGAAAGGATGCCCTTTGTCTGAAGCTACTTGGGTGAAAAGTTGGGATGTTAAAGCTGACAGATTGGTGAAAGAGTTTCATGAAAAGTTTCCTGATAAGCCAAAGGGTCCCCTTGGGGGTGGGGGGGAAGAGGTGGTTAATTATGGAATGTTTTAACCCCCTGCATTTTGTTTGTTCCAGGATGACATTTTTTCCCAAGGTCTGGAAGGCTCAGCTACTTGCTGAAGCAATCCAGGTGGCTTCCACTTACACAGCTATTAAAAACAGGACCCCCTCCCATGAAGCCAAAGCCTTCTCAGCCACTAGCATAGACTATGGAATGTCAAAAGGCCTTTGAGAAATTAAAAAGACTCTTTGCCGAGGAACCTATCCTCCAACATCCGGATTCCAAAAAACCTAAGAAATTATAGACACTTGATGCACGAGATGTTTAATTGGGCTCCCCTTAGTCGAACAGCTTGGGATTAAAAACTAAATCCTTAGTGCACCCCATTAAGTTTGAGCAAGTCAATGGGACGTTAATTGGAAGAGTCCCTGCTACTAGAGTGACGGAACTTATAAGGTTGGAGATGGGAAAGCACAGAGAGACATCCCTGCTCATGGAAACACTGTGTTGTATTAAGTACAACTTTATTTTAATCTAACAAGGCAAATACTGTAATAGCAAAGACTAAATATTTTTTGCTTTAAGCTGCTTAGCATAGTTTATAAATCTATAGAGTCATAACGCAGCAATGTAGATCTGCAGCAGATATTTTCCCCCACAGTCTTTTTGTCTTAGTGGGACTGCACTTGATAATGTGACCCATTAATGAATTAAAACATAAATCTGCTGAAGAGCTATGAACAGTTGCAGTGTGGTCCTTTTGTAACTGCTTGAGAAATTCTCTTTTGGTCATGTTCCAGCCCTAATTGTTGACGGAGAGTCAATAATCTCATTTTGTGGTCACACAGCAGAGTTCATAGTCTATCTTTTCCACAGGCTTCACAGATGGTCTACTGTACATAAGATTTTTTTCTGAAGTTTGACATTAGAATGGGCTGCTTATTTGCAACATAACAAAGAATTAGGGTCACTTCTTTTTACTCCTACCCTCTATGCTGAGCCAGGTATTTTAAAAATAAATGAATATATAACATTCTTGTGGAATAACTGCAGGTCAAACTCCACTGTACAGCAAAATTTTCATTTTTCATAAAATAGTTATGATTACAATGTTACCTTTTTTAGAATTATAATTTAATTTTCTTTTGTAGAGGGAAAACCTAGGTCCAAGATCTATATTTCACATATTGTAACTCAGTTCTAAAATAACTGCAATTCACTGGTTTAAGAGAAAGTTAATCAAGCAATAAGTATATTCAAAATGCTAGATTAATGACAAATTGCAGATAAATACTGGCAGATTCTTCAATTAGGACAACAGTTCTTCAGCCCTGGATTCACCATTAAGAAAAACAGGCACATGCTTAGAGAATCAAGAAAAAAGGGGGTATCATGGTGTTTCTCCCCCCTTCCAGCTACCATGCCCTTAACTCTTTCATTGTCACACTCTACTTTAGTTGAACATTTTCTGATTGTTCTTACCTGCCATGTTCGACTTTAATCTGCATTGTTAAAAAATATTTTATTTGGAATGGCAAGTGAGTAAAGTTTAAAAGTTTGGCTTGAAAATGATCTCAGATATAATTTTACAATTGTTTTCATCTCTGGTGTGGGATTTTTACTTCTATTGAGGGACACCATTGTTGGGTGTTCATAGGTCAGCATTTGGCATTCATTTGGTCCTGAGTATCTTATCTTTAAATAGAATTATTTTCATGCAACATAAAAATTCAATCCATTATTACTTTTCCTGCCATGGACATGGGGTGAAGGAGAAAACCACAATCTTTGGATTTACTTATTAGTAAAGTAAAAGATTGTAGCAATAAGTAAATATATATATAAGTATTTATATGCAAATATATAAATATGAAGGATTATATCCAGCATTAGCTAGGAATAAGATGCATTAAATTGCGGTAGCATTCAAATTTAGACCATAAGTTCCATGCACTTCAGCATTCCTGCAATTCCCCTATTGGCATTCCAGCTATTTGCAATTTGTCATTCTGAATACTTCTTTAACAATGCAATTAAAAACAATTTAATATTATGTATTTCAAGCAGTTATTTACTTGCATAATGATTAACTAAGATACAAGGATAAACCATTTTAAATGTATGGGACTTAAGTTAATTGTAACTACTTCTATTGAGTTCAACAAGCCTACCTTAAACAGAATAGCAACTGAATTCAACCCACTGCAAGGTAGCTGTGGACATTTCTATTTCTCTTCTAACTTAGTACTTAATGGAAAGTATCTCCCCCTCCCCCGCAAAAAAAGAGAGTTTATTTATAAATTGCTTTGGTCCACTTGACAAGGTCAAATCCATTCTTTTAATGATGAATCTCATCTGTTCTGGTGCAGAAAGAAATGTTTTCTTTCACTTCTACGTGTTGTAAGAGCTCATTCATCTCTGTATGTCCTATAAGAAAATCTAGCTACATCAGAGGGAAAAGGAGTAACCAAAAGGGCAACTGATGGCCAGGAAGATATATTAAATTCACTTTCCTGAGACAGACAGTCAAATGGTAACAAGTGATAGAAAACAGGGCTATATTTTAGCATGATGTGTGTTCTCTCCCTTATAATTAACCCCCCCTTGTGGGCCATCTGCATTTAATGAGTCCAAACTACTTTGTAACTGCAGATTTTGTTCCCTTCTTCTCCTTCTTCTTCACAGTCCTTATTTATTTGAGAGGAGGCCCAGTGACACCCTCAAAACATACAACCCTGCCAAAGGAATTTGAAAGAAAGAGCAAATGAATGAGCCAGTGTTGTTTTAAACATTTAGTAGTATAAATAGGAAGTGTGGATAAATACAGAGGTTTAAGTGGCTCTCTGAGTAGCTTTGTTATATCCTTTGCTGACAGTCCAGAGGAGAATTAGGTCAATTAATGTATATAATATTTCATGCTGGCTTTCAACCCAAAGACTCAGGGGATATAGAAATTGATTCTTTGCAAAACTGATATTCTCTGTCAGAATAGTTTTTTAGTTGTTGTTTTTTTTAATTTGGAGTTTCTACCTGTAACAAATGCATGCTAATTGATAAACAATAACAGGAGTAGAAAATATGGCCATAAATTTCAATTAAGTTGCAAGATTTAATTCAACAATTTAGTAAGATATATGATTGAACTATTAGAATTTGAAAAAGCAAGATAGGAACAATATTGATACTTTTAAACTTTAATTTTGATGAAGATTCCTGAAATCCTGTGGACAGCCAAGAAAACAAACAGATGTATCATCAAACAATCAACCCAGGCACAAATGATCTGACTCAAATTATCCTACTTTGGACAAATTATACAAAAACCTACCAATCTGGAGAATGCTGTAATGCTGGGAAAGGTGAAGGAAAAGAGAAGAAGAGGATAACTAGCAGCAAGATGGACTCAGTTACAATGGTGAGGTGAGCATCCTTGGAAGACCTGAAAGACCAGGTTAGGGATAGATTGTTATGAAGAAAATCTATCTGTGTGGTTACTAATTTGATGGCAAATAATCTATCAATCAAATAATTGAACTATATGAGAACAAATAAATTATAACTTAATGCTGTAGTAAAAATATATTTTATGCTGCCCTAACTGTTAAATGTGTTATAGCAGGCTTTCACCCATTATATTTCATACAATGCTGCACTGTGATTTTAAAGCTATTATTTGCCCAGTTTAGTCTATGTTTTCAGGACATGATTTTTATTGCTTTATTAAAGCTATTGGGAAGATATCCTATTCAATAATATCTTTTTTACACAATGAGTTGTGTTGAGAAGGAGGTAAAAACCCAGCATTCAATCTGCAAAGATCTTAAGTTTCTACACAGGAGATAATAGTCATATTTTATTATACAGATAGCATATATAAAAGGCAGCACAGTAACTGAAACTACAAGCCTCTGAGCTGACAGATGCTAAAACATTCATATAACTGATGGCAGAGCAATACTTTCTGTAAATTTTATAATATCATCACCTACAAAAAATAGCATGGTGGTTGGAGAATCAAGGAAATATTGACAGTGTAAAGACCTGGGGTTTCTAATTAGGTGTCCAATTAACTTTTCATTGTTAGGATGAATCTGGTGAACCAGTGAGGCACCAAGAAAATCTAGATTCAAAATTCTCAGTAACAAAGCTCAGTCTGTGACTTGGGGTTGGTCACTACTTAGTTCACACAGTGCATCATCAATCATTTTAGTTTGGTTTGGGCTTCCTATTTTGTGTGAATTCAAGATTATAATTTTTAAATGATAGTTTAATATATAACCTATTGAGTATACTCAGCTATCTGCGGTTTTCAATAAGTATGATTAAAAAACAATTGTTTATTATGAAACTGAGCCCAAATTTCACATATCTCGTCAGATTATAGTACAAACATCCCCTTGAACTCCTAGAGAAATTGCAGGATACAAACACAAGAAGCTTCTTTATCCACCTCAGTCTTTGTCTCAATTTGTGTTGTTCCTAAATTATAGATCAGTTCCTGCAGTTGAAATGTTACTTCTCATGTTCTGACTAACCGCATTTTGAAGTTTAGTTACTAGTGGAAAATTCTACAGGAGTCTGGAACATCTGGACACTGCAGATATAAAGGACAATGTGGTTCCAAGGAGTAATTAGTTCTATCCTAACAGGCAGAAACAGAATGTCCCTCATCAAGGCTAAACTTTATGTGTTTCTTTTTCAAAGTCAAAGGAAAGGATTTCCATTATCATCTCAACTTTCCTCCCATAAAGTATATACTCAATTGATGTCTCCTAAAATGCTAGTGAAAGCAATGTAGACATATGCTTTATGTGTGAGCAAATTGGAGGAAAGGAAGGTCAAACTCCGTACTTGTTTTGCAAAACTAACAGGATTTTGGCATCACGGTTTAATTTTTCCTGGCCCCAAGTGATGACTTTCATGAGAAATGTGTGGGCCAAACTGTCATCATGGCTGCCCACATTCTTCGCCCGCTTCAGTTATCAGAATATTGTATCTTTATAGAAAGTAGCATCCTGAATTATGCAGTATTAACGATGCATTAAAAGTTAGCCTCATTTGCTTTCTGCTGGAAAATACAAGCCTTAAACTGCTGTCTCTGCAAAAACATATTTAGCTAAATGTTGCAAACATTTACAGACAGACAATTTTAATTCTATCATCACTAGCATCAAAAAAATGAAAGAAAATCATATTTTTACAAGTCAATCATCACCATTTAAACAGATATCCTGAAACAAGCTAGCACTGCAAAATTGATGAAACTGTGTTATTTATTCTAGTGAAAAATCATGAAATCCTCATTTTTTAACTGTATTTTTAAGAAGTCGTCACGGAAGGACCTCATGGTAGATTTGTTAGTATTGCTTGCATTATATTCTGATTTATGAGAAATTTGTTTTGAAGAGTGAAATATTTTTAAATAAATGAGTTTTGTTAAAATGCCACTAGATGCATTGGCTGTCATTATTTTAAAATGTAAACAGCCACCAATACATTCAAACAAGATGAGGTTGGTCTCATGATGAAAAAAACTGTTCTTGCAGTCAGGCAAGTTTAAGGAGACTGATAAAATTGGGTTGTTTTTCAGCCAAATTTTAGGAGAATAATTTTGCTCTATTTTCTTGGGGTTGATGAAAATTAAGGATGGGAATGAGTGCAGTCCATCTTTCATAGGTTTTGCAATCCCATTTATTTCTGTAAAACAAACATGAAAAAATATGCTACTAAAATTTAGCCATTTGGTTGCTAAATGTTGGCAACCTATTCTGGAGTGCTTTGAAAACCAAAAATAGGTTTTAAAGAGACTCCATGTTGGCTTTGGGAAATAAATTGCCTATCCTCATTCACAGAAATGAAAAGAGCATAAATGTTGTTCCTTTTTCCAGTTTTCTCCTAGCAACTGCCTGTGAGGTAGACCAGGATGAGAGATAGTGACTGGCCCAAAGTTACTCAGGGACAATCTCTGGCTAAGCTTGGATTTGACTCTGAGTCACCTGGATCTAGTTGAACATCTAAACCATAACATCATACAGCCAAGGGGGTGGGGGGAGGAAGGGAAATCAAGGGTGCAATGTTTTCAGTGTTTATCTGGAAGTAAGATTCAATGAAATGGTAGGATTTATATTTGAGACAGGACAAACAAGGTTTTATTTCAGACTGAAAATCTATACACACTTATCTAAATAGCTTATCTTTAAATAGATCTGAACAGGATTACACAATAATAGTGTGATTTATCATCATCCTCATCCTGAAAAAGCAGAAGAGTCTTGTATCAATGGGACACATTATATTAACTGCCAACTTTGGGCAAAACTTTAATGTTGTACAGTGGGCTTTGCAATAGCTTAAACATCTTTCATATATTCAGTGTCCTGGTAACAAGCACTTTGAAACAGAGTCCAGTAGTGCAAATTAGGCCTTGTGATTATAACAAGGATCATTATTGCATTCCTATCTGAGATGATAGGCAGACTAGCAATTGACAGAAAATGAGCATGTAAGCACCTTGTGACCTGATTCACACAAGCAACTATTCACATGAAATAGCCCTTCAGTGATTGCATGGTAAATGAACACCCTATGATTTTGCATTTAAGAATTGACCATTCTGAGGTTTGGAACAGGCTTGGACAGCCTGTTCTGAGCCTTTTTTCTGCAATGCCTGGAGTTCTCCTGGCCATAATCATTTCCCTTGCTTCCAAAGCTTTTGAAAGCAAGGAAAACACAAAACTAAAGCTGTAAACCCAAGAATATATTCCACATAGCACAATAAAACAAAGAAAGTCTTACCCAAGAAAAACAAAAAAAGACGCTCATGTGTTTTACACAATTTGCTCACCATTTCCCTCAGAGTCTTCCAAAGTCTTCAACTACATAATTTTTTTTCCATTCCTGAATGAGGCCCACTTTCAATATCTAAGTTCCCAGATCAATGAACAAGACGCTCAAGCACATATTGTATTAGTGATTTGATTCAAAAAATGTGATTCTTGTCTTATGACTCTTTAAGGTCATAAAGACTAATCTAACATAACTCTGCAATCTAATGGTTTCAGATTGACATGGGTTATCTGGTTCCCCATTCATCACGTGCAAAACTGCCTCGATAGACTTTCATTCATTGCAGCTATGGAGCTGTGTGCAGAGGCTTGACAAGTTTAAAGTGGTGTCTGCATCTCATCACGCTTCTGCTCCAGCAAGATCGTGAATACCTGCTTGTCTAACTGCATCAGGGTATGCCTGCAGTATGTAACCAGAATAATTTCCACCATAAACATAGTGAGGGAAAGTTTAATTTAAACACAGTCTTTCCAATTAGTTAGAAATGGCAGGAAATTTGCATCCACACTCTCTTCCCCTCAGTTGAAGTAATTTTACACAATAGTTGATTGGCTGAAAAGTCTCCACTACTGCTGTCTATTGGTAGGAATTTTGCTGTTTAGAGCTCATCAAGATTGCTTTGTACTTCATCATTGTAAATAATACTAACAATAAGTAACATTTTCGGGGAATGACCAGAGGATATTCTGGCTTTAAAACACTGGAAACATTGTGAAAGAAATCTTGCTCTCCTGTTAATATTGGTTAAAAATTATCTGAAAATTTACCTTGAACAAGATTCTGTGGAAATTTTCTAAGAAATAAAAAACATTTTCAAGAAGAGGTTTGCTACTTAATTGCAAAATCTTGTATTTTCTTTTCTTATTTCCCTCAACACAGGAGAAAATTCTCACCAACAAATCCATAGAAATATTTGGATTTATAGCTCAGTAGCACCACTTCATAGTAATCGTTTACTCCCTTGCAATATGAAAACATCATAATCTTTACTAAATTCTGACATTTTACTTTACTTTTTTAAAAAAAGTAATTTTATCTGATACTAATCTGGAAAAGGTTTTTTTCATCCCCCTCCTTTTCCAAAGTAATTGTAGACATGTTTTTGCAAGAAATAAGATGGCAATTAGCAAATGATTTCAAAAAGAATGCCAATATTGAATTTAAAACTGCAAGCAACAACAATACATTTTTCCTGACAAATAAGTGATTGTATAAAAACTCATTTGAAGTGCATTATCAGTAGGTAATTTTAACATTATTCCGAACTGTTTTTAAAAGAAAAAAAGAGTTTCAAGTTTTCTTCATGAAGAAGGTGACTAATCAGTAATTCTTTAGACAGAACATAACTTTCAAGTTCCCAGCTGGAATACCGATTTAAGAAGCACATTTTTATGCCCATGTTAAATATTTATAAGCTCACATTTGAACAACTTCCAGTATATAAATGGGACCTGAAATATTAAATATTAATCATATAATAATTAAAGATGGGTATGGTCCCCAAAGTTGCAACACATCACTTAAGAAGTTATTGGAGTCCTTGCTCTTAAAAGAAATAACACTTGGATATTTTTTCCAAGTCAGTTTTAAGGGTTCAGAAAATGATTCTGACTGCCCATTTATTCCCTCATCCCTCCAGCTCTAAGCCATTCTAAACCTTCAACCAAATTTCCTTTCCTTTCCTTTCCTTTCCTTTCCTTTCCTTTCCTTTCCCTTCCCTTCCCTTCCCTTCCCT
>JANHFL010001598.1:106125-122161 GCA_032468155.1 Oxyrhabdium leporinum | reverse complement strand
ACTCACCGAGACTCCCTCCTGCCCCTCCCCTCCCCTCCCCACCCCCACCCACATCCAAACAACAGTCTGGACATGGTACAGGAGGCTGCAAGGAATAGAAGAGTGGATGAAACTCCTCTGCCTTGCACTGTCTTTCTGGTTTGTGACATAAAAAGACTACCTTGAATTTAGATTCAGTGCAGCAGAGAGAAGGAACAGGTCTCTTTAAAATGTCTCTTTACTATGGACATGTATTGTTGATGGAAAAATAACACAATTTCTACAGATACTGAGAGTATTCATAGTGTTTTATGTGCAGTATAAAATCCAGAAGCTTTAAAAATGAGGAACCACCAAAACTAAATTAGAAGTGTTATAAATGTGTAAAGGAGAGGAAAGAGTGGGAAATGAGTAATAGTTCGCAAAAGTAGGAAAGGTTGAACAGAAATTCATGAATCATTTAATCATTTCCCTTTTGTCTTTTTCCTAATATCTAATCTTATCCCAATAACAGGATACACAATCCTTGACAAAATAAATGTGCTTATTGATTGTTTTATGTTATTGTTTTATTGTTCTTTATTGTTTTCAAGATCCCATTGAAAAAAGGTATAGGAAGATATAGGTATGGGAAATCTTTTTTCTAAATTTTCTTTAAAAAACATGTCCCAGAATTGCAGAATAGCTATTAACAGCTATTGTACTCAAGACCAACCTATGTTGCTTAAAGATAAATCCTTTACCAGCATATTTGCAAATATGTTTGTCAGATTTACAGATAGTGTCAGAAAGATATCCTCTTGTATGTTTATTTTCCTACTAATTGTCATACATATTAAAAAAAATTAAATAAGATAAGAATTTAAAAAATCTATGATAGACTGTCATATTTACAAATGGTAGCCAAGGAATATGTATGAATATATCATATTTCATTACATAATCATCCACATAATGCAAATAAGTGATGCCTAGGGAACTCCTTTTTTCTCCCTTTTTTAATATTGATGCTATTGGGGTTTTAACAGTGATATCCTGCCATTGAGAAATAGTTGGAAATTTTCTTCTTCATATAAGAAAATCAGAGCAATTTTCCTGTTTACAATATTAACAGAAAATTAGTCAAAAACCATTTGTGTCTATCTCAATTTGGACTACCAAAATACGTTATAAGTTTACTTCAAAATGTACTTTTCAGCTGTTATTAACATATTACAAGTGAATGGATTGTTATAATAAAAATATCTGGTTTTGATTGTTATTAAATATTATATTGAAACATAAAACTCAATATTATAGTGCTTTACACAACTGTCCTCAAACATCTTCTATCTAGAATATCAATCCTGGATTATCTTTAACTAACTATAGAAAAAAATTATTTTTGTCTTCCTATAACCATTAAAATTAGCAGAACCTAGATTCAATTGATTTTAAAAAAAAAAATCCATTGTATCTTTATGTGTTGAAGTACAGGCTCATTTAGAAGGCTTATTAAGAAAAAAAATCTGTTGTAGATAAGTTTGCCATAGATACTACCGCTTCCTAATTCTTCATTACTCACAAGATGTTCGGTATAAACATATCAGTAATAATATTTGATAAGTTTGATCAGTAACTTGGAGCAATGGGAAAGAATGTAATTCCAGTATTCAAAAAACTAATTCTTTTTCTTTCTTTTTTTGCTCAGTCAAGTGTTCACACTTAAATAGCAAAGCCAGTAATCTCGCTTCTGCACCTATTTGTCGTGCCTCTAACACTTCCTTTTTTTCCTGTGGATGTCTCCCCTTTGTCATTATTGAGATGCTCTCTCAATACCTTTTCACTATATTAATAGTAACTTTGTCCTGGTACATTTTCTGTAGCTGAAATAAGAGTCTTCTATTCACAATCTAAAAAAATATTAAAAAATAAAATTTATTGGGAAGACTGCAGGAAGTGGCAGGGGGAATTCTACAGCCAAATTATTTAAGTGTGAAGGCTAAGACAGGCTGTGTTAAAATGTTATCCATTATTCCTCAGCAGGCAGAAAAGTATGCCAGCATAAAATTTGCCTGAGATGTACCCATCATCAACAGCAGCCATAGGTACTGCCTTAAAATTTGAATGTTGACCAGGTAAGTGAAGCAACTGATGCATTCCTTTGACTTTGTTTCTCTCCTACTAGACATTATTTGCCAGCAGGAAACCACAGCCAATTGCTAACTTAACTGGGACAAGTGGAGATAGAGACTTGGAATGGTGCGTTCAGCACCATGCCAATTTGCCCAGAAAAAAAGATCAGAGGTATTCTGTGCCTGTGACCTGTCAACTGGTCAATGTCTCAGCACTAGCCTGTTTCATGTTTTTTGTGTTTTTTTTTTAATACAGACTCAGAAATTCCTTTGAAAGAGCTCTAAACCTGTGTCTAAAAATAGACTGGCTGACAGGCCACAGATGAAGGAGCATAACAGGGTGAAGCAGGAGGCAGTAACTGATGAGTGTGCTTTATTCTCATCTACCATAGCAAGTCCCAGTGCTCAAAAGCTTCTGAAAGAAGGCCCTGAATAGAAAACTGGCATAAAATGGTGAACACCCCCTCCCACCGAATAATAATAAGAAATTACAGTCACGTCATATTTCCCTTTTTAGCAGAAGCAGTCAAAAACATGTAAAACAATCAATTGTGACAGAACCAGCAACACCCATCTGACAGAACCAACCTTCCTTCCAGGCTTTTAAATCAGCTTTTTGTGAAGCATAGGACTAGCATTCTGTCAAGAGAGGCAGTCCTGCTTTTCAAGCCCAGGTCTGGGGTTCTTCCGAATGTCCACTGAAACCATATTTTTGAAAAACAAACAAACAGACTGGGGTAATATTCTTTCAAAAGGTCACTAAATTTATGTGCCTAGAGCTCCTGATTTGGAAAGGACTTTGGAAAGCCCTATTCAAGCATTAGGTGTATAGCTGCCTCTTTTGAAGCCAATTTCCCATCTCTTCTTAACCCAGACTAACTGGTCATGGAGGGCTGCCTGCAGTACCCAACATGGCCAATAGGAGCTAGGCAGATTCTGCCACTTAAGCCGGTCATCATCAAAATCAAGGAGATTGATTGTAGATCATATCAAGGCCTCCAAATAAGCAAACACCGCATCTGTTTAGTGGAGGTCAAACAAAAGCATCATCATGAAGACGAGCCATATAAAAAGCAGTTTGCTGGGCATAGTTTGTGCCATTGTGGGCCCTTGCTGTTAGATAGAGGAAGCAACCTGGATATCCTAAAAGAAAGCATGGCCACCTGGTAAGGCAGCCAAATACAAAATTCCTCTCACTGAAACATTTTGCAGCATATTTTATATTCATATGCAAAATTATACCTACACATGTAGTTTGATATACTTCCTTTATATGTAGATATGTTTTATGTGAAAAATTTCATGCAGATCTATCTTTATTTACCTGTTGCGGTGCACAAACATTCTTAATATCATGCAGCAAATGTAGACTTTTTGTAGCAAACATTATAAGTTGTAGCTGTTCAGGTCTGCAGAAAATTAGCTCACCTGAAAGAGCAAGATAGCAAATTTGAAGAAACAGAAAGAAATTGCCCTAGTGGTACTTTTGTACTATATGCCAACAACCCTGAAATTGTATACATTATATATCAGACAGCTTCTAAAGTTCCAGAAAAAGTCATCATGTTCATAAATATGATGTAAAATAGTTTTACATCATCATAAATATGATGGAAATAGTTTTTCAGAAGGATGCATTATCAAATAAATAAATGCACAACTTCTGTTTGTTAAACAGAAAGTGGAAAACACACCACTTATTGAAAGGTTTCCTTTAGAAAGGAACAAATCTAAGAAAATCATTTTTCTTTGTCAGCCCTGCTTATGAGTAAGCCATCTACCTTGACATTGCACTGACATCAAACAATATGTAGCACACATACTTGTTTAATAGGTTTATTTTTTTTGCAGATTTTACAATTATATTTCATCAACTGGTACAACAAAACATATTTGGCTATTTTAAGAGGGCTTTTGGAGATTGGCATGTGGTGGTTCCATTTAGTCCTCATATACATTGATGCTTAAATGCTAAATAGCATATTGGGTATTTATTCAAGCAGGCTTCTTTGTACATCCTGATCACTAGCAATTCTTCACGCAGCAGCTTATTGTTGAGTCCTTTAATTATAGAAAAAAGAATGGTGGTGGACGAGAAGAGCTTTTTTATGTCTGACCTTGAAATGGAAAAAGATTCTGTTATATTACATAGCCCAGGAAATATTAGCAGTATGTTCCTTGGCTTTCATTCGTAAAACTGCAATACTGGAAGACCTCCGTTCAAATTCTGGCTTGGTTTCAAATGCGTGTCCATTAGTTCCAGAAAGTAAAGAGTCAGTAAAGAAGTTATTAAGGGGAACATGGCTGAACTGGCTCTGATGATTTGAAAAGCCAGAGTACCCAGAATCTGTCCGAGGAGAATGGGAATAAGGGGTCATACAAGAGGAAGTATCCCGTGGAAGCATGCAGGAAGTCACCGAACTGCTAGCTGCATTTCCTGCCCACAAATTATTCTGAATCTGGAACATATAAACAAGACAAGATTAAATGTATATTTCAAACATCTTTTTCTTCCTCTAGTTTCATTTTTCATTGAATCTATTGTCAATGCAGCTGGCAATAGGATATTATTAAGTTTATGCAAATGAAAAATAGAAATTCAACTGAGAACTGTAATTTTCTGAAGCAGTTGACAAAATAACAAAGCTGATCTTGGATATTCTGTCTTACACTAGGGAACTGATTATCATTTGCTGACTTGCCTCCAGCTAGAAAATAGCTTTGGCCATGTTTGGTCATAACCATTTCCCCCAAAGTAAAATTTGACACTGAATGTAACACTAATAAGTTTGATGAAATATTTGGTAGCCATTCATGGAATGTAGAAGCACTTGTTTTATTGCCCCTAAGATCAGGGCCTGTGTTTTCTGAGGAAATCGATATCTTGCTTATAGTCCCTTCACAATTGATTGAAGTAGAGTTTTAACAGAAACTCTCAGTCAATGTCATGAGCAACTTTGTGCTACATTTTTGCAGGAAGCCTGATACCAACATGATTCTCCTGTAGTAATGCATGCATATAATGAAATATGTTCTGGGCAACTCTGGTTTATAAGTCTGACTTGTATATTAATGAAACATATATTTAATGAAAAAGAAGGATAGCTCTGCATTTCATTTCAATCTTCAAAGTAAATTTGTATCTAGTATATTTAGAATCTTTCATTTATTTTGGTAACCGTTCACAACTATTGATATATTTATTTCCAACTGATAGGACAGCTCAGTGATGCCTACTGAAATTTTTCATTAGCCACAGGAAGATGGCAGAAATTCAAGAGAGTTTTTTTCCCCTACGCTTTAAAGAATGACTGCCACATACTCCAAACAGATCTGGATCTACATAATGGTCTGAAAGCTAACAGTTACTGTTGGTAGTGCCTTTGGGTATGATAACTGTCACTCTCAAAAATCTTTTGGAAAATTTCTTCTCTACCTGGAGAAATGCAGTCAATGATCACTTAATTCTTCTGCCCATGGAAAGTGTGAAAGATTTGTAGGAGACGTTGTGCACAGCTACAGATTCATTCCTTTGTTTGAAATTAGCTTTGTACTATAGCAGCAAACATATACAACTACTCTGAAAATCACTGCAGGAATGGAAGCAAGCTATAAAACTAAACATTAATATGTAGGGAGTGTTTAAACCTGTCTTCTGACGTTGGATCTGGACCAAAGAAAGAATCAGAATATCAACTACTATTGTCTGACAACAAAAGGACAGGTTCATTTCAGCTGGGGTGGGGAAATAATGCCATGCCTTGAAACCTTTGTTTATGGAGATATTTTCAAACAATTGCAAGCTGGAGCCAAAGTAACTCAGAAAAAGTCAATTTTTCTTATTCTAATCTTCCCTATCAAATTATCAGGTGACTAAATGAATAAACTGGAAATAGGATTGCATTCTGTTTGAGAATGTCTTCTGCACATATAAAACTGTATATGCACAGGAGCTGTGGGGAGAAATAGAAAATCCCAGCAAGGGCTACAAAAGTGATTGTACTTATATGTGTGGTTGTACATTTGCTGATGTCTGACGTATATTTCTGTTCTGTTTTCTGATTGATTCACAGCATCATTTGAATGGCAAGAATGAGAATACAAAGTGCTCCTTACTCACATGATTCTTAGCATCCTTCCCTCTTTCCATATATTCCATTCCTCAAAAATCCTCTTGTACAGATGTTCCAACATCCAATGGAGCACTTCTGGAATGTCAGAGAAGTCATACTGGCATTCCTTATGTCTAGCAAGGACGACGTTTATGGTGGCTAAGAAGTCACCATATCATCTCATGAAAACAATTTACTAACCCATGATTGGGCCACATTTAGGATTATATTAATGTGGCTGAACGGATGCTGCCCCACTTGCCCCATGGATGTCAAACAAACAAGCATTCCCTTCCCAGACCCACCCATATATATGTCCACACATCTCCAAAGGTCAAATACTGCCAATTGTGATGTTTATTTCCTGGAGATATTTAAATCAAACCAGAACCGCAAACGCTTCTGCTGTTAATATATTGTAGGACCTTGATAATATTTACAGTAATTAAATTCATAAAGTTATGGTTCCAAGTAGCTCAAAAATTCCAGAAAAGACTAATCCTTCATCCCTTTGAGGGGAAAAAAAATACATTTGGCCATGATTAGGTTTCAGTTAAAATTGTTCAAAATAAATATATAACAATCCACATGGCAACCATTCTGTTAATAATTATCTTAGACTTACTAAACAAATAATTATTCCATTATTAATATCAGTATATTGTATAAAAACAATCAAAATTAGGTTAGCCTTTTCAAAAAACTGGCAAAGAAAAAAATGCAAGAATCTTGCTTGCAACACCCAGTTCTAATTCAACCATGCAAACCAATTTCCAGGCAAGTGGCTAACAAACTCTAAATAACTACCATAAATTCCTTTTTGCTTTAGCATAGGTAACAAATTTTAGCTTAGAGTGCCATCCAAACTCTCTTAACATCTAATGAATTTTGGCTTTACCATTTGCCATTTGATCTAACATTTTATCAAGGTGGGTCTCTGAACTCCCAAAGAACATTAAAATACGGCAAATGGACAAAAACTGAATTCATGGCTGATTTACATGACAAAAACAAGGCTATATCTTATTCAAATCAAAGAAGTCAATTTATCCATTTCAGCAAAATGTGTCAACTTCAACAACCATCTCTGCATAGTGAATAGTATTGAATCTTTCCATCTCTGTGCAGATAATAATCTAACCACAATAATCATATATTGAAATAATCTTCCATGACTTCTCCATTAACTGGTTATCCATTAACACCAAAAGGAAATGTTCTGGCTTCAATTTAATATTGACTCTTTATTAATCATTAAAATACTCTGTATTAAAATATATATTTGAATCCATTTTTTTTACCTTTTTAATGTCTATCAAGTATGATAAAATGTCCCATCATGTTGTTCACATTTTCAACATAAATTTAAAGTGCATTCTACATAATTTCTCTGGTATCATGTACCAGCAATATTTTTTTGATATAAAAATTGTCTTTGAGATGATAACACAATGTAAATTTTAACACTTTTAAACACAGTTAGAAAAAAGCCATGGAAGATTATTTCAATATATGATTACTATTGCAAGATTATTATATGCACCAAAATAGAAAGATTTGATACTTCCCACTGTGGAGGAATAGTTGGTGAAACTGATAGATTTTGCTGAATTCCTTTGATTAAAGAAAAGACACTATATTTATGGATGCCTGGCTCTTATCGACTTTTTGTGTAAAAATGAAAAATGTGAACTTGTGATTATGGTTTTGATGATTACATAGGACTGTAGAAAGTAGAGTAATATGATGTAACTTTAGAGAGAGAGGCTAAAATATATTTGTATTTATAGCTACCATGAAGAATATCGGTTGCTACTTCTTTATACCTTTTTTATTTCTTTTCTAATTTTCTTCAACTTGTTTTGCACTTTTTGCTTTTTCTTTTATTTCTTTTTCTTTATTCCTCTTTATATTATATTAATTTGCCATGGTTTTTATCTTTTTGTTTAAAGGTTATGGATACAAAGCCTATAATCCCTCTAGTAGCACATGGTTTAAGAGCAAGTGGCAAATGTTTTCCATGTTTTATTGCAAAGTGATTGTACACTTATCATTTTAGTTTTCTGTGAAACTTGAAAACTGAACCACAAACTTTATGTCAGACAAATATTTTAAGAATTTATAAAGGTGACAAGAAACTGTGAAAAGTTTTCTTAGTGGAGAGAATATAAATTAGATAATACAAGCAGAACCCAACACTTACTGCTTGGCTCATGAATCTAGTTGAATCTTAAAAGTTTGGTACTGTGAGTTTTATCTGTTCCACTTCTTTAAGTAAAAGAATACATGCTGAAGACTCATTGGTTAGCAAGTCATATAGTGTAAGCAGGGGTGGGATTCAGCCGGTTCTGACCAGTTCGAGTGAACCAGTATCTCCAAAGATCAGCTGGCCAGCTAACTTCGCTCCAATGATCAGCTGTGCCCGTCCCCCCCCCGTCCCTGTGCTTTTCTCTCCTTTATCCTCTCAGCTGATTCGTGCAGAGCGGATTGCCGCACCTCAGCTGTAGTTACTGTGTTACTACATAGAAGGCAAGCTGGTTGTGTTAGGTGCGCACACGCGCACTCGCAAGAAGCGCATGATCACCGAACTGGTTGTGAAACCGGTTGAAACCCACCACTGAGTGTAAGTATCATAAAACAAAATTTAAAATTTAAAATTTATATTGGAATTCAAAATAAATAAAAATACTTTACAATAAGTAGAAAACTCTGGTACATGGAAGAGAAAGAAAACAGTACTTAAATGTAAATATAATTATTCTTGTTTAAATTTTCTGTGATCTGTACAGTATATAAAAGGTAATTCAGGTAGTTTCTGAATAAGCCTACACATAGTGCTCACCTCTGGTTTCTGTTACATCACAAACATTTTAAGTTTTTCTCTTGTGGTTAACATGGGAATTCTCAGTCATCCAGGTCATAGTTCAAAGGTGTTTTTTTTTAAGGCAACAGGACTGGGTTTATTCTTTTTCCTTGAGGAAGAAGAAGGAAATGTTTCGCTTCTCATCCAAGAAGCTCAACTGATGAAACTTCTCAGATGAGAAGCAAAATGTTTTCTTCTTCTTCCTCAAGGAAAAAAAAACAAACAGTCCAGCTGCCTTCTGAAGAAGCACCTTTGAGATAGCAGCCCCACTATTTGCCGGATAGAAATACCAGGCCCTGCCCTTCAAGTGATTTCTGGACTGTTTAATTTTCTCACTGTACCAGTATGCAGCAATGTAAGTTTGAAGAACAAGTAAAAGGAAAGTGAAATATATAATTACAAGTAATAGATGCCCTACAAACTATGAGATTCTAGACATATTCCAAGAACTTCAAATTAAATGGCAGAGGGGGAAAAAAGGTATATCGTGCCAAAATGATAACAAAAGAATAACAACCGTCTTATAGAAAATAAAAAGCATACACAATATTGTGTTACCCAACATTACATTAGATTGGCATGGTCCAAATACCATCCCAAATTCCAATCTAATGTAATGTTCTGATGGTTAGTTGTCAACTGTATACTGAACTAGTAAATTCTCTTTATTTTTTGCAATTTTATAATTTCATGTTTGATGTCCATTGTCTAGATTATTTAAAAAATGTAAAATAATTATAAACAATCTAACCTTGAAAAGGAACCTCATTAATTTATCACTGATTGTCAATATACGCTGCTTAGTCAAATTGATTCCCATTTTATACTGATAATGAGAAAAGCTAGAAGGGTATCAGGCTTAAAACATCATAGCTTGAAACTTAAGCCAAAATCTCAGGATGATGACATTTATAGCTGCGTGTTAGTCAAATAATTCCATCAAATGGGCAATATCAGCACAGGTAGTTGTGCAAAGTTCAGTGCAGTCTCCACAACTAATTTAATTAGGCCAATGGGGATTAGCATTTCCAGCGAATATTGAAAAAGGCCAATTGATCCTGGCAATTAACCCAAAAGTTAGTTAGCCCTCAAAGACCCAGCCCTGTTTGGAGTTAAATTAACTTCAACCAGTCAACCAAATCCCAGATGCTGTACAAGAAGACTAAATATGCATATACACTGCAAACAAGCCTCCATGTCTTATATAACATTAGTGCTAAAGTTATTAGTAATTCCAAGGGGTGTGAAGAGATGGCCTCCTAGCTTCCTTCACATTAGGTGAGAGGATCAAAGCATGAGAGAAAGGCTATGGTAAAAAAGTTACTCTAAGTATGACTTCCAGTCAGGGTGACTTGAATTTCTGGGAGATGCATTAACAACACATCTAAAAGACAGGCAGGGCAACTCTACTGCACAAAAGCAGTATTTGGATAAGGAGCAAGAGGCAGACCTCTTTTTCTTTATTCACATTATGATTATGATTTTGGCTTTTTTCTACATGTGAGTTAGATTGCACTGAAAGATAATAGCAGACCTAATGAGTTCCATGGTCATGGTTACTTTGTTTTCTTAAAATAATTACTATATGTCACAGTACATTCATTCTGTCTTCCCTATCTCTCTCTTGCCATGTAAAGAAATCTAAGAAATGGGCCTCTCCTAGAATCATGTATTGAACCATTTCAAGAGTCAGGAGAGTAAACCATCTGGCTAGAATACATGATAGTAAACATGAAGTGCTGGTTTGTAGAATTACAGGTGTGTTCTTATTGTCCATACTGAATTTTTTATTCCATGCCACACATAGCTGTATACAGGTTTGGGGTTTTTTAAAGAAAGGAAGGGTCTAGCAGTTTTCTTTTTCAGAAACAGCAGCTATTTAAGCCTTTGCTTTGGAGGACCACTGCATATGAGAAGAGGGTTTTTAAAAAGTCTTCTGAATGTATTATATCTCCATGCCTTTACTTGCATTCTCAGCTTTTAAGAGTAAAAGGTTAAGCAATCCCTCCTATCAATCTGTTCCTCTTTCAGAGGTTTAGAAAAAATGCAGACTCTCAGATTTGCACTTTGTGAAGATCCCTAGACAAGTAGAAAAAGAGAGAGGACATGCATTGTTTTTCACAGTGAAATATTTTTTTCTCAATGTAAATAAACCCATCTGTACCCCTAGTTTTTGCAAAATGCTAAAAAAACAGACTCTCTTTCAGAGCAAGAACCTGATAATTTGGAATTGTGTTCCTTGTTATATTCTATTGTTTATCTGTCACCATTACCAGGGAGAGACTCTTGTATCACCCCAATTACCCCCACAGGCACAACTGACCCCACCTCAACCCCCACCTCTATGTCTTCCTGTCTTCTTCATCCATCACCACTATATCGTTTTCTGGACAACAACTCTGCTCATTATTTTTATATTTAGTTACACTTTCCTTGACTTCTGGCCTGCAGTTATAGGAACCAAGAATCAGAGTTTAAAACACAAATTTAGTAACCGAAGTAGCAAAGGAATCTAAGTTATTTTTTTAAATAATTTAGCAACTGACATCAATTATTTTTAAGTTGCTGTTTTTTTATTTATTCATAATAATAAACCAAAACTTGGGTGTGATGAAACTAAAGAAAAACTCAAAAACAACTCAAAACGCACTGCGATGTCTTCTCAAATGGTGACAAAACATTTGCAACCAAATTGCCAATCTCAGAGCTCAAACCAGCAGCCTTACTACCAACCTGCTACTAATATTCAAACACATTTCAGCTAAAGAAAAAGACAAGTAACTTCACCTAACATCCAAAGGATACCAATAATGCCCCTTCTGAATAACTGATCCAGTAAGTTCCACTGCAAAGCTCTGACCAGGCTATTTCAGAAAGCCTTGAGGGATTTCCCCTCCATCATTAAATGATTGCAGGGGCATTTGTGGGGGTGCACAATCAAAGCCCTCTCCTTTTAAACATATGTCATTCACAAAGTACCATCTTGACTTTTTTTTTCTCATTCAAATTCCAGATGCTCCTTTATAATTGTAATGTTGGCAACAATGATATTACATAATATGACGGAAGTGAACATTATTGTTAGTTGTTTGCTTTTGTACTGTATTATTTATTGCTTTAACATTTCTACTCCTTTGGAATGTACACAGTTTAGAGTCATTTATGAATGAAGTAGATTATTAGCCTAAATAAATAAAATACTGAAATTGGCTCATGACTCATAAATAGTCTTTACTCTATGTAACCATAGATTTCACTCTATATGTTTATTGAAATCATAGGACGGAAAGATTTACATATGCATGAATTATCTGTATAGTCACTCAGATTTTCTAGTTCTCCTTTCTAATTCAGAATATGCAAGCACTGGTTTCATGCTATAATTTTCATATGCTCCACTCATCATAACCAGTGATGAGAGATGATACACTCCAGAAAGTTGGTAGGCACCATTGTGAGAAACACTGCAGCAAACAGATATATTACAAAATCAATTTGATCTCTAACCATAACTAGTCAAGAAGTAAATCTTTGATATGATAAAAACAATATGGGCAATTGTTTTACCTTTTTGCATTTGGAATCTCCATTCTAAATAGTTCATCCCATGCTTTTCCTACTTTCAGAGAAATGGAGATACTAAAGCACCTATGTTAGTTATATTAGGACAAAGAATTGACAAAGAAAAGCTGTTGTATTAGCATAATTACAGCTGGTTTTATAATATGTGAGATGATTCTAAATAATCTACAAGACTCCACTAGATTGTCAAAACAGAAAAAAGAAGTAGAATTTCCAGACAAAAGGTTAATGCCTGACATTTTCCTAGGAAGCCAGCTTTGGAACTTTGGAAAGAGTTGAAACAAGTTTTCTCTGACTCTCTTCACGCAATATTCCAACAGCTAATTATTTATCTCTGTAAACACTTCAGTTGTTCTGATTACAATGTTTCTTGACATTTATGGAAGGCAAAGTGGAGAAAAAACTCTCCAAAATGTATCTGAAGGAAAATAAAATTATATAATTAACAATTCACAGAATGGAATAAAAAGAAAACAGATGGTTGGCTGCATTACTGTTTTTTTATAAAATTCTTGTTCAAGCAGGTTATAGATTGCCAAAAAAAGAGTCCCCAAGCATTGTCCTATCATGCTACACAAAGGCAGATTCCTTTTAATAATTAAGAACTGTATTGAATTGAAAGACCAAAATCTATAGGAATTTGGTCAAAACTTTTTATGGTTTTATGAGCTTATGGGTTTCAACTTGACTTTTACTTAAAATGCCTTCCATGCATCAGAGCTAAATCACATCTACTGGGAAGCAGACATCCTGGTGCTGAAACATCTCACAACTGAAGGAACTGCCATCTTTCCCCTGAGTAAGGGTTCCCTGGTTAACTCTGCTGCCTGCATCTCAGTTCCAGAGGAGACAGAGGGGGCAGAAGAGGTTGTCTAATACTGAGAGTTCTGATTCCTCACTCAGAATGAAGTAATTATAGACAAGTATTCCACACAAAATCTCCAATTTAGATGCAAATAATGTAGGGAAAAATGAATTTATTGTATAGAAATTACACCGTAATTGTGCCACTTGATGTGTGTGTATGTGTGTGTGTGTGTGTGTGTGTGTTATAAATAAATATGAATTATATGCTTTTGTCTTCCAGAGAAAAGAAACAAAACAATAAATATTCAATATTTAATACCTGGGGGTAGCTGTCAGTCCGTGGTAAAACAGATATATCATACGTGGCAGCAAAATGACTTTTTGCTTGTTGAATTTGCCCATAACGTTCTCTCTTTCTCCATTTTGCTCTTCGGTTTTGGAACCAGACCTATGTCAGATAAGAAAATAGTTAGATTGTCCCAAAGACCACTTCTGCTGCCCTCTCTCTTAATTGTTTTGCTGGCCCATAGATCAGTGATAAATTGTCTAACTCCCAGGATTGCAGCTGAGCCCTGAAATCCTGCATGCATCCCCCAGGCACCTGGAAAAATTATGTCCACATCATAAGTATTGTTTTGTTATAATCAAATAGTAATATGAACTGCATTACATTTTAATTTCAGTCAATAAATGTGTATTAAATTTTAATATGTAAAGGTAGAGTTTCTTAATTCACTCGCTACTTTCTGGACCATAGGCCCCACATGTTGTCTGTGCTAGCCCTGAAAGGAATTTTGCTTGAAATTTCTTTAAGTAAGACTTTATTAAGAAAACGTGATTATAGCCTTCTTCTGATTCTTCAAAAAAAATCCATGTCTTAACATACCTTAGAAATGTCATGAGAAGATACTTTCCTCTGGAATGATAGAGACCTTGTATATAATCTGACTTGCAATGTCTATCACTGAATAGCAGTGGGAACATTTATCCCAATATATTTATTTCATTATTATCATCCATAAACTTTTGGTTCTTAGTAAATGCCAAATTCAAAATGTGATATAGAATGTTTCTATACTAAACTTGTACAAGGGTATTTTGGTGATTAGAAAATATACTAAGAGTTGATCTACCAAGAAAGAGGGGAATCCTGGAAAATAAATCAAAAACAGAAAGGATAAGGAAAAAACAGTAGAAGACCGTTGTCACATTAAGTGATTAATTCTAAGGAGAGGATTAAGATCGGCTTAGCTACTGATGCTGACTTCATTTTCTTTTCTTTTCCTCTTTCAGATTCAAACTTTGATAGTCACTTTTAGTTTAAACATTTTTATTGGGTTATAAGATAAAATACAAAATATAAAAGTAAATAGGAAGACACAGTGTGAGGGGGGAAGGGTGAGAGAAAGGTGAGGAGGGACTGGGGAAACGAAAAGAAGAAACATTGATTTCCAACTCCCTCTGTTGCAGTAAAATAAAGCATTAACATCAAACCACAACTTTTTGTTTTTCCATAATAATATACACTAGCCATTTCTATAAAAATATATCGATCTAATCAGTAAAACCCAAAATCAAAGTTTCATTTTTTTCCACTACAAGCACAAAGTTCAGAAGTGGCCTCCATGTGGAAACAAAGGTACTTATATTATTTCCTTTAATCAAAACAGTCAATTTAGCCATTTCTGCCAACTCCATCAGCTTCTGTAGCCATTCGTCCATAATGGGAATCAAAATGTCCTTCCATTTTTGTGCATACAAGTTGCTGCTGTCAACATACATAAGATTAAAGTTCCAAATTTTTTCACCAAGTCTTTTTCTATTAAACCAAAAGTAAAGTTTCTGGTTTCATTTTTATTTTATTTTATTTTTGTTTTAAGAATTTTGTATATTATAATATGAATCTTACTCCAAAATTTCTTTGCTTTATCACATGTCCATCATAAATGATAAAAAGTTCCTTCTTTGCTTTTACACTTCCAACATTCATTTGAAATACCTTTATACATTCTAGATAATTTATCCCATGTTAAATACCAGTGATACATCATCTTATAAATATTTTCTTTTAAATTATAATTTCATGTAAATTTTAAACTGTTTGTCCACATATTTTCCCATTGTTCAAGCATCACATTGTATCCAAAATTCCTTCCCCATTGAATCATACAATGTTTTACATATTCACTTTCCAAATTCAATTTCAATAACATTTTATAAATCTTAACAATAATATGCGCATCACTACCACACAGCAAGGTTTCCAATTCATTTTTAGCAAAATAATATTTTACCATATGTCCACAAGTCTGGCTTCACCACCATTTCTTTTCTAAAAAAAGCTTCCTTGTGTGCAGTATGAATTTCAGAAAGGCTGTTAAATGTCAAAAGCTAGATTTAGATTCACTTTTTCCAGACGAGGAGATGTTGATGAAACTAATGGTTCATCCACTTCAAATTCAGGCAAGACTTTCTGAAATTCATAGTAATATGTGGGTAAGGAACAGCCTGGAGATTAAAGAATAAGCCATGACACCTGGGGGGGGGGGGACACTTAAAGAGGCAAATTCAAAAAGAAC
>JANHFL010001598.1:87234-103591 GCA_032468155.1 Oxyrhabdium leporinum | reverse complement strand
GATTTGAACCGCTAGATTGAATCAGCAGAAGTGGCCTGCAGTTCAACACTCTAACCACTGCGCCACCTAGGCTCTAGCAATCATTGATTAAAGTTATTTTTAAAATACTTCGAATACCTATTCATGTATTTGTGAGATCATAATTTAGACAGTTCTGGAAGCCCTTTGGGTGGCATATGTGACAGTGCTGTTGTTCTTTAGACCCTCCTGTACTCTGTTTTGCATTTTAATGAAATCCTAGAACCTAGCAATGTTCTGGTCTTGATAGGTGCCATCATAAGGTGTTCCTAAAATATGCAGTGAAAGATGCTACTGGAAGACAGAGGATAGACTTCTTAATGGAGACCTTTTATGAAGACAGAATAAGAAAGTACAAGGATGACTAAATTATTGTCCCAGCCCAAATCCATAAAACTTCTTTTTATAGACTAACACAGTTTTGACAGCCAATGACTTTTGGGTTTCGTGCAGCTTTTAGTTTAATATCATGCCACCCTCAGGATAATTTCAAAAGTCCTTTTCAACTAATCAGGCTGGAGCTCAGACAGGAAGGGCTTCCATTACAAACATGATCTACTTGAATGTGGGCATATGATTGATAGAATGTGGGCATATGCTAAAATGATAATTCCCTACTTGATACCTCAATTCAAGTGTTATTATCTGGAATAGCATATGATGCATCTCTCTTCCACCATGCATTACTGATACAACATAATATTTGAAAGACTTATCATCATATTACGATCCCATGAATCTCATGAATTCATATCCCATGAATGTTTTAGAAATGGTCTCACAGCAATGCAGGCATCTCTTGTTTTATTCTGCTTTGCTTCATTGCATTTCACAGATACTGCCTTTTGTACAGATTAAAGGTTTGTGAAAACGCTGCACTGAACAAGTCTATTGACACTAAGGACAGTGAAGATATGTTTTTGCTCACTTGTGTCTCTGTGTCATATTTTTCTGATGTTACCTAGTTTGGTAATGAAACATCTACAAGAAAATCCTCAAGCTAAGGGAGCAACCAAAGGCCCACATTTTCATAATTCTCACAATATGTCATATTTTTCATCATTATTAATCAAATAATTAAAAACATTGTATTGCTAAAAATGCTAAAGTGTGCACACTGATTTTTTAGATATGATGCTATTACACACTTGATAGACTATAATATATTACATACTTTCAACTTTTTCTTCTTTACTTCCTCTTTTACCACTTCAAGTGTCAAGGGAGTATATATTATATATACTACATATACTGTAACCTTTATATTCAATGGGAAAGGAAAAAAAATGACTCACTGTATTTTCAATATTCACTTCATTGTGGTGATCTGGAACCAAATTAATAATATTTTTAAGGTATGCCTATATTTAATAGGCTTTCTGTTGATCTCTGATAATCCATTGAATGACAGCAACAGCCATGCATCAGATGAACCTAGAAAAATTACTTTACTAAGGCATTTTGGTGAATTCTGCAATATAGTTCAATGATATATTCTGAATATCTAAAATTAACAATGTTTCCTAACATCAAGTCATCATATGCTGTTGCCTATGCTTAGCTCAGACATCAAGTCAATGTAAAGAGATTTTGTCATGTAAAAGATCTCATGATTAAGTTCCCATAATATGTTCTCTGGAAAAGTGGAGCAGGGAATTTTCATAGCATTTGACAAAATAAAAATAGTAAACAGAATTGGAAGGGACCTTGGAGGTCTTCAAGTCCAACCCTCTGCTTAGGCAGGAAACCCTATACCATTTAAGAGAAATGATTGTCCAATCTCTTCTTAAAAAGTTCCAGTGTTGGAGCATTCACAACTTCTAGAGGCAAGTTGTTCCACTGATTAATTGTTTTAACTGTCAGGAAATTTCTTCTTAGTTCTAGATTGCTTCTCTCCTTGATTAGTTTCTATCTATTGCTTCTTGTTCTGCCTTCAGGTGCTTTGGCTCTTCTTTGTGGCAATCCCTGAGATATGGGAACACTGTTATCATGGCACCTCTAGTTCTTTTCATTAAATACAAATATAGCCATAAGGATATGACTACAAATGCTACGCTTCCAATATCTGAGAATGTTTTATTTTGCACAATCAGTTGTAACTGGATCGCTACCATTTTCAACCATTTTTATTTTAAATATGCTAAATATGGCAAGCAAAATAAAAAAATGCAGGATCCAATCTGGGTCAGTCAACAGGACCAGAGAAGCTTTCAGACTCATGCTGGAGCCCAGGAAACCTCTCTCTACTGGAATGTGTAGTTTGGGCTATTCTACGTACTAGTATTTATGAGGGCTTGGCAGCACAAAGAAACAATAACCAACGTCCTAATAGCTGGCCATCAGCATCCCAATTAACCAATAAAAAGCCTCTGATCCTGATGACCAATCCAGATTGGATCCTGCAACATTATCCTGGAACATGTATATTTGCCTTCATTCATGAAAATCAAAAATACCAATTACATTTAAACCAGTATTTTTCAGATGTGACCATTTTATGATATGTGAAGAAGTCCATAAAACCTAAAATTGCCAAGTTTGAGAAGCACTGATTACACTAAGGACAGAGAGTATATGTTTTGGACAAGTGGCATGTTATGCAATATCTGTTTACCAGAGGCAAACTAGTGAGGTTGTTCCCTGTCACTCTTTCTGACTCCAAAAGTAAAAGGAGAACATATTTCCAAACATAAGGTTGTCTTCATCCACCATCTTTAAGAATGCTTCTGGACTGGTTTAGGGCTCCAGAAGCAGTCTTGAAAATAAAGATGGTGCCAGAAACTATTTTACACTATCCAGCTTTCAATTTTTAAAACAATTAAAACATTTAAAAAATAAAAAATAAAGTCAGGCAAGCCAAGGAGCCCAGTGGCACTAGCAAGTCTCCATAAACACACTGGTGAAGAAGGCCCTGCATTGTCTGCTCCTGGTCTAAAACATTAACACAATCAAAACATTGTGCTTAGAAATATATCATTTAAAATATAGTTCCATAAGTAAAAGGCATTTGTAAAAGCAAACGTTACAGCAATGGCAGGCTATGGTATAAAATAGCAATGGCAGAGAACATCCAAAGAAATTAGAGGAAGTTTTAAGGGAATGAGAAGTCCTTGCCCATTCCCAAGACATACCTATTTATTTTCTTTCATGGAGATGAACATTCTCTACAGTTTCTTTTACCTGGTTTACAATTTTGACCTGGGGGTCACATATACAATGTGGGCTGCCTTCCTTGTTTTTATTAGCTTTGTTTTGATTGCATATGGGTTTTAATATGGGGTATCTTTGTATGCATCTTTGAATATATGTGTTTCTCTATTTTCCAGAGTTTACTTACTGTGACACTAGTGTTCTGATGCTCTTTGGAGGTGGGGGACAAACTGCAATTTTGCATCTGGGACATAATCCCTACTCTTACTTTTATTTAGTACCTTGGACAAATTCTTTTCTCTGGTTTGAATTAGTTAGCTTTCTGGAATTAGATAATGGCTTCCAAAGAATGGTGGTGTGTTTTGCAATTCAATCTTCATCTCGGTCATTTTCATATAATTCTGTTTTGTTTTATTTTTACTTTTTTAAATAAAAAACAGCCCAATATTAGTAACATTATCAACAGCTACAGAAGTAGAGAAAAAATGGGAAACAAAAATAGGAAACTTAAATAAAAAAAAACCATCTGAAAGAAAAACAATTGGCAAAATATTTGGACAGAATACAATGTCTTTGCTATATTTTATGCAATCCCAATTTTTCCCTTCTTCCACGCTATTTCTAAAAACTTGCTGATCCAGTCAATTATTCAGCTACACTAAACAAAAAAAGGGCAGTATTTTTTTTTGAACTGAAGTTTCCAAAGGCAGTGTAACCATGTCAAGCATATTGTAACTAGTTGATATGAAGCAGATGGAACTTATGTTCTTAAGGTTTGCTACTTTTGTGTTCTCCAGTATCAGTACAAAGGCTTATCTGCAGTTCTCAAAGAAATATAAGCTGGAATAGTTGCTTTATTGGAGCTGCTATACCCAAATCATGACAGAACTGGAATTTTACGAAAGCTAGAAGCTGCATGTGATCATGCAAAGTTATTGTTGCAAGATGCATGTTAGCATGGCAAATTGCACAAATAATTTATTTCATATTTGTTCCTTTTCAACTGAATGACAATATATTCTAGCATTACCAATATTCCATCAATTCATAGTTAGCATTATATAATAACAAATCTGCTATAAATAGAACACTCCTTCAGGGCAGTTAAAGATTAGCCAATTAAGAAACAATTAAACCACTTGAAATTGAATAAGGTGACTGCCATGCTAAAACAACAGTGTGAGAATTAATTTTCCGCAGATCCTCTTGCAAATTTAATAGAACAATTTTGAAAAGTGCCCCCAAGCCATCAAAAGGAGAAACACATATATAATAAATATATTATGATCATATATACCAACCACTAGTCGATAAAATTTACCCAACTGCATAATCAATTGCAGGAAAGAATTTTTTTGTTGATAAACTTGTGCTGTATGAAAGCTCTGGGAAACATTTTTTTGCCTCCCCTGCAGTAAGAGCAAATAACTCATAATATTTAATATTTAGGCCCCTGTCGCTGTAAATGTCTTGACCATCTCCTTAGGCTGGGTGCCAGTTATTCCTCTGACATGCAACAGAAAAAGAAAACCACCTCAATAAATTAGATTCGGGCAGGCTCTTTCGGCATGTAAGCAGGATGAAACTTAAATTGAATCTTGATGAAATACTGGCAAAATGAGATGTGCAGTGCATATATTCAGCCAATCGTTTGGTTAATTTAAATCAAACAATTTGCTTGAATTTTAGGAAGGAACTCATGGGGGAAGAAACCCACATTTTTTAACCCTGATGCTCCCCCAAAATGTTTCTGTTTACATCGATTTACTCAAAACCGACTCTTGGCAAAGATAAAGTAACCATTGCCTATATAAAATGAAGCAACAATCTGCTGCTTGTTATCCCTGCCTAACCAGATGCCGGTCTCTAAATGATGTAAAGCCTTTGAAAATTGCTTAATATTATGATGGAATATTGTTGCCGCTCAGTGGAATTATGATCCCCATTTTCTTACATTGGCCTTTTTCAGTAGACTGATCAGAGATGCAAAAATCTAGGGCATTTACTTCAATAGCACGGAAATCTCTATGTACACAAAGAGTAGAATAAACATTCTCAGTAAAAAAATGAAACCAGAATTTTTGTTCCAAGAAGAGAATATAATATATACAAGCCATAACATCCCCCCCCTCTCTCTCTCTGCCACTCTTTTATCTATCCATAATGACTTGAGAAGCCTTAGCAAAACCTAAGCAGCTGCCCTCTGAAGTAGACCAAATCTTGCTATTCCTTCAAATAGTAAGATATGATGTTAGCATGAACGGTACAGCAGTTTCTTCAAATGCAAAAGCAAAACCATAATCTGTAATTCTGAAAATTGTGTCCAGCAAATTTTGACTTGGACACATAGTTTTCAAAAATATTTGCTAGTGACACTATTTTTTTTTTTTTAGAAATAGGACACTTTGGGTGTTAAATAACTACTAAATATTCTGGATTTAGTAAGATTTAAAAAGTATAGTTTTAGCTTGCTTAAATAAGACAGTATTTAATTATACAGCCAGGCGACTGTGAATTTTAAACCTACCTAAGGAATAAAAGCCATTTGAGTGACTTTGTGCCAGTCAACCTACCTCAGAGGGTTGTTGTTGTAGGGAAAATAGGATAGGGCGGAAGTATTGTGTATGTTCACTCCTTTTCATTATTTATAAAAATAATAAAGGCAGGATAAAAATAAATTAAATAAAAAATAAAAGGTGCTCAAATACCCATCCCTGTCCAATCACTGCAGAAGACATAGTCTTAATCGTATTTAGAATAGATTAATTCAGATTGGTGCAATTACTCCAGTACTCCAGATTTAAGTGAACTTTCGGTTAGTCTTATTGAAACAGGAAGGATTAAACTCCATCGTTTTTTTAAAGTGTGATTAAGTCTGGATCCAAGGTATCATATTTCTTTATAGGAGTACTCTACAGTTTAAGGTATATTTTTGAATTTGTTGATATATCCATTATCAGCTATTTCCCAGTATACTAACTACTTTGCCAATTTAAACCTATTGTATTCAGTGAAATTTGCTTCACTTAGCAGGACTTTTTATGAGTTTGTCCCAGAGATATTTAATTCATAAGAAAATACATTTAGGATTGCAATATAGGTAGTCCTTGACTTACGACCACAACTGAGCTCAGCATTTCTGTTCCTAAGTGAGACAGTTGTTAAGGAGATGAGGTGGTGTAGTGGTTAGAGTGCAGTACTGCAGCCTACTTCTGCTGACTGCTGGCTGCGTGCAATCTGGCAGTTCGAATCTCACCATGCTCAAGGTTGACTCAGCCTTCCATCCTTCTGAGGTTAGTAAAATGAGGACCCAGTTTGTTGGGGGCAATATGCTGATTCTTTCAACCACTTAGAGAGGGCTGTAAAAGCACTGTGAAGCAGTATATAAATGCTATTGCTAAGTGAGCTTTTTCTCATTTTACAACCTTTCTTGTCACAGTTGTTAAGTGAATCACTGCAGTTGTTAAGCTAGAAACACGGTTGTGAAATGAATCTGGATTCCCCATTGATTTTGCTTATTATAAAGTCAAAAAAGGCAATCACATGACCCCAGGACACTGCAGCCATCATTAATATGAGTCAATTGCCAAGCATCTGAATTTTGATCATGTGAACATTGAAGATGCTGCAATAGTCATAAGTGTGAAATATGGTCATAAATCACTTTTTTTTCAGTGCAGTGGTAACTTTGAACAGTCCCTAAACAAACCATTGTAAGTTAAGGAATAGCTATATTAATACCTGCATCCAAAAAGTCTTTTTAGCACTCCATAAGTGTGTCATGATTTGACTGAATATATGAATTAATGCAGCCTCACCTAAAGCAACAACCCTGTCATATGTATTAGATTATAAATCCCATAATCTCTAGTCTGGTGGATGGCAATAATAATTGTAGTCTGACATCTGGAAGATATCGACTGGAAAAAAAATAAAGTTCTGTTTGGGACAGAATCTATCTAATGAAATAATTCCAAAACACAGCCTAATTTCTTCTATGCCATCACAACATGTAGGAAGTTTTCAAGCTTCTAGTGGCCCAAGTGTTATTGTGCCTCCACTAATTTCAGTGGGAATAGCTGCCAGGAATGGGAACTGAATGTGGTAGTTTTCAGTAGTACTGCAGCTCCTTTACCAACTACAGATTACCAATATAATATATTGCAAGCTATATAATGTTCAACCTGATACTGTCAGCTTTGCAAAGATGTGAGCTCCCAACCTAGCTGCATTAGTAGTTCTATATGAGATACATGCACTTACAAACATAAGCATGACATGCATTTGCTGTTCACCATATATATGTTTAAGTATATGCTTAACACATCATAAAAATCATGCTTGTAATAATGAAGAGGAGGATATGTATATATGCAATAATCTGAAACAGTCTTAACTGATAGCTCACATTTGCATTTGAAGAAGCACAAGAATACCGATTAGCAGAACATTGTTACTTGACCATTTACTACATTAATCTTGACAGTTTAATGCAGCAGATCCTATAAACAGAATTCCGGTGTTTCAGTGGAAGATCCAGAACTCTGTACTTTGCAAAATCAGTCATTTATGATGCTATCGACTCATAGAGCATGCAATAAAATGTTGGCATCACACTTCAATAGAAAAGCAGCTAAAATTCCTGGAATTATATAGATTTCCAGATGGTAGAAGATGTGTGAAACATCAGTCCAAGACTTCTCAGCTCAGGAGCAGTTAGTTGAGTGATGATAGTGGCATTTTTAAGACCTCAACTGCTATGAGTATGCCAGGGGCTAAAATGCTTGACACTGTTCAATATAACATGTTGTTTCTTTATTCTTCTCTTTAAAAACATTTCAGAATCAACAATAATGAAAATAAAATAATAATAACATGACGATAGTGAATTGAATCAATTCACTAAAGGGAGTCATTTTATTACTATTTTATTATTATTATTGTTCAAGCAAGTTATCATTTTTCTGAACAGAAAGATGGTTATTCCCAATTTCAGAATGCAGAGACATTCCTTTAACTACCTGCACAACTTGACATTCCTTAATCATTATGCTAAAATAATTTTACCATATTTACATGAGCTTTATATTTCCAGAGTCCCTAATGTGAATAAATTACATAGGAATTGAACTATGTAATTATTTTTATTGAAAACATGGCTTCTTCTGTTCTATGTCCCTCATTAACAAAATTTAGCTCTAAAATGCATCTCATGCAAGGGAGGTACAAAGGCATCTTAATAAAGCATAGTTAAAGCTGTCCAACAGAACCACAGGGATCCAGGGAAAGCAGAGCATATGATAAAATGTGTGTTGTGTCATCATGATGCAACCCACATGACTTACAATGTGGAGATGCAAGAACAGAAAAAGCATGGATCGAGTTGTGATTGTCAAGGTTCCGACTAATGAACCCAACCAACTCAGCACTCCAAGACTTGCAGCTTTCTCAAAGAACTGTTTTCATCCATGTCAAAATGATGTACTCAATAAAACAGTTCTTTGAGAAAGCTGCAAGTCACGGCATGCTGAATTGGTTGGGTTCATTATTCAGAACCTTGACAGTGATGTCATAATACACATTTCGTCATCTTTTCATGATTGCTGTTAGCAGCGGGGCTTTAGGCTGTCACAGCTCTGGTTGAACCCCAAAAATCCTCAATCTATAATCCAGTATGATATCAGATGTCCTAAAGCAAGACATTATGCTTTTGCCACTTCTGGCTGAAGAGAATATAAAACCGTCTTGTCTTACCTTACCAAGACCATTAGAAAAACTCTTGAGACCATGAAGTGAAAAACTGGGGGGGAGGGGCAGCAGCTAGGGAAGTTACTCGGTGTTGAATAGATGGCACGCCTTGCTAGCAAATAACAAAGGCCTAGCATCAGCTCTAAATACCCTATTTTATTTTGTCTGACTGATAATTTATACCTTTTTGTTTGCTTTTGCAGGCTTCAACTGTTTCTTTTAGCCTCTAATTCAGTATTTCTCAAACTTGGCAACTTTAAGATTTTTGGACTTCAATTCCCAGATTTCCCCAGGGAGCATGAAGCCACACGTTTTAAAATTGCCAAGTCTGAGAAACACTGAGTAGATTATGTTGTTCTATTTTGGATGGAACTGAGGCACCTACCTGAACTCGAGCTTCGGTGAGTTCCGTTCTCAGAGCCAACTGCTCTCTGACATAAACATCAGGATAATGTGTCTTCTGGAACACTTTCTCCAGTTCTTCCAGCTGTAAACTAGTAAAAGTGGTCCGGTGTCTTCTCTTCTTACTGCTGGAAACATTGCTGTCACACTTATCACCAAGTTCATCCAATTCTCTTTTCTCCGGAATCCCTTTCACAGGAGACATTCGGAGGTTGCTGCAAGTGTCCAGCGGTCTGCCCATCTCAGAGTGCAGTGGTTGACTCTCAACTTTCGTAATCCCAAAATTCACTGCAGAAGAAAATAAATGAAGTTGGCCTGCATTCATGTTAAGTTTAGCATCATTTTTAAAAAATGTGAAAAACCATAGATTGCTTGTAAGAATAATGTGCGAAATGTTTATAGGTACATGGTCTACTCATGGATGAGACTTGTTAATCCCAGATTTCCTTTTATGTGAATATCTAGAAATTAGTGGATGTGATAAGGGTATTATTGTGGATTTTGAATTTAGTCTCATCAAGATCTAAGTCTGATTTTTTTCAAAGTAAGATGTACTTTTCCACCGGTGCCATTTCTTTTTCTACTTGATTTATACTTAGAATGGAAAATCAGATCAATGTAATAGTGGAAACATATGGCACAGTACTAGACATATCTTCTTAGTAATAAATCTTGTTATATTCATGGGGAGTTAACGTGGTATTAAGACTATTCATTTAGAACAAGCCTTATTCTCTTCAATGGGGCTTATTCTCCATGAAATATCTCTAAAGGGTCAGCTATACTGCGAAGCCTAGTCTACTTTTCACCTACAATGTAGTCAAAGGGATTTATTTTCAGGTAGACAAGCAATAATATCAAATATAATCATAACCAAATTTACCTAGGAGGAAGATCAATTGGGGATAATGAAACTTATTGCTGTACAAGGAATATGCAGGCGAACAATCTGAAGTATTCCATTTGGGGGAGGGGGATCAATTAGAGTTTTAAAATGCTTTCCTTTGGATGGATTATGTCTGGTTATTTTATTTTGCAAATTATTTAATAATGAAAATTATTAGGGGTGCATGAATTACAAGGATTCATTAAAGAATACAGCATACTGAGACAAGATTAGTAAAAAATGAAAATATTTCACCAAAAAGAATGTCCTTAGGTCTTAGTGGAGTGGCTTTGTTTCCAATTAGGTTCTTTATTACTGCAAACTGGGAGTGGGGCTCTTTAAAATCATAACTCAGTCAAACTGGTTATTTCCTATATTTTGCCCTGGTCCTACAAGAACTATTTATCTTCTCAGAAACACTCACTGTCCAAGATAAAGCTTAAAGTATTCCCCTGCTTCCACTTAGCTTCTGAACAAATTCCCATGATTCCCCACCTCCAGCATCCCCTTAAAAATGTCATATTTCTAAGATAATTGATGTTACATGTTGGGATGGAATCACAAGTTTAGGAGGAAAAAGTCATTCCATCTACCCATAACAATAAGCATTACAATGAACTTAACTTGCTATTTTGAACTTGTTTTTAGTGTTCTCTGTCACTCCCAGTAAATTCACTACACTGGTCTTCTCTTTGGGTACGATTTTAACTAGGTATGACATACAATTTATACTAGTGCCCTTACCTCTAGGTGAAATTCCAAGAAAATTCAATGGAAAGTTCTACTGATCAAATATATTTATGTTTTTACTTATAAATTACGATTGCAGTTGCTCTTTTGTGTCTCCCTCACAAAATAAAACTATATATAAAAAAATCAAATAATTTAAGCAAGGTGAGCAACAATTATTTAAATTCTGCCAACAATGTACTTTCTAATTCCTTTCCTGGTAAACGTTTGATGCCATCTTCTATGAATGCAAACAATAACTAAACATGTATGAATACTAGGCAGTAACAAAAAGCAAACTAATTAATACTTTTATGAAATTGGTAGATTCATTAGATATGCCCTGCATTTCTCCATATGTATATGGGGACGTGTGAGTGTGTGCTGAGAAGTGATTCTTTCTGAAATCATTTGAGGTTTTTTTTTAGGCACACTGAACACCGAGACCATTATAAATGGTAGGATAAATCCTTAATTCTAATAATAAGGGAAGTTATACTATGTTTCAGAATTAAACTTACCAAAACATAATAATCATTGAACATAGTTGCTCTATTTGACACATAGTGTTTGATATGTAAATGCCTCCCACCATAATGTACTAAAGTTAGTTATCAATTTAGAAATTTTATATTTGTATCTGTTCCGCTATAAAAGGGTCATACTTTTCATTCTATATTCTTTTTTAAAAAAAATTATAAATACAGTGCCTTAAAGTCAAAACTGAGTCTAAAGTTGGCTGAGTCTAAAATTAGAGAGCAAATCATATTTTTGTTGTGAATTATGTGGCAAAGGACACATTGCAAATGAGAAAATAAATGTAGCATTTAAAGAACAGAAATGCTAACTAATCCCAGAAAGGGGGGAAGGGGTTACTAGATGTTTAGGCCAGCCTCGGGTTGTTTGTTTTGTTAAGTGATGAGTTTTTGCACTAATTACATGACGAAAGAGAACTCCAATCCACTTAAAACTGAAGGACTAGGTAACAAAGCATTTCTTCTTAACTTGTTTTGTCAGGTTTAAAGACTGAGGTAGATAAAAGATGAAAGTGGGAGAGTAATGGGAAAACGCTTCCAGGTTTAGAAGGCAAATCTGCAAGTTAGGAAGAGTAAGAGATGTTCTGCTGCTGTTTTTGTTACAGAGTTTTGGATGACCCTGAAGCTACTGTGAAATAGTTGGATTTAGGGGAAGATGTGTTCCCTATAAATCTCTGAAACAAGCAAATCCCAACATACCCTTATCAGTTAGAAGTGGTGAAGTTTGTGGCAGCCCAGCTTTTTGGATGGGGAAAAAATTGTAAGGACAAAGCTTCTCAAAGCCAAGAGGACTCGAGTAGTCGCCAAGTTCCAAAGTCTTTCCAGGCTGGAAAAGTGTTAACAGGCGCCACGAAAGCCCCCGTGTAATGCACAATTGCTTCGGAAGCCCATTGAAGCCCATTGAATTCTTACTTTTCACTTGCTAAGTATGAGCATCTAATTGCAAACCAAGGACTTCATTTATGCAAGAGTCTGTCTTGCTATTACTGTTACTTACTGTGCTACTAATCGCTTCTGCCACCGTCACTGCTCCTGGGTGAAAGAGAGAAAACAGACTAAGAAGGACCTGACCCTTTTGATAGTTTTAAGTCCTGACAGGTTTCTGGTTTCCAACATTTCGTTTTACTGGACTGCGAGAGTTTCTTCAATCTCCAGCAAGTAGGCAGAGCGGCGAAGCTCCGCAGCACTTCCGGGCAACATAAAATTAACCGAAAGGGCAACTGCTGGTTTGAGAGAGAGAGAGAGGAAGTAGCAGGACCACTACTCAGCTACTATTTCCCCTTAATTTATCTTAGGGATCACACGAAATAAAATATAAACGAACTATTTGCTAAAGAAAGAAAGTAGATGAGAAATATGGGGATGAAACTATCCGTGAAGCAGCAAATATTTAAAAAAAAAATCAATTAAAAATAATTCGGTGTAATCGTGTTGACCGATGCCTCTATAAATGGAGAGTTGGTCCGAGTGATGCCTTTTGTATGTTACCGGTAGTTAAAAGGGAGGAAGGGAGGGAGAAAGCTAGAAAGCTTTTAGAAAATAGATTCAGAGCGGCTGGCTAGTTGACCATGTGCAAAAAAGAAACTCAACAGCAGAACAATGTTCCCCCAAACCATAATTATTAGGTTGCCTGGTCCTTCAGTCGTCGTTTTGTTTGGGTCTGCCTAATAAGTTATCTATTGAGTAGTCTTATTCTCCCTCCTTATAAACAAAACAAAACAAAAAAAGTGCTCTTATAGTGGGCTAGGATCTCCACTCAGATATTCAATCGTAAAAGTCGAGCTGACTTATGTACGATTCAGATCACAGCGGCGCGGCAGTTAGCTGAAACGGGATGAAAATGAAAAGTTGCCGCTGCACCCGTGTCAAAAGTAAAATGAAATTTCGGGGCGCCAGTTAACCTCAAACAACTGCTGCTTTCTGCCGTCCTTCCCCCACCCCTATCCCGCCCTCGCCCGGTCAATAATTTTAAGTTTAGCATCCCAGACTCTGCCTGCCGAGCCTTTGTGGATTCACTTTCGTTTTGCTAAGAAAGAGGAAGATGCGGTGTTGATGTTTACCAAATAAAAGCGGTGGGTCTTTCCTCCGTGTAAGATCGACGAGTAGATGAATCCAGAAAACTACCAGGGCAGAATTTCGAGCGTATGGACCAAGATACGTGGTTGTGTGTATGTTTAATTTAAAACAGCCTCCACGTTTTCTAAGGATTTCCTAAAGTACGTTCTTCCCAGAGGATCCTAAAGAAAGTGCATCTGGAAATTCGTCTGGAAACAGTCGGGAAGTTCAAATATTCCCGGGCGCTTTCCAGAGCAAGTTTCTGCCTGAGGGAAGACTGTGTGCGTTGTGTGTGCTTGTGTATGCGTATGTGTAACCAGTGTGCCCAGAACATAACTGCAAACATTGATCAGAAATTATCAACTACTTTTAAATGAAACCGCAGACGGGGAGGAATACGCGATACATTTTCTCGATTTTTAAAACGCGCGGATTTTCTTTAATTCACAATTATAGCAGTCGGTCCTAAATATCCCCCCCCCCTCAAAAAAAAGTCATGCCTGTTGAGTTCAATAATTTTTGAGGTTCCCTCTGCCCCCTATCCCGTCGCCCATAAATAATGCAAATCTGTCAAAAGGCCCCTACCAGGCATCCCCGCCCCCATCTTCTTCCCTACGGCTCCTAAAACAGAATCTAAAGACGTGGGGAAAGTTTTAGGTGGATCGAGCCCCCAAAATGCCAGTTACAGCATCAACCGCGTTTTTGTTGTGCTCTCTCAACTCTCCTGATAATTTCCGGTTCAGAGTGTTGTGCAAACCCCAATGTGTAAATCAGAAGTTAAATTTGCCGGACTGTTTGTATACTTAGGGGAGGGAGAAGAATTAACAAACATCATACACACACACACAATCGCTTCCCGTCTCCCCGTTCCCAAAGGCCAGTTGGGTTCCATTGGCGCGGCTTTTCTTCGGGAAACAGGACCCCGACCCGGGTTTCGTGACATTTTCAACTGTCCGTCCCCCTGCCCCCCGTTGCCTCACTTACCGGAGCCGTCCCTTGCCGGGGACGTCCTCTCCAGCCGGCCGTGGGGAACGTAGGAAGCCTGACCCACGCATTTGCCTCCGCCTTTGGCGTAGAAGGCTTCGCCGCCGTCCAGCGCTTCCATGACGTGCTCCAAAGGGGCTCCGGGGGCCAGGTAGAAATCGCCGCTTTTGCCCGCCGCCGCCGGGGGGCTCTTGAGGCCGAATTTGTCGCTCAGGAATTCCATAATCCTCGACGGAGCCGCGCTCGCCCTGGCTGCTGCCCGCCCGGCTGCCGTCCTGCTCCCTGGCTGCCGCGACGGAGGCGCCCCGACGGCGCTTTTTATATCTTGAAGCGCAGCAGGGGCTTCTTGCGCAACCCTCCCCGCGCGTAGCCTACGCTGGCTCCACCCAGCCTGCTAGCCCCTTCCCCCCCCCCTCCTCCAAGCCTCGGCCCACAGTGGAGGGGACGCCGGCCAAGGAGAGGGGGAGCGGCTAGGAAGAGCCCCTCGTCTACCGCAACCGACTCACATTTCGGGTCGGCTTCTTCCCAGCCCAGAGGAGTCCTGCCCCCTCCCCGCCTCCCCTGCCCCAGCGAGGCCGTGTCGACCCGAAGATTTAGCTTCGGCTCTGTTAAACCAGAGGAGGAAGACAAAGGGACCGATGAGCGGGGGCGGCAATGGGGGTGGCGGCCGCTGAGCTGTCGCACGAGCTTCAGAGCCCTGGTTGAGCTGGCAAGAAAGCGCCACTCCGAAATCGCCCGGGAAACTTCTCTGGCCGCCTTCGGAGGAAGTGCCTTGGGGAAGCCAGTAAAAATGTGAGCGCTGCCAGGCCGGCGTGGAAAACAGCTGCTGCTGCTGCTGCTGCTGCTAAAAATTTCAAAGGACTAGGGGTGACACGATAGCAGTATTCCAGCATTTGAGGGGCTGTCACAAAGAGGAGGGGGTCAACTTGTTTTCCAAAGCACTAGAAGACAAGACTAGAGACAGTGGATGGAAGCTAATCAAGAAGAGAAACAACCTGGAATTAAGGAGAAACTTCCTAACAGTGAGGACAATTAACCAATGGAACAGCTTGCCTTCAGAAGTTGTGGCTGCTTCATCGCTGGAGGGTTTTTTTAAAGAAAAGACTGGACAGACATCTGTCTGGAATGATAAAGGGTCTCCTGCTTGCATGTGGGGTTGGACTAGAAGACCTCCAGGGTCACTTCCAGCTCTATTCTGATTGAAATTCTCTGGAAGCAAGCGGTCCTCTTAGTGGCTTCCGGCTCTAGATCAGAAACAAACTCAAGACTTGATGGCTGAGTAGGATTCTAGAGCATCTCCGGTTTCAAAGTGCAGCAGCGTTGTTCCTGCGTTTATTTTCGAGCAACCTTTTTACCGTCAGAAGCAGCTTTGCCTAACTTAAAAAGATTGGCAGATCAAAGAACTCGACTCCACGGAAACGCGTGTCTGCCTGCGGGAGCTCTGGGGATCAGGAGAAGCCCTCCGCACTCGAGGAGAGCTCAGGTGTCGCCAAGTAAACCGTAAGATGGCGATTTCCCAGGAGAACATTCCACCACCGAAAGAGATGTCTAGAGAGATGTCTGATATCTCGCCCCTTCCATCTAACTATTAAGCGGCTTAATATTTCAAGTGAATGCAGAAGGATGAGTTTATGTGGTTCTATGGCAAGGAATTTCAGAGAAAGGACATATATACATTGTGAACCCTTTTGGAAATGGGATGATGATGATGATACAATGTTAGTGCGATTAACTAAAAAAAATCAAACCCTAGCATCTTGAAGGCTAATGAGTTGATTATCTACATTGTAACCTAGGAATTAGGAAAGGCCTTTTTTTCCTCTTCTCCCATCCCCCCCCCCACAGCATC
>JANHFL010001598.1:55960-70874 GCA_032468155.1 Oxyrhabdium leporinum | reverse complement strand
ATAGATAGATAGATAGATAGATAGATAGATAGATAGATAGATAGATAGATAGATAGATAGATAGATAGATAGAAAAGAAGAAAAGAAACAACAATTCTTTAAATTTCTGTAGGGGAGAAATTTTTAAAATGACACGGTTTTGCCCCGAAGGAGAAAAAGATGCAGGAGACACACCATGCTATTCATCCGCATTCATCCGGCAGCCTATTTTCCTGAGCATATTGGCTTTTCTGACGAATATTCGGGATTGTATTGCGTGAATGAACTCCTGGGGTGAACAAAATCGGCCGGATGTCAGCTTCGTCCCTGACTTGAATTTTAGGAAAGTGACTTCCGATACTCGGCTCCCCCTCTTTGCTCGGGTAGAAAATTAGTGCATGATGGCTGGTGGTGACCGTTCGGTTGTTTGCTTTCCTTCATTTATTCGGTTATCTAATTTAAGCTGACACTGAAGATCGTTTGGATCCAGAATGCTTTCTAGAGCATCAGAGCTCACGCAGAAGGAACCTCCTAGAACTGTCAGCTTTTAAGGTCAAAAGGCCTCTTTGCTGCTAGGAGTAAGAATAAACGGAATAAACGCTTTGAAAATCTTTTCCTATCCTGGCGCCCGTCCGCTCGTTCTATCGGTTCCCACCTCCCATCATTTCCGGCTTTGGGTTGATCGAGAATGATTGAGAATCTCTGTAGATATTCTCTCATGGTTGGGGCCAATAGAAGTTGCTTCTTCAAGAAGAAGCTCCGGGGATAGACAAGTGTCGGAACTGGGCCCCTTAACTCTAACCCTTGCTCGAACTGGGGAGTTTCTGTGGGCAAACCGGGCTGGCTTCTTCGAACTCAGAGGAGCCTATTCTCTCTAGACATCTTGAAGACAGAAGTAACCACTATCGGAGACCTCGCTTTTCCATGCAAATCTTGGGCGCAACCGGCAGAGATTTGGGCTTGGCCGGCAGAGATTTAACTTGCCCGGTTCTGCGAGGGCTGTAGAGAAAGGTTCTTGGCTCTGCGTGGTTATTTTGGTGCTGGAGGATTGGACCCTGCGGTTGTGACCAGCCTTGCTCTCAACCCGAGCGGCAGAAAAAGTGCGGCTGGGACGACCCATTTCTTGAAAGAAAACCGAGACATTGGAGTGGAGGTTGAGAGCTTTTCTGAAGGACTCGTATTCTTCGTACTTTTCTCTGAAAATTATGAGGAACAATAACAGAAGTCGCGATTGTAAGAACTTCTAAGGTGCCTCCTGAGCACCAAAAGAAGAATCGCTTCTCTCATGTTTGTTTGGCCAGATCGACGTAGAGTTCCGTCCCAACCTGTAAACAAAGATCCCGTTGGTTCCAGTTTCGTCGCTTTCCACGACGGGATTTTCTCCTTAGCTTCAGGCTGAAAGACCAGCTTGGCTCCTTTAACCTCTGCTGACCCTCAGCACTTTGCATCATTCCAATTTTGTTTCATTGGGATTCCTCGTAGAGAAATGTGGGTTGGTTCAAGGTTTCAATTGGTGTCATTCATGCATATTTCTCATACACACATATAATGCATGGAGATGCTCATGATGGGTTAGTACAGATCGGAGTTGTTGTTTTATTAGTGGAAGATGCAACAAAATGTTGCTGTATGAAATTTTAGCACAGAGACACCTCATATAGTTTGCTTGTTTATATTCTATTTTTATTATTTTTATGAATAACTCAAGGTGACAAACCAAATCGACACACAATCCTCCTCTTATTTTCCCCACAACAACCACGCTGTGAAGTGGGTTGGGCTGAGAAAAAATGACTGGCTCAAAGTCACCCAGTTGGTAACCAAGAACAATTCCTCTCCCCCTCCCCCGTTTTTTGTGTGCCATTCACTTAATTCCCCTACCCAGTCATACTTGCTTGCTCCTCTAACAACCTTAGACTACAGTCCTACAGAATTGCCAGATCTTTTTCCATGGATGGGACAGTTTTGGTTTGATAGGAAAGTTGCACCCACAAGCACAGAGTGGAAATAGAACTGCTGAGAATTTTTGGTTAACTGATCACCTTCCTCTTACCTTGCTTACATAAAGGCTTGTAGAAAAATGGCATAATATCAAAATCATATGACTAAATGGTTTCTTTTCCTTGAGAGTATTTTCCTTTCTCAGAGATATAAAGTGACATGGCTGAATTAGCCAGCTACTGCCTACTGTTCCTATTTAAAACCCAATTTTAATATTTGTTCTTTCATGCTCTCTTAGATAGGAATCAAAGCCTCTTCCCAACATGAAGGGAAGTCTCTGAAATTCAGTCTAACAAAATAAAATGTGTTCCAGTGGAATTAAATGGGCCTCCACACAACAATCAAGGAACACTCTCAATGCACTGATCAGACAGATTGCCTACAGATTAGTGAGAAAGAAACTCTCCTTTGGCGCATATGATCAAGCTTACTTACAGTTTAGCTGCTTTTGAATTTGACTACCTAAATTTGATTTCTTTAGGAGCAGCTACTAGAGATACCACAAACAAGGTCCCTGGATTACCTAATTTTCATGGGGAACCACGTGTGCAGACTTGGTGTCTGCAGAAGAAATGTGACGCCAGGCATCTCATGACATCATGGTGCAAATAATGCAGACCACATGATTCTTGACATTTGCCAGATGACAGCATGGCACATGTGACATCACCATCATTTCTACTAAAGGGCTATGGCAGCTCGCAGCTGGTGGAGAAAATGCGTTAGTTTTGCTATTCCAGAGTTTGATTCAAGTCACCCATTTTGAACTTTCAATCTGAATTAAGCCAGATTCCCCCAGGCTAAGAAACTAATGGGGGATATATCATTCTTTGCTTTAAACCAGTTTAGCATCCTGTTTTTGTTATTTCATTATAAATCACCAAGAAATCTAGATAATCCATGATATATGAAGTTTAATTCCTATCCAAAATAATAGAAAATGCTAAGAGTTCTAATCTGACAAGTACTTTGCAACCAATAGGATTCTTGTATTTCTACTAGACTGAAGATAAATGGGAGAGAATCACAGTTTTAGGAATTCCTGATGCTGCAATGATATGACGAAGGCACTTGAGACTATTTCTTCTTCTCTACAATTGCTAATATTTCATCAGTGATTTTCCTATTAGTGACATAGTATCACAGAGCATTACCCAATAGTTGATGACAGCTTTACATTGCCTCTGTTATAACTGGGGAAAGTTAGAAGATGGAGCAATTTACTAGAGGGGAAATATGCTAAGTTAATGTTGCAGACTTGGTAGGATGTGAAATAAAGAAAAAGGTCTTTAGATCTGTTTTGGAGTATGAAGGATGGGGGAAAAATAGTATTTCAGTGAGTTTGCAGGGGATGCTGACTTGTCCTGCAATAGGAACTGAACACCCTTCCCCCAGCAATAAATCCTGACTTCATTGAGATACAAATTTTGATGACACTAATAGGAACTTCCTTCCATTTCTACTAAAGTAGAGATTTGACAATGTTTGTCCTTAATGCTCCAGCTCATTTTTATAATATACAAATTGGGATATTTTTTAAAACTCAAGCAGCTAGAGACATTTCAGTTCTGTACTCTGTAGCAAATCCTACTGATTTATTTCTGAGTTTTATATTCCAAGAAATTAATTAAAAAAGAGAAAAGAATAATCAAATTCTAAAAGAGTGAGAGCTGCCATGCCAGATATCTTTATGCTGCAATGAAGCTTCAAAACACTGATAGGAAAAAATGGCTATGACTGTAAATGTAATTCTGTAGCTCAGCTACCAATTTTAATTAACTGTGTTTTTTGGAGTTGCAGAGGCAACTGGCAATAAGACCATGCATACATACATGTTCATATTCACATCCCATAATTACTATAATTAAATTTCAAACAATTATATTCATAGGTATGTTTTTTGTTTCTTGATTAAACTTCATTTAATTTAAATTAATATAATAAAAAACTGCATTAGCAAACAGAAAAAAGAGGTGATCAATGACAAAAGAATAGGAAAAGGGGAGATAGAAACCAATTTTGGTTGTTTCAAATAATATCATTGTATTCATTTTTCAAACTACAAATTAAACATAGATATGAATCTTATTATCTGATATTGTATGAGAGCTGACAAGTTTAATTGAATTATACTTAAAATCTGATATTTACAAATCTTTCTAAGAATTATCTTAAATAACATTTTTACTACCATTATTGTATAATATATTCAGAGCTTTCATACCATCAGATTCTAAAGTGTACAGTGTAATTTATGTTTAATTTATATTAAAGAATTAATTTACTTGCAAGAAACTGCTCCACCACAGTATTTATTGTCTAACCAAGAAGAATCTACCAGTGGATATATCCAAAACATACATACCAATGTTCCCTTAAAATTGTTACATCTGCAATAAAAAGATAATCATTTTTTTCAAACATCTATTGTAGTATCCAAAATACATCACCACCACCACCACCACCATCATCATCATCGTTGAGTTTTTAAACAAGAAATACACTCACCTAAATTAAAAACCTAAATTATAATTGCAATAAAAGATACTATGTAGTCTAAATTAGTGTATTTTTAAAATCCATCTTTATAGTATTTTGTAGTTTTTGTAATAATGAATTCTGGGTTTAGCTCCTGTAAAAATCTTCACCAATGGAAGTAAAATGTCTGGATGTTTAGAGGCAGGTAAGAATGTCATAGCCAAACATAATAGGTATTTTAACTGAATACATTGCCATTTGGCTGTTTTTAAAACGTGATCTTCTTTTTGTAGCTTTTCAAAAGTTTTAAAACTATCTTTATGTGCTAACTAATTTACAATAATTATATCATGTTTAATCTATTATTTCCAACCATTCTCCCTTGTCTTAACATTTCAAAAATAAAAAATAATTCCAAAGCATCTGAAATTTCAATTTTTTAGATCTAAAACCACTTTTAGTTTCCAATAAGGCCCAGATAGGTAAAACAATAACCTAGTTGCAAAAGTAATCTAGAATCGCATTCCATAAATCAAGACTAGGAAATATCTGAAATTTGAACTTGAAACCAACCATTTTACACTCCATTTTTTGCATAACTAACTTTCAATTGACTTGCATTCAGAATTCTGAAATTGAAGAAGTGAAGAAGTAAATTTAGGAAGCTAAAATTGTTTAGGCTACAGTAGCATTAAAAAAATACACAGTGATATCGTTGTGGCTTTCTTACAATGTTCTAAAATATATATTCAATTCATATTGATTTGAAGACACTAATATAAACAGAAAATATGATGGGAGTTTTAGTATGTCAAGGAAGGTACAATAGGTTTTACATACAGCCATAATACTTTATATGAATATCATAGTTATTTTATTGATCAGTATCTTTGCTCATCCTTGTTTTTTCATTTTGATAGTAATTTTGAATGTGGAATACAATTATATATAAGCAAATATAGATGATGATGATCATTGTAATCATCCCCACCTCAGTTTTTATCACTAATTTCTTCTGCACCAACCAACATATTGCTACAATTAGAATGATATCATTTCATGGAAATGGGAAAAAAAACTATTATGAATTTGAAAACCAAGATTTTAACAAATACAAATAATCACTAGGGTAGACCAAAATAATTGTGTAGTTTTTGATAACAGTTTATTTCTGGAGAATAAAAAGACTGCCAGAATACTACAGAATGAACATAATTTATCAATATGAAATAAAACTTAACATTACTGAATTTAAATGCGTTATAAGTATGCACTCATTCAATCTTATCTAGATGTGTTGTACTATAAGTACTTTCTGAAAAGTTCTGTACACAAAATGTATTTATTGTATTCATATGTATGGAGAGATATGACAACTTAATATTTTATTCTTTACAAATACATATTTCTATCAGTTATATATTCCAATTTACACAATAGTCAAGCAAAATATCTAGACTTGGGGATCATTTTAAACTTTTACTGATATATAATCTGAACAAATGTGTCTTAATACAAATATTTTATGCAAGCCATTTCAACTGTACACTACAATAAAATCATATACCCATTATTGTATTTCTTCCAAATTTATTCTTCCATTTATGTATCTCTTGTTTATAATTGCTGATACGTTTTTGAAGTTTAAATTGCATTCCAAAAATACATTTCAGTAACATTTATTTATTTAACATTTATAAAACTTCTTTTCCAAAAAATGAAAAGTTGGAAAATCACAGAGAGTAAAATTAAATACAACACACACAATATTTAAGTTCTTTGCATCTGGGATATTAAAACATGATGATAATTTGTATGCCAATGGAGAAGAAATTGCATTTAGATTTAAATGCTGAAGGTCAATTACTGTTTCAATAATTTTGTTTTCTTTTTGCCACTTCCCCATCCAGCACTGAGTTGAACTGGATGGTCTCGAAATGATATCCGTTCTTTGTGGGCAGGGTTCAATTGTGATTTCTCAGGTGAAGGTGTATCCTTTTCTACAGAAACAGAAAATGTTATTCAAATGATAACATTTGAATCCAGTCATCTCCTTTTAAGCTTAATGGGAAAAAAGCAACTTTCTAGACTGCTTTGATTTTGTTATTCAGTAAGGTTTCATTGGGACACTGCATCCAAACCACATTTAAATCATTGATTGATTATAAAACTTTGATACAAATGCCGATTTGTAAATATTTACTACAATTGTAACACAATGCATCTGTTCAACATATTGAAACAAGAAAAATGTTGGATAACAATAATGTACTTAATCCTGAACCATCTTTCACATAAGAGCATAAATATATTTACTTTAAACAAGTATAGAATCATATTTAAATTGCCTTGATATTTTTAATCCTTTACCTGCTACTTCCTAAAACCTAATCATTTTTTGATAGTTTTTGTGGAACTCGAAATGTTCAGAATTAGCTGAATATAAAGAAGCTGGAAAAATTAAGCAAATATATACTTTATGATCTTCAAAAAATATTTTTCCCATATTTTTTTGTAATTTCCCTACAATTATTTCTTGCACATCAATTTCAAAGATTTGGACATTTTTTTAACCCATCAAGAAAAATCAAGGTAATATAAGTAAGAAATAGTGCATAAAATAGGGTGGATAGATATCAAGTTGAGACTTTCCATATTTGGGAGGGTCATAGCTTTAAAGTAAATGATGATTTTCTCTTCAGTGGAAAAAACCCCAAGTGTCAATAGAGATGTTGTGGATGAAGAGATTGGTGAGTAAAGCGTTATTGTGGTCTGTTGCTGCTGTAAGCATTATCTCACTGACATAACATTGCTTTGCCGTAAAGCTATGGAATTTGGGCTTCTATATGTATCTATGAATATAGATATCATTGAATGCACTCCAAGTTTACTAAAGCTTTGTTTCTGGTAAGGTTGGCATATTCCAATTCTATGCCATACATTGAATATGATTTATTGATGATAGATTATGTACAGGAATTCAGCTTGAAAACCATGATCAATTAATATACATTAGACTTCAAGTAAAATATTTCCAGATGGTATTCCAAAATTTCAGTTTAAAAGATAAAGATCTTGATGTAACAACAACACAGACATCAGCAAAAAGTATTTTTCATTCTTATTATACTAAATAATTTCCACTTAGCACACAATTATTTATTGTAATTTCCCTTTCTCAGACCAACCAGCTAGCTAGCCAACCAACCAGCCTACACTTACCTTTTCAGGCAGAATAGCCATTAAATATGGATTATTATAGAAAGCTGCAGTAGAGGACATTGGAAAAAATTGGAAAATAAACTAAGAAATCAATCTATGTAGTTTGATGGCTATTGTATTTTTAGGCCATTCTATCTGCAATATACTATAGCCAGGTTTCCAAAACTGGCATATACACCTGTTGGTCTGTCTTTCAGTGTCTACTGGTCTCCTCATAGTAATTAACATTTCTTCTTCTCCATGCTTTTCAGTGTGTCTGTTTGAAAAAACTGCTGGAAGAGGACAATTTGCAGAATAGAGAGACAACAGGCAGTGGGTAGGAAGGACAGGCTTAGTGTACTATCCAGAAGCATTATTATAAGCAAAGATACAGTTAGAGATTGCAGCATGTCACCTTCTCATTCAATTTATTTTAAGTGAAAGAACTACAATCAGATGGGAAATGAACTTGCCATGTGAAGAGAGAGCTTTTCAGAGATATTATGTGCTGTATTTGATTTCCAAACTACATCTCTATGAATATCATCTTCCCATGTTACATTTAAAAGAAACTTGATATGCAATAACTGCAAGCAACAACACTCAATACCTGGTTTTCATCTTTATAAGTAACTGAATAACATGTTTGTAAATGCCGTAAGTCTACTTATGGAATAAATTTTCCAAGCAACTAAGCCCTAAACAGATTCTATTTTCTAGAAATTTTAACACTGCTGCTATCTCTTGGTGGGTTTTAGCAATTGTCTGTTGGTCAATGAAAGCTCTACTAATACAAAGAAGCATTAAAATTAATTCTAATGCACTGAAAATGTTTATAATGCACTAGAATATCAGTTGGAACAACTCTGGATATGCAGCGAATTCTTCATTGAAATTCATTGAAATTATAAGAACCACACAGGAAACTGCATATAAAGAGCTGATCAGTAATGTAAAATGCTGATATTGAGTAATGTCTTTGAATGAGGTATCTAATTATGCCAAGTGAGAAAATATAATTGAGTTAGATTTTTTATCTTAAGGCATAATTTTAAATTTGGCAAAATTTCAAATACGTTGGGGAAAAAAGGAACTTCATTGGAGATTTTGAAAATGATATTTTCTTATAAAAGTGTTTAGTCTTAAAAACCCCTCAAGGCTACTATTTCTGCATAAGATATGGATTCCATATTTGTCACTACATGCTGCTACTTGTTACAAATATTATATAGCTATGAATTGTTTCTTTGTCCATCTATTACGCTAATCACTTCCTATCCTCTGGTTAAAGTTAGAACTGTTTCCATTTACAAAAGAAAAGAAAAGAAAAGAAAAAAACAAACACCAACATCTGTTCTCAAGAGCTATAAGATAACCATGTAAATCTAAAACCACAAGACATAACTCATGAAGACATCTCCAAAAAAGATACTGAAATGGAAGATAATTGTGGAAGAGCACAGCTATGTTCTCAACAGTTCCTATTTAGTCTAGTATTACTTTGAAAGGAGAAAATCCTGCTGGATTTTACTCAAAAGTTTATATTAGTATTGATATGGATTCTGATAAGACAACAAGATAAAAAATAGCTTTCTTTGGATTGAAAGCATGAAATGTTTAGTTCTTCTTTGCAATTCCATTAATATCTATATATTTCAAGTACCTACTATCTGCAATTTCAATTTAATAGTATGCATCTACTCTATTTTCTCTACTTCCAAAATACAATACCAGTTTAAATTACAATAGGGAAGTAATAGAATTTACTCTGTACATAAGTTACTTGGGTATTGGAATTGCTTTTAATGTTTCATAAGAAAACAGAAGATATTGACAAGTGATTGTTTCTGCTGCAAATAAACATACCTCTGATAATACTAGATTTATTTTTAAGAGAATAATTTGAACAGCCCAAACTTCAGTATGTCTCATTTAATATAATGCATATGATATTCTATTGATTCAAGTAAAACAAGTTCTGCATTGATAATAATGATAATTATCTAACAGTGGCAGGAGCAAAACAAAATAGAGTTTTATATTCTTATGAAAGTATTATTATGCAAGTATATTGGAAAGTACTATTCCATGTAGTGTAATCCTTGCCATAATTTCTCAGAAGTAAATCCATTGTAGTTCTCAAGACTTACCAGCAATATACCTAGGATGTAGTATTAAACATTTAGGATAGCTCCAAATAAAAGATCTAATTTTTTATTCATCAGCTATTATCTCCCAAAAATTTTTTTGAAGTGTCAGGCTAATTATTATAGTGTTTGTATGTGTGTGTGTGTGAAATTTGAAAGAAAATCACAGGGTTCATGTATGCTCTCCAATGCTCCTAATATAATTGTTTGGGCCCTCATTACAAAGCAAAATTATAGGAAGTTTAGAAAAATAATAGAATATAAATTTGTTGCAGCAACCACTTCATTACATTCTGTAGAAATTAAAATTATAAAAAGTAATCTTCCCATTTATTCATAAATAATGATTATTTAAATCATTAAAAGCAAAGCACATGAGAATGTGCCATTTATTTAAGTGAAAGCTACCAAAAGGCAAATGGTTTTAGGGCTGTGAGATGAATACCTGCCTTAGGAAATTAAATATTAAGGGTTTGGTAAGGCCTACAGGAATAAGTAAATTACAGTTTTGAAGTTAAGCAAAATCACTGACAACTCTAATTTTTCACATGATTGAATTTATAAGGCAATATATATTTGCACATATAGACTTAAATATACAAAGATTTTCCCCTTTTTCTAGATAACATTTAATTAGTTAACACACATATGCTAGAGAAATGCAGAAATAAAACTTTCTCAAGTCTATACATTTTAAATATGCCCATATACAGTTTTATGTACCCTATACATACATAACAGAATCAGAGTAACATTTGAAAGAAGGACAGAATCCAAAGCAAAAACTTGACCACGCTACTAAAAACAATTGTAATATGGAAACTAGTCAGGTGATTTGTATTTTATCTATTATTATTAAAAAGAAAAAAAAAACAGCTTACTTAAAGATTCTGCAGAGTGTCTGTGTGGCTGATTATTTTTTCCTCTGTTCTGAGTCAAAGTACTTCCACTGGTCAGGGAAACAAGCTCTAAATCCGTATCTTCTCTCCTTACAGGGCTTGTCTGGAATCAGTGAGAGAGAATGTACACAATCAAGAAACAAAATATGACATTTTCTGAATGCAGCTCACATTACTCTCAAATAAACAAGCCAGCTCTGTCAAACAATCTTCTTCAGAATGATCCCACAATCCTTTATTGCTGCCCATTCTGAACAAATGCACTATGTCAAAGCATTTTGGTAAATGGGAGTCGATCTTAAAATTGTGGTTTGTGATCAGAATCAGCAGAGCAACAAAAGACAACATTTTAGTACTGTAATTTTGAAGAAAATAAATCTTGCAGACAACTGATGAAACCTTAAACAGCTTAAGATCATTTACTGGGCAGTCTGTAATTTAAAGTTGGAGTTGAATGCCAGAAACATTATATCTGATTCTTGTTGTCATATGTCCACTTAATCCTATGTAAGTATCTGTTTTAATCAATTCTATAGTGGTTTAAGTTATTTCATCTTCACTATATGGCTAAATTCTAACAGACTGATATAGATGTAGATATAGATGATTGATCTATATATTTAGATTATAGAATTATTGGTATACATGTACTTCAACTATAAGCAAATTTATATTTCTAAGTAAAAGAATTACTTTCACATAAGGATCGTATCTTTTGAAGCTAAAACATGCATTAATTTGATTTCTACAAAAAGACCTGTATGACTTATAAATGTAATAAAGGTAGTCCTCAACTTACGACCACAACTGAGTCCAAAACTACTGTTACTAATTGAAACATTTGTTAAGTGAGTTTGCCCCATTTTACAACCTTTCTTGCCACAGTTGTTAAGTGAACCACTGTAGTTGTTAAATTAGTCAAACTGCTGTTAAGTGAATCTGGCTTCCCCATTGATTTTGTTTGGCAGAAGGTCCCAAAAGATGATCACATGGCCCAGGACAAATATGAGTTCATTGCCAAGTGTCTTAATTTTGATCATGTGACCACAGGGATGCTGCAATGGTTGTAAGTGTGACAACTGGTCATAAGTCACTTTTTTCAGTGCGGTTGTAACTTTGAACGGTCACTAAATGAACTGTTGTAAGTCGAGGACTATCTTTATTTATGAAATCTGTATGCACGTATATACAGATATAAATATCAGTTTGCATATGGATTAATATTTATGGCAAAATCAGTGCTACCATAAAATGTACATGTGAATACTATTGATATATCCTAAGATGAGCTCAGGCTGCCAATATGTTTGCAGACATATCTGATTTTTATATATGCTTGGTTTTTGCACGCTTTACCTGTCCTTCTGACTCCCTGTAGAACCCAGCTAGGACCTAAACGCTATAGAGGCAGTCAGGCAGACAGCTAAAGCTTGCAAAGACGTAGAGTCCTCCATTTTGTTGCACAACTTTTAAGAGATAATATATATTTTTTCTTTAGGGGAAAAAACTGCCAAAAGATTTTATTTCCTTGCTTGCTTTGTTCCTCTACTCTTCAGCCTGGAGTCAAGGTAAAGTTTTTTAAAGGGATACAGATCGGAGACCAAAGAAAGAGTTTAGTTTTAGCACCTAACTTGAGGGAGGGAAGGTAAGATCTTCAGGGAAGGAGTGGGGCAGCTTAAGAAAGGAAGAAGTTTTGGAAAGCTTGTCCTGAAGCTGAATTTTATGCAAGGGCCAGCTTCCCAAAGCCAGACAAGAGGTAGGAGAGCTTTGCAGCCTCCCACTGCCTAGCAGAAAGCACTGAATGCCATTTCTGCAAGGATTGGGGCCCTGAAAATGGCAACTGCTTCCAGGAGGCATGAGGTACAGGCCCAAGCACTGCAGGTATGATGGGGGTGGGTGGGAAAGACAGGCGAAGGTCGCACTGCAACTGTCATAGCTTTGAAATAGGGTTGTATATAGTTTTGAAGTGTTGGTCATAAATTTGAATCATCAGTAAGTGGCCTATTGTTTCTTGAGAACTTGCCATGAGCAAGATATAAGAAAAGTGCCCAGGAAGTCAAGAAGTCAAGGCTCCCTCTTTGAATCTAAAGTGTTTGTGCAAACATGAATGTGAATACCCACACATATACAAATTTTCCAATTCAGTGTCGGTAGTTAGACTTAGATTTAGAATAACTTTATTGTCACTTTAAATGTACACTAATCGGCATACATTAAAATAAAATTTTGTTGCATACAGCTCAAAGGGTCACCAATATATACAACATAAATATGACAAATAATAAATAAATAAATATGCATATACCCATATATCCATGTATATTATATGGCGCAGAAAAACAACACAGTCTAGTTCAGATCCATACATGTACATGGCGACAAAAACGAATCGTGAGTTTACCAGACGGATGACATAGGGAACAAAGTTCTTCCTTAATGACCAGTTGCTTAGAGAGCATTTAAAATTATGATGGACCCCAGCTAAAGATATTTATGATCTGGTTTCTAAGTTCTAATGGCTGCATCCCCCTCGTGGTCACATGACTGCATTTTGCATGCTTAGCAATTGGCATACATTTACGCCATTTGCAGTATCCCACACTCACATGATCACAATTTTGGCATTTTTTTTCTGGTTTTCAGTCTTTACTTACGATTTCCAGCAAAAAAATGCCATTAGATAAAAAAAGGTTCACTTAATAATCACTACAAAAAGGGTTGTGAAATTGGACCTGGTCATGTGGTAGGTAACCTGCTTAATGGCTGCAGTGTCTTACGACTGTAATTATGAGCTCAATTACAGTCATAAGTTGAGGACTATCTGGATTCATAGTTGCAATCAGGTTTGAAAACGCAAAAGTGTGAGCAGTGTGATATGTTTGTTCTGCAGAGGCTCTTTTATTGCTATGCTGTCTGAAACAAATCTTTCCTTTCCCCTGCTCATTTTCATGTTCTTATTTTGTACTTCTTGAGGATTTTTACAATGTTCTATCCTAGGACTCCATAGATAATAAATGAAACATGAAAATCAAATTATGCAAATATTTCCCAAATATATGTATTTTTTTATTAAGTGTCTCCTTTTGGAAGCCAGTAAACTGAATATTTTTCAGAGTTTTAAAAAGTATAAGCATGACTGGATAAACAAGCTGAAAAAAAAATACCAGGAGCTACTGCTTATGCATTTCTGACAGCTATGATAGGAATGTTCATGTATGTCTCCCCGAAATCAGAAACTAAACTTTATATAAATTTAAAATTTAATAAATGGTGACAAAGTGGTCAGAACCTTAAACATTGTAAAAAGTTATAAAATTACAGAAATTAGAACCTACGCATTTACTACATATTTCAGAACTATTACAATATAGTTCTACACATCTTCATTTAGAAGTAATTATTGTTACTAGTGCTGATAAGTATGCACAGGATTACAGCCTAAATCATTTATTGCAAACTTTTATCATGGAAAAAGTATCTTACCACAAGCTGAACTCTTCCTCCCTTGAGAACCTCTGGATCTATCTCAGGTAAGAAATGCTTACTATATAGTGATTAGAAAATAGGTACAACATCAGTGACAGTCCAACATGCATCCAAATTAATTAAAGTGGGATATACTTCTCTCCTTAGTTAAACAACTTCACAGACTTAGGAATGTATGTCTATAATTTTTAGCAACCAACTATAACTTATTCTACATTATATCTATATTTCAAAAGTAGTTAGCTTTATATAGACTGCATGATAAATCTAAATTCTGCTTGAGCACACAAAAAAATAATTCCTGACTTAAGAGTGCATTTGTTTAACTTGTTAGTTTAACAATAATCGGTAGAATTTACATTGAGGGAAAGACATTTAGACGTAGACTGTAAAGCTCCTTATACTGGTTATTAAAATGTTAACATTTTAATAAACTATCATTAACAAATTTGGCTCCTGTTTTAAACATATATTGTTAACAATTTAACCAGAACAAATAAGTACTGGTAGTCCTCAACTTACAAAAGTTCATTTAGTGACTGTTCAAAGTTACAACAGCACTGAAAAAAATGAATTGAAACCTCTGCTGCAATAATCTTGGATTTTGTCACATATGTTGAACAGCTGTTGAACATAAGTTTTTCTATAAAGTGCTTTCCTGTTATATTCAGAGTAATACCAGTAGAATCCGTTATAACATATTATCCTAATACATCCCATAGT
>JANHFL010001598.1:41266-51305 GCA_032468155.1 Oxyrhabdium leporinum | reverse complement strand
CCAAAACAGGCCACATGGAGGCCCCGTGAGTCCCCCCGGGGCCTGTTTTTGGCTGGCAGAGTGCTGCTGAAGGCCATGGAGGCTGAAAACAGGCTGCATGGGGGCCTCGTGGGGCCTCTACGTGGCCCATTTTCAGCTGGGAGAGTGCTGCAAGAGGCCATGGAGCCCAAAAATGAGGTTTGAGCCCTATTTTGGCTAACAAAGTGCTGCAGGAGACCATCTAGGTCGAAAATGGGGCATGGGGGCTGTGTGCCACCGCCCCATGCACTATTTTGGCCAGTAGGGTGCTGTAGGAGGTGTCTGTCCTGCCTCCCCAATCCCCCCTCTCCTCCCCCCACTTGCCCACAGAGAACTACAATGCTGATCTGGCCCTTGAAGAAATCCAGTTTGACACCCCTGTTCTAGACTGTTATTTAGTAATGTGTCTAATAGTGAATGTGTGACCATTAGCTAAGATTTGAATTTTAATACTTTATCCTTCCTCATGCAGAAGTTAATTCTATGAAAACAGGCTTAATGGGCATATCTGAACAAACAGCTCCTAGAAAATATGTTTTAGTTTAGCATTTCCAGATGGCATCCTAACCATACTGAAAATAGCATATCTAGCCTTTTACACCAGAAGGCGACAATCCTATGTACATCAACTGAGGTTTCTATAGCCTTCAGTGGAACATATTCACTTTATAAAAAGTACTTTAAAGAAGCAGTTGCAGAAAGATTACAGTAACCTACTCTGGAAATTTGGTCTACAGACATAAAATCTTTCTTTATACTCCGTGCTGGTTTTCTTTTGGCCAGCTGCTCAGGATGCCACTCCACATTTAAAAAACATTCTGCTCCATCCAACCATTAAAAAATATTTTCTAACACACTCAGTATAGGTGCATAACAAATTAAAAACATGATTAAATAAACAAAGTACCACAGAGTTACTCCTATTGATTGATTTGGGAATAAATCCCAATGAATTCAGTTTTGAATAAACATTTACAGGAGTGTACCACCAATCTGCAGTTCTAGATGTTCTGATAATAATATCAACAGAATCAGAATTCAAAGTTTTCTTTTTATAAATACATTAATCTTAACTCAATATATTGGTACGATCTGTATCAAACAAGGTAATGAATATTTTCCAATATTGATTAACACAACTATCTAAGATGAATGTTTCAGTATAATAATCTTCCCTGAAACTAAACTAATTAAAAAATCCAAATAGATCTTTGTACAAAGGACGGGCACAGGGAAAGGCTGAATAAAAATGTGCATACAGTGTATATCAACCACATACATTATAAAATTTAAAGAGCTATTTAATCTTCTGATTTTTAGGAATAATTTACTACCCACACAAACATCATTGCTACTGCTGCCAGGATAAGATTAATAAAGAAAGTAGTTATTCAATTCCTACATCCTGGATGAATTTCACAGCCTTATACTACTTTGCCAACATCTAGATCTACATTTAATTTAACAGGAGAAACAACAACAAAAAACTCAGCTTGCTTGAGGTTGCATTAAAAAAGAAGATAGGTATCAGAAGAATTTATTTGTGGTCTGAAAGCAAAGCATAGTAATTGAGATTTTTTACTTATAAAAGTGGTTTATACTTTGTTCATAGTGATTGAAGATTTTGAAACCAAAGTTTACATTAAAAAAAGTGTTTATATATCTAAAAAATTAAATAAGAAAGTCACATCTTTCCAATATCCTTTTTACTATACCATTACATTATAAACCAATGATTTAAAGTCAATACTGTGAACTGGGAAATGAGTACACTTAGGATAAAGCTATCTACACATCTATGTATAACATATACACAATATAAACAGGATATGTGTATTGCAGATATCAAATGATTCAGGCAACAAATTTGCACCAGTACATGTTTTTGCATTTTCAGAAATAATTACTATGCCTGAAAGAACAAAAAAGTATTATAGTAGGAGGACTCTTTAATCTATTGTTGGATCCTAGTTTTGGTTATTTCTTTTGAAATTTCTGAGATGTGGGATCTTATTACAATTGAAAATGGCATTTTGCCTACAGTATTGTCAACAATGTAGTATAATCTTTCCCAAGGGATCAGAAAAGCTTTGACATCTGTAAGAAACTGCATAGAAAGGTAAGTCTGATTACAATTGAATAGCTTTGTTAAACAGCATATGTGTCAGAGTGATATGGCCCAGTTCAATTGCATATTCCTGGCCTTATTATGTTTTAGCAAGTTGGGAATGAATAACACAGCTATGAATTCACATTTTGCTGCCTCTCTTCATTGATTCTTGCTGATGTAAGTGTAGATACTTTCTAATCTGATTTATTTAGATATTAATTCATCTAGATTTTAAAGCCATGCATTGAAATCCTACTAAATAGCAAATAAGAATTGAACTATAGTTCTTCATTTCTAATATATTTAATATAATCAGCAATCCAGAATAGACATGAAGCCCATTTTTTTGAAAGCGAAAAGATTCAGCCAAGAAAGGCATAGAAGCACTGCCTTGGTCACAAAGACAGCTGGGTGACCTTGGACAGTCACTTTCTCTCAGCCCCAGGAAGGAAGCAGTGGAAAACCACTTCTGGAAAATTTTGCTAAAAACCCTGCAGGGACTTGTCCAGTCTCTGTGAATCATTGCTTAGCTCTCCAAACTTTAAATTTTACTGTGGAATTTAAATCTTTCGCTAATAACTGGATTGAAGAAGTTATCTATTTGATTCGTCTGTTGTTAAGAGATGAAGAGTTTTATATTTGGTAATTAAAAGGAAATGAAGAGATCATGGAAATTTGTTTATTTCCTGACTTTATTATTTTTACAAATAATTCAAAGTGGTGAACAAATCTAATACTCCTCCTTTTTTCCCCACAACAACTACCATGTGAGGTGGATTGGACTAAGAGGGAATGACTGGCTCATGTTCGTATCTGGTTTTCATGGCTAGGGCAGGATTTTAACTCACAATCTCCTGTTTTTTAGCCTGGTGCCTTAACCACTAGACTAAAGTGGCTCTATATTATTACTATACTATATTGCTATATTATCTATATTACTTTATTATCTATATTATACCTGCCATGTTGAGGGTGGGAAGTTGTTTTCTTAGGGAAAGGAAGTGGGAATATGTATGTATATACATATGTATTCTTTTCTCTTTCCTGCTCTCTCTTTTATCTCTTCTAGTTTGTATTACTTTTATTGTTCCATTCAAAATATTTAATAAAATTATTTTTTCAAAAATGAAGAGTTGAATTATCTGCTAAGTTGCTGTTATATTTTTGCTATGTATAGAGTTTTAATATAAGGGACATTTTTTAAAAACAAAAATTCAAACTAAACAGGACAAGCAAACTATCTGTTTACATGTAAAGGGCTGGGTTATTAAAGGTTTCCCTGTCTGAAATTAGGGGGAAGAGAGAGATAATTTTTCATCATAATGATTTTATCCTTTTGGAATTTCTTAGCTCTAAACATTCATGTGGTGTCCTCCCTTTATCATTTACGAAGGTGAAGCCCTTTCATGAATAGACTGTTACTATTAATAGGCACAAAGAGGTTTTGGGGTTTTTTATTTACTTTTCTTTATAAATTGGTTTTATTGTTTGAATAAAATAATGAAAAATTGTAAATAGCTAGGAGTTTTAGCATTCCCAGCTTATAGGTATAGTAAAATAAATCTCTCTTATGTCTGTTTTTCATACACACGCACAAACTAAGAAAGTGATTTATATAGTACATAACTGTATATTATCCTATTTACAAGATGCATGTCTTTAAAATAATAACAACAGTCCAAAAAAAGATTTGAAAGAGTGCACCGAATACACAGAGCACTTTGACAGCTCCAGTAAATTTCAGCATAGTTTGGCCTACTAGAAAACTCTGACAAAAATCTACGAAGGCAGACCTGGCTAAGAGTCAGGAGTCATGCTTATTATACAGAAGTCCCTGGAGTTCCTTTCAATCAGAGGTCACAATCGAGGCAACAGAAGCAGTGTCACAATATCAGAGAAAGGGCCAATTCAGGCCTGCTCCCTAACAGTCAGTAGGTCAGGGCTTGCGGCAAATCATTGTATTACAAGGGAATATTCCGTGTACACTTTTAGAGCTGTCATCTGAACAAACAGCACCAGGTCATCTATAGGTTAAATCAGATTTTTTTTGTTGCTAACATTCACTTTATTCCTTATTTAATTATATAGTTTTTTTTCCTTCAAGATGCATTTTTATTAACATTCTTTGTTTTAGTTTTGACTTAAGAGTGGTACAGAATAATTTTGTAATAAAATTAATTTTATTCATTTCAGTAAAACTTCTGAATTATAATGGCATTTATCATTCCGTACCACTCTAATGCATTACATAAATAAAAATGTATAGCTACAGGCCCTTGCATTATAAAAAGAAAAAGCCAGTTAAAGTTTTTGATATCCCCTTTTATTAGATGAGAGTTTTATTGACAGTTTGCTGTATTCACTAAGTTCTGTTCACATGTAAAAGAAAAAGTCTACATAAAAATTACATTTCTGGAAATAGGTACTCCAACAATACTGTCCAAAAGCTATTGGATGGACTAATTTTCCTCATGCAAAATGAATCATACTGATTCAAAGTTACAGATGGTTAATTCATTATATGCTAGCAATATGCACTAGCTCTTGGAGAATGAGAACATTCAGTACTGGCCTTCCTTCTCTTCTGACTTCGAACAACCTGTCAACGGCTGAACTTAATAGGTGATTTTGTGGAGCTAAGTTAAAAACCTTAACCAAAATACATCTTCCTGGAAAAAAAAAAGCACAGATTCAGCTATAGAGTTTCAAACTGAGCAACTGCACCATCACAAAAACAATTAGTTGGGAAACAAGACTATTAGCCTAGATACAGAACATTTAGAAGGCCAAGGAATGCTAATAAACTGGGGAAAAGACATTGGGATGTGAGCAGAGCAAAGCAAATGCAAGTAGCTCCCTAGAAAAAAACCCTGTGTTCGTGAAATAATTACCTCTTTGTTCAAAATCTCATCTTCGTAGTTCTGTCCCTTTACCTCATAAGTACATCTTAGTGGTCTCACTCATTTCACTAGGCACATGAAGTGAAATACTTGTTTGCTATTTCCAATTACATATATATTCTAATTTGTATATATCTATACTACCACCCTATTTATGACTGTCTTTGCCTCTATGATTATCAATAAACCAACATATATTCTGATGTAATGCGTCCTGACCTCCAGTTCAAATGGTATATTTAGGTACCCCTAAATATTGTGATAGAATAGTTCCCTGTTTTTGGGTCATGTATATACAGAATGCAATTAAGTATAAGTAGTAGTCAAAAATTGCTGACATACCATCTGACTGTATAATAGCAAAATGGATGGTAGAAATTGCAGGCAATGGAATAATAATGCAATGTCATAAAGATTTCAGTAGGAAAAAATCCTCTGTTGAGGAGAAAAATTTTAAGAATATGTCAACTAGTTAAAAGTCAATGGCCTGTACATGCCACCACAAAATTATTTATTATTCATAAAATTATTTATTATTCATAAAATTAATTTATCATTCATAAATAATTTATCTTCTGACCATTTGTCAGTGTATATTTATTAGGGAATCAAACAACAAAATGTGTAATTTTTATACCACTTGTAATTTACAAAATTCAGTACAAATACAGAATAACATTCACATCAAAATTCCATATGTGAAAAAGTAGGACTGGACTCTTTAGCCAAGTTTTGTAATAATATTTAATAAGTTTTACAGGGTAAATATTAGTTAATCTAATTTTTTAATGCAGTGGATGGTATACATTTTCCTGATAAGATTACTCAGGGCAAACAAAATGCCATTTATTTAAGTAGCAACTAAATAACTGGGAAATTAGAATGGCAACATTCAAATCTTTCACATTCTTAATCCCAGTCTAGAATGATCCCCTTCATTTGCTATTTACTTTGGAAGAAACGTGTTGTTCAATGAAAATGGGAGATTTTTTTTCCCAAAGCATAAAAATTATTACTTTGTATTGCTTAAGAATGTGACTGAAGAATTGCAGAAGATTTTAAAGCTTTTCTGCAAGGTGATAGGTAAACAGACATATACTATTTTCTTTTTAAAATGATTTTCAAATGGCAACTGATTTAATTTCTAGACTTAAAATAGCACAAAATACATAAACAGCAGAAAATAACCATGTTGGTAATAAAAACTGAGACAATTAATGAAGTAAAAATAAAGTATAGAATTTTATGTGTTGTTTAGAAGAATTTTTATAATGTATAAGCATTATTTTATTTAATATTTCTTCAGACATTCTTACTTGTTTACCTGTTCCTTTCCTTCTCCTGTTAGCTAAATCTATTTGAATTTTAAATTGTTACTAAAATTATATGTTTTTGCACTCTAAGACCTGGGTCACAACCTTACTTAGAGGGAGGAAATAGTCATAAGGTCACTGACTGGTCAGATGAAAAGGATTTGAAATGCTTCAGCACTCAGGATTTATTCTTCCAAATATCTGCCTTATGCTATAAAATGTGTCAGCATTCTTCTTTCCCTTCTATTTATTTATGTGGGCTATAGAAAATTTAGCAAAGTTTCAGGTGATGGATTAAAACCTTAAATCATTGATGTACCACATTTATGTGATTTGATAAAGACTAGAAATTTTAGAGGCAAGAATAAGTCATAAAGTAATATGAATTCAATATGTATTTATTCTTTAAAATGTCTAATAGTGAATCCAAAAAGTAAGTGATCTGAATTTCTACATCAGAGTTCTTGTAGAGTCCCATTGGATTCAATGTAAATATGTTCAGGTTTATGAAAATATTCTATATAATAGACAAAGATAATTGTTTAGGCTAAAATTTAGAGGAATGTATAAATATTATGAGCACAGACTATTGAACAGTCAGTTGTCCAAACTTAAACCAATCTTTTTTGAATGTACTTCAATTTTGTAGTCAGCTAAAAAAAAATCTATAAGCAACAAAGAATAATAAAAGAAAAAGGCACACATTCTTCTCAGCTGTCATTGGCTGGTCAATTGAAGGTATAGGAGTGAGGGAGAGTCATTTAGACTCATGTTTATGTATTGAGAACTATATTGGTTTGCTCTTTCATTGAAAGATACAAGTTGAAAATGATAGTCAACTATGAAGATTGAGATTCTTTGCTGAGTCAAGTGATATCTACCTAGGCAGCCTTCCTCTCATTTCCTACAGTTAATAATATGGTGTGCTTTTAATTGCTTAGTTAAGTACTTAAGACTGGTTAAAAATATAGCAGAGTGATGGAGACAAAGATATTTTCTTACCTGACATTGCTAGTCTACATCTCCCGCTTTCCTGCCAAAAGGTTCCCCTCATTCCATTTTCTTATTTATTTGAAGATAATTTACTTGCTGGGAACATGCATTTAGTGTGCACAAGTGGAGGCTGACTCACAATTAGCAACTTCTGTCACAGCCACCCACTAATAATCCAACCAGAAATCCATAGCTAATGTAGATGTTGCTGGATCTAGTTACTGCCTTGTTTGGGTGAAATGAGATGCATGGGTCTAAGGCCACATGGTGCTGAAATGTAAGTGACTCCAGAAATCTTATCAGCTGGACATAAGAAAAAGCATGCTGCCTGCCAGAAAAATAATTATATTGTAGTTTTTAAATTCTTTATGATGTGGAAATTAAAGATTAATGGGCTTAAACCTAATGTTGTGTGAAATTTGTATTGTGTATGTGTGTGTGTTGTGCTTCTTTGTTCACAGAAATTGTCAAACATAAATGTTTGTACTATCTGTCATAGATAATTCCATTAAAAGACTGAGCTATGAATTTGTCAAATACTAAAATTATATTGATCAATTTGTTGAGCTTTGCAAATAGTTTGCCTTTTTTAAAAATTGGGTTGGGCTCAGATGACAACTGGGAATCAGAAAGTTGGTTCAATATGAGAAATAATAAAGGGCTTTAAGGATGCTTCAGCAACTGTTCATGCAGTTCAAGTAGGCCAGTTGAATTTCTTGTCATTCAAGAGCATTCCCACCTCAGATCATTGCATTAATCCAGCTCTGAAAGTTAGGTAACTGTCAGAACTGGACTACTCTCTTCCCCCAAGTAGACTGCATTATCAACTGAAGCTGACTGCATCAGCACTAGATCTAGAAAGATCTGGAGAATGTGTATCTGTTTCTTAAGCGAGAGTGGAGCCCAATCCAGAGCATATGTATCTGAACCCTGAAGTTCAATTTCTGGTATAAATACAAACTGTATCTATCTTGCCTGTATTCAGATTTAGCTTACTCTTCCATAGCAGTCCCTTACAACCTGAAGACACGAGGAGGAGGGGGGGTATTTAGAAGTGTTATCTCTGAGCTCACAGAAAGGACAGTAATAGCAGAATTTTGATGACACTACAAATGTTCCTTTGTATTAATCCTTATGTTGTTATGGCAGCATAACAACCCTTCCACCCTTCAATACTTTATGTAGAAGAATGGCTATTGTTCAAAGTCAAGAGATGCTGCAAATATATACATATTAGAAAGCTAATTAAAATAGCTTTTACTATGCAGTCTTATTTTATCACTTCTAAAGTTTCATATTATGTTGGGTTTTTTACCATAATAAAGGTTGATATTGATTGATTAATGCTTGATTAATTTTTATTTTAATCTGATGCTATGGTTTTATACTATTTCATTCCTCACCATTATTTCTATTTCTTTCTCTCTCTCTTTTAGTTTCTACTGTACTTGTTATTCATAGGGACATTAGAAATTGAGAGACAGAATTTACCTTAACAACAGCAGCCCCTCCCTTTTTAAACAATGAGAAAGCAGACAATTTCAACGATGTAATTGAAACTTCAATAAATGCATGTAAGGGCCCTGCTCTCTTACAACTTTTCAGAGCAGTTCTATTGTGAACTGGGTTTGCACTTTGCCGGCAAAGCAGCTCTGACCCATGGAGAGCACTCCTTCAGATCAACACTGCCTCAGGCTTTGCTGAGTTCTCCAAGAAGTCTTACATTTCAGGCATCAAGTTGAATTTCTTCTGGAGATGATTAGCCCAAACCCATGACAGATTTTTTTCCAAGATATCTAACTCTTTATGTTTATTTTATCCTGGCTCTTTTTGGATGTACTGGACACAAGTAACCTACTCATTTTACATGTTAAAGGACTGGTGGAGAGCCATTAATTCCTTAAAATATTTCAATGCACAATTTTGTGAGCTCACATTAGATAATAAGAAACAAGCTACAGGATTATGATACTTCAGTGAAAGAATCCTTTCTGTCTTGAAACCTTTTAAAAAATATTCTTAATAATCAGGAGACAGTGATCTTAGGCTTTATAGAAATGCATAAGCTGTAATAATAATTGGTGAGATATTACACCAGCCAGTTAAATAATGCAGCATCTAAGTTTGGGATCAGTCAAAAAAAAGTATATTGTGGTTTCCAAAAGCTAATATTATTTCCTAGTGTTGGTGAATCATCCTTAAATGAAATTAATTTTGAAGAGTCATAAGCAGGCTCTATTTTTAGAGGAATTATGAATGTGACAAAAGTCTATTGCTTTTTGATATAATCGAAATATCAGACTATGACATAATCTTTGTTCCAGATAACCTGAAAATTAGTTAGAGTTACATTGTGTATTCTCCAGACCTTTATATTTTTCTCTCTCTCCTTCTCTCTTTCTCTCACTCTGTCTAGGAGAAGATGCAGAGCTTGGGGGCTGAGTCAAGAGAGTAATCAGTCTAGCGTCTTTATATTCTCACAAGCAATCCAAGTTAGCCTCCCTTGAATTTCTTTAACTCTTGTCTAATGCCAAGTTAGTGTTGACTGTAAATTGACTAGATTCTTGTATATAGGCTTGAGCAATAAATAATCTTAACTGGAACTTAATGTGTGGTCCTGATTCTTTGTGTCTGACTCTCTCTCTCTCTCTCTCTCTCTCTCTCTCTCTCTCTCTCTCTCTCTCTCTCTCTCTCTCTCTCTCTCT
>JANHFL010001598.1:16314-26404 GCA_032468155.1 Oxyrhabdium leporinum | reverse complement strand
CACTTAACCCTTGGAAGGATTATTGCCGGGACTTTTCTGTGTGTGAATGCCATGAATTCACAGTAACTAAATAAAGAGGGTTTTTTGGGGACAAGGAGTATGTTTCTTGGTTCTGCTAAGACTGGGTCAGAACAGTATCTATAGGTGGGGTGTCTGTGTTTCCACGTTTGGTTATACACTCCAGGTCAACTAGCTTATCCCTGATTAGATTATAAATAAGAGTGTTCTTATTGCATATTAACCTGGTTTTCAAATGCAGCATTCAGGGTCCAATAACTCGACTTTAATGTTGAATGCTATGGCTGCAAGTTTGAACAAGACTCAAATACCATCCTTATGAGCAGCCTATCTTCAGCCTTCCACCATATTTTACTCTGCTGTTATGATCTTGGTGAAACTGTTTGCCCTTCTTCCCCCTTCAGTCCATGGCACTGTCACCCTTTTCACTCCCTTTTCAGGCCCTGGTATTTCTGCTGCATTCATGTGGATGGAAAGGAAAAAAAAAACCTCTAGTTACATGAATGCTAAACTATCAGCACTCACATGGAAGGTCTGGACATATATCCAACTCTGAGGAGGGAATCAAGAATCAGCAGAGCTAAATGAAACCACTAGAAGAACCACTTCGAGACTCTGTTGTTGCTAGTCATAAAAACTCACCCCACCAGCCTACATTTTGGCTCCCATTTGTAATTTGTTTTCAGCTGCTGTTCTCTTGAAGCTGACCAGTACTGTTACCAGGACCACTTTCAGGTGACAAAAATATAAGATCTTTAAATTTATTTGGTGTCTGATCACTCTTCCTTATAACACCATTTAAATAAATAAAGAAAAAAATCAATCAATCACACCACATAAACTCAAACTAAGTCCATACCTCCATAAATATAGTGATTCTTCCACATCCTATTTTGGGTTATTACATCATGGCTGATTTGTATTGTAAATATTTAAGGATAGATTATGACAGTCCTTAAATACTTTTCCATCAGCCTATCTCAGGGGTGTCAAACTCACATCATCACGGCAGCATCACATGATGTATCAGGACTTTTTTCCCCTTTGCTAAACTGGGTGTGGACGTGGCCAACATGTGATGCATCCGTGTGCTTGACAGTCCTGCCCTATATTAATTAACTGGGATTTCTAAAAATAGTAAAACATAAACGTACTCTTTTGAGTACAAAAATGGTAAAAAATGATTTGAAAATAGATAGCTTCAGTAGAGAAGCAGGACTATAACTACCTCTATAGCTTCGGATAGCAATGAAGAACATTCAGTTCCATAATTCTGGATAGATTAAAAGTATATATTTTGATTACTTAAGAGTCTCTAGAGCATATTCTACTGAGAATTAATTATTGCCTACAGAATTATATATTCAAATTCAACAAATAATCATATTGACCATCACTAAATTGAGGGGGGGAAAAGATTTGTGTGAGGTTGTCATATATGCTGTTCTCTATTCAGTTTTGTGAACTGAAATTTCTATTGCAACTGGATGCAATACCAAGATTTAGCTATATAAAATGTTTTTAAAATCAATTAAGCAGAACTTTCTTTATTATTAAACATCTTAGTATATGCCATCATACTAAAGGCTGATTTTAAATAAGATTTTTTAGAAACAAGTAATATGCATATTTTATATAATTAGATTTAAAAGGTACTCACCAACTTTTTTAGCATTATATTTCTTTGCTTTCATCTTATGTGCTCTTTTTAGCATCAGCTGTGCAGTAGAAATGTCTTTAAAACCCCTAGAGAAGACACAGTTATTCTCCACATGCAAACATAAGTGTTTGTTTAATAAGGATGCAGGCTAGTATCTTTTGCAACACTGAACTTGACTCTTGGTCTTTTGATCTTCAGCACTGTCTTTTCAAGGAATCGTAAGGCCAGAAAACATGCAGAGAAAACGTTAAATATACAGAGAAAAAGTTCATGTGGTTCTTTGGATTCCATATATTTCTCCCATCCAATTCTGAAACAAAATACATGATCCTAACAATATGGTTACTATTAGGAATGCTCATGAAAGAATACCTAATGCTCTGGCTATTATTTATGAAGAAGGTACACAGTATCGCTGAGCAAATTAGCAGAATTATTTTATATCATAATGTCAATATGTGCAAAACTGTCATCTAAATTTACTGTATACTTTCAAACCACCATTTATGGTTAAAAACTAGTCATGACCTAGGTTGAGCATGCTACAGGCACAGTCAGCCAAGGAATGTTGGATAGTGCGAACCAGGAAACATGTCTTCTCTGCTGTAGCTCCTCTTCTCTGGCATACTCTCTCTTCTGGAATGGGACAACTCGCCCCATAATAGTTAAATTAATTATTATATTTGTTGAATTGTCCCATGGCAAGTTGTCCTGTAGCAAGTTTAGCTGCGGTGGGTTGGCTGTAGCGAGTTGTCCCAAAATTAATTTGATGGCACCATGGCCAATAATAAAATAAATATAGTCAATCCAGAAATATAAGAATTACAATAATTTTGATAAAACATGGTCACCAATAACAAAAGTAGTGAATTAAATGATTAATACAATGTTGAATTGTCCTGCGGTGAGTTGGCCTGTGGTAAGCTGGCCATAGTGAGTTGGCTGCGGCAAGTTGGCTGCAGTGACTTGTCCTACCTAGACCCTCTCCCTTCAGGTATCAGGATGGCCATTTCCTGGCTGTATTAACATTCATAGTAACAGTTTTGCTTAGTGCTATGTATATTTATTTGTACTATTTTAATTATTTTAATTGTTTTTTTTAATTATTTTTATGTATTGTGATGCATGCCATCCAGAATCATTTTGTTGAAATGGGCAGCTATAAAAATCAAATGAATAAATAAATAAAATAAATTTAAAAGAAAATAATGACCCAAACATACCATTCTTCTGAAATTTTTTCCTCCTTTTCAGATTGTAATGATAACTTTTGGGAGGACTTTGCTTCAGAAAGCTGTGAGGCAGTGCTTCTTCCTGACCTAAGGAGAGCAAGAGCAAGATGCTAAAAAGCTAGTTCAACCAGATTTAAATCTCTGCAGCTTTTGCTATTTTATAAATTCCCATTATCTTCTGAAGTTAAAAAATAAAATCTAAGCTCCAGGAAAGCTTTATGCTGGAGAATAATAGAATAATAGAAGTTAAAGATTTATATAAAATATTTATATTTGTACTTCAAACATATCTCAAGATTTTTTTTACAAAGAAACATAAGGCATAGTAAAGCTTTCTTTATGTTAGACATCTTTCTTTTAAACTTATAATTTTTATTGTCTTAAAATTTTAGGATTTGAGAGTTTAGTACTGCTATGCTTTTCTTTAAATGAGTAAAGGATGGCTTTAAAAGTCAACTGCTTAGCTTGAAAAGTTAAAATTCTGAATTTGGTGTGTGCCGTTTTTGTTATGTACGCATGTGCTTTAAATTTAATTATTTGCAGGAATTAGAATAGCAAAGCATCCAGATGTTTTCAATTATTCTTCCAGTGCTCATCTTGGGTGTTGCCAGTATGCAAATAACTACAAAGAGCAACAAATAAAGCAATTTATTTGACTTACCGGTTGCTAATATCGCTGTTTTCTGATAATGTTGTCATTTTCCTAAGCTGCCACATTTTATGGGGAGGTGATTTTAAATGAAATGAGCTGTCCTCACTTCCTGTTGATTTGTTGCACTTGTAAAGAGAGAATTTTTAAAAATAAATAATTATCTCACTTTTGCCTGAACATGAAATATGAAAGAAGGGCTGACTTATATACCACTTTCATTTATTGAAATATTTATAAGCTGTTTTTTTAGGCCAAGGTAGTCTACAAATAAAATAATAATGAAAGAAAATACTAATATAAAAAACCCACAATAGAGAAAAAGATGAAGCTTCAACTATGTCTAAGAATGAAACCAGTGCCAATTTCAAGAATCAAAAGTTAAGTGAATCAGTCAGTTGAAACAGAAACTGAAATAAAAGTAGCAATGCTCTTGAGTTGTGACATTGCGTGAATGGGGGCAATCACTTGCCTTGGGGCAATTCCTATTTAAAGTCTGCTTCTAAAAATTGAGCTTGCATTAGTGGAATAGATAGCAAGCCTAATGGGGAATATAATTAAAAGGAGGCCTCTAAGATATGCAGTCTCATATAGAAAAAAGATTCTCAACAGCAAAGTAGGATTTTTAATTTGGTACAGAAATGTACAGCCAGCCAGATCAAATTATGTAACATAGTCAAAATACTTATATATCAGCCGTTACATTTTTTTCATTAGCTGAAACTTCCAGGTTACATTCAAAGTAACCTCACACTGTAATTTATTTCCATAGCACATTGTTCTTATGTGGTGGAGTGTCTTTATCTGGACTTAATAATTAATGCAGCCTGCTATATAATTTTTTGGTTCATATGAAATATTTCTTCATCTATAAATTATGCTCTTAGGAATATGCAGCACTGTTGAATAAACTTTTTTCACAATAGTAAATCTATAGACGAAGATTTGCAAGACATTGCACAAAGTACATGGAAGACAAGGCAAGTAAGTACACTAAAGTGCATGGCATGAGAATAGGATGTTTTTGTTTACTATTCTCTTAGGACCTGACATAAAGTAAGTTATGTATAGAGAGAACCCTGTGAAGTCAGAGGCTTGAGGTTTTTATAACAGCTGCATCTTGCAAAGACAGGATGCATTTTAAATTTTTAATGAAACAATGGCCTCTATAGCAGTAGAAGCAGCCCAACTGAAAACTTCAAAGAAACATCCGGCATTGTGGAACATTCTCCTATACCCATAGTCCCTTTTGTTAGATCACAGCCACAGACTTTAACAGGATCCAGTCATTTTACCATAAGCTGAAATGCACTAAATTTTAATATACCTATGGTGGGAGCAGATTTAAACTGCACAGTTTACACTGCTTCTAGATCATGAATTTAATTTTTAAACACATTTGCAATAGTTTTCATTCCAGCTTAGGGTATATTTACTGGGATAGGAATCCTACTTAAAATCAATGAATTCACTCCAGGGCATGGGTTTACAATAGGATGCAAAACTTAACTACTTTCATAAGAGGAAAAGTAATGGATGTGAAGCACTACTCTCTGCAGCTTATAATCATTCTCTTGCTACTGGAGGGAATACAGTACACATATAGTTAAGATACACTTCAGAAAATATAATGAAAGTTTACACTTCAGTTTATCAAGTAACTAACAAATATTACAGTTCAATGATTTTTAGATGTTCTGAAAACCTTCAGCTGTTGCTATATAATGTATACTTCAGTCTTTTTTTAAAGCACTTTGTCAACTAGCCATTTTTAATCCACTGCCAAATGTGCAGCTGAGACATATCATTTTTTGTTTTGCTACTGTGAAGTAAAGTGTTGAAAGAAATCCAAAATAAAGGGGGGGGAAATTAAGCAAATCAAAGAAAAGCTACATGAAAAATTATATCTGGGGATGAAGAGGAAGTTACAGACTTCTAAAAGTAATTATGTTTCTTCAGTCAATAAATTGTGATATTAATCATACCAAGTATAGCATGTTTCTAAAGGAATGAACAAAGGCCAAAGATGAATAAAGTTTCCGTGACATGTTACCTTTGGCGAGGGCAACTGGTCTGAGCAAAGCACTGTTTGTGAAAGGAAGCAGTTGGAATCCAAGGCTGGCCATTCTTTCTCAATGACAGCCTGGTTAAAAAAAAAGGCAGTGAAGTTAATAGTGCAAGGACAATATAAAGTCATTTTGATAACTTTAATAAAGTAGCATTTTAACTATGTTGCCTGAGTTTTCCAGTATTCCTGGATCATATATTAGAATTGTCTAATATATAGCCAAATATCCCATCATATAGCCAAATGATATGAAGTGATAAGGAATAGATTTGGATTAATGATATTATTAAAATCTTCCTGTTGATTAATAGTAACACAAATGGAGATAATCTAGGTTCTAAATTATTTTTCATTCATGTTTAGCATCAGACATTGCCAGAGACCGGATTTAACTCAGAAAATTATCCCCTGCATATTATAGGTGTTTGTATGTAAAATCGCACAATGGAATTTTGTGAAACTTAGAATTAAACAGTAAAAGCGAAAGTACAGGATTCTTATGGAAGCATTGTCTGGTGAATTAATAAGTTAGTTTGTCTCAAGAATGTATACAGCTGCCAAACCTGAACATTGCAATTGTGGAAGGTATATATTAAAACAAAGAGCAAAACAAAACAAGATGCAGAGTCTCAATTAACATTGAACAGACATTCCTAGGCAAATAGAGGCCCACCTTCCTCCCTTCCTCTGAACAGAAACTCAAATCATTGTGGCCCCGTGGTCAAGAAAAAAAAGTCAGGTTCTAGTATTTTTTTCCTGATGCAACTATTACTTTTTGAAATTAAAATTTAGTTTCAAAATTTATAAATTGAAAATTACAGCCATGAAATATCACAATGATTGACTTTTGAGACAATTTACATTAAAAGAATGTCAATTGTGTTCCCTGAAATACATATACTTTCTTTTTTTCTCCATTTTCTGTTAAAAGTAGTACATAATAAGTTACAGTTCCATGTATTACCTTTGCTATACCTTTGAAATTGTAATCTCAAAAGAAGGCGCGCTGGAGACTAGAAATATGTTTGTAATAATGTTTGTTTACAACATAAAAGCTAAGCAACTATTATCAAAGCATAGAAGCAAACAAATCCAGTCAGGCAATGCTGGATTTACAACAGCCTCCCAAATCAGTCACTCAAATCAGAAACCCATAAACCAGAATGTTTAGGGCACTCTGACAAAGTACAGCAAGACTTTAAAAAAATATTGAAAGTGGTGGTGCTGAAACAGCATAGTATAGTAACTTAAGTTTTTCCATCTGCCCAGGATTTCCACATAGATGCTCACTGTATGGAAAGGGCTCCTGGCAATTTCAGAAAAGAATACATTTGCCCACAGTTTAGGTGAAAAGATCCTCTAGATAGGAATATTCTTTAGCCAGTAGTCTAATTAATAATAAAAGTATAAAAGATGCAGAACTAAATAAAAACCAGCACATTGCTGACATATCAGATGGTAGTGCTAGTGGTGATTGAGTTCATAAATTATGCAACTCTGGGCAGCTTATGACACTCATAAAACCAATATATGAAACAATAATGAAATCAATAAAATAATAAACCAAAACAGTGCACCATAATTGTCCCCCTAGGCATGCCCCACAGCAGACTCAGACACCCTCCTTCTATGCCTTCTACTCATATAATTCTGGCATTTCAATAAAAAGCCGGGTCTTAATGGTCTTCCAAAAGGCTAGAAGAGTGGGATCCTATTAAATCACTGGCAAATGGTATTCCACAAAGTAGGGACATCCACAGAAAAGGCGCACTTTTGAACTCTCACTAGATGGTAAAATTTTAGGGAAAGGACATGGAGCATCCCTGTCCTTTCAGATCTAGTGGGACAAGTGGCTGCTCATAGGAAAAATGAGCTAATAATTGGGTGCCATGCCAAGTTTTAATGCTGCTAACCAATGAATTGCACCTCGGATTGTACCCAGAACAAAACTGGGAGCCAGTACAGTTCACACAACAAACTTATAATATGAAGAAACCTATGGGCACCCAATACTGTGCACCACTGTGTACTGGACTACTTGTAACTTGCACGTGGCCTTCAAGTGTAACCCCCATGCAAACTGCATTGTAATAATCAATTCAGAAGGTGTCTAAGGCATGAGGGACCATAAGCAAGGCCTCCTGGTCCAGGATAAAGTGCAATTGGTGCACAGCATAAATCTGTGCAAAGAGCCCTCCTAGCCATGGCTGCCATCTGCTCATCAAGAAGGATTGTGAGTCTCAGAGGAAACATAAATTGCATACTAGCTCAGTCTGGGGCAGTGCAACCCCATCCAGAATCAAAGATGACAAATCACCAAAAATGACCAAAAATCTAAAGCCATACTACATCATTACATCTATGTGAGGATAGCTCATATGCATATACAGCTCTGACCTTACATTATATAAATACTTTGCATTTTTTATCCTTCCACCACACTGAAACACAATAACTGGAAAGTAGTTTTCCTTGACAAATTAGATTACATAAAGTAACAAACCAGACCAGAAATATGAATGAACAAGGAAAATTCTTATTGGAAAGTAAGAAATTTTCTGATTCTGTACATGTGAGTTTGCTTCGTTAAATATAAATATTTCTTACTCTTTTATTTAATGAAGATGGTATCTATAATATGTTACAATTTTATTATCACAATAGTTAAAGCACAATAATGATAGTAGGTATGAATTTGGATGTATGAAGCCTTTTTAAAAACAAAATACAAAAGTTATTTTATTTTTTCTTCTCAGTTTTGTCCAATTTTTGGAGACTGCCTGGACAAGTCCTGCAATTGTCTTGGCAAGGTTTTTCAGAATTGGTTTGCTTCCTACCTAGAGCTGAGAGAAAGTGATTGGACCAAGGTCATCTAGTCCAAGGTGGGACTAGGACTGGCCACCCAGTTTCTAGCCTGATGCCTTAGTCACTATACCAAACTGGCTCTGATGAAAGTTAATGCTGACACATAATTAACACATTCTTTAAACTATAGTTCTCTGAGTATTTAAATATTTTTTACAGTAGTTAAAATTAGTTAATCAGTTAGTTATTTGGTTGAATTTGCATTCCACTAATCCAACATATAACTATTTGTGTTAAAAAAAATACATAAAAGGAGGCACAGCTACACACCAACACCTGAACTAACATTGGCTGATCTTAGAAATCTAAGCAGGATTGGTTGTGATTAGCATGCAGATGAAATACTATTAAGAAACCCCAAAACAAATCCTAAATGGATATATTCATGAAGTTACCAACAGGCAAGATGACTCAAAAGAGACCTTATTTTTACATAATAGGATGACCTTTAAAAAAGCAGTGTCTAAATACAGGGCATCCTAAAACTCTTAGTGTTTGGGATACTGAGAGTTTTGGGACTCATAGAGACAGCAGTTTGAAGAAATAAATACTTCAGTATCTAAAACTTAAGTATTATAACATAGCTCTATACAACTTTCATAAAAATGAAATAAACAATACTGTTATAAATTTTGGAATATTCATAATTGGAGCAATCCAACAGAATACACTTATTCCAAACAGTCTTTTTCAATATTTTAATATGCATTGATTGTATAATTATAAAATGAAATTATTGACAATGGCACTGACACTATAAAATTTGTGTTCTAAAGACAAGGATTTTTTTTTTTAATGAGCCTATTTATGGAAAAAGCTAAGGTAAATTATACTATGTTTGGAGTAACAATATTAGTTTGGTAGATATAGTTTAGAGAAAAGAAATAAAATGAATCATGTTTTTAATGAAGGATACAGCAAGGAGCATATATGAAATATAGAAATATATGAAATGTAATTTCTCTAGCTATTTAAACAACATGACTTAAATATGTTACATGTTTTTGCATTTGAAACACTTTTAAACATTTACTAACTAAAGAACTTATAATCAAAAGTTGTATCCCATTACCTACTTACTTCATTAAAGACAAATTCATCCACATTAATTTCTTTATAGTCATCCTCAACTTCATCAGTTTTTACAGCTGCCAAAGCACTGGCTAGTTTCTTTCTCAAACGGAACCCTTTCCAAAGTGCCTAAATAAAAATGTAAAGCATGCTATATGAGGCCATAGATCAAGTCCACATCCGGATTCTCTGTTGTCCCATTAGAAAGATAAAACATTTTAGACTCTCTTTTTTTGCCTAGCAATAGCTCAATGATCTGTTTTTTGAACTTTATGGGACATTTAAAACTAGGAGACAAATTAAATATCAGCATATGCCTAGAGCTGAGAACACTCTGGAGGTTTGACTCAAACAAGCAGAATGGAATCCTAAACTCCTTCAACTACAAACCAAGGTCAACTAATTAATTATTTGACAATTCCTTCAGGACCTACTACCAGTGTAGAAAAATGTGTGTGTGTGTGTGTGTGTGTGTGTGTATGTATGTATGTATGTATGTATGTATGTATGTATGTATGTATGTATGT
>JANHFL010001598.1:0-15646 GCA_032468155.1 Oxyrhabdium leporinum | reverse complement strand
GGCGGTATATAAATGTAAAAATAAATAAATAAAAAAAAAAAATCTGAATTAAATTCACCCATTCCTGTCCATTTTAGTTCGCTGATTCCTAAGATGTCGATGTTCAATCTTGTCATCTCTTGTTTGACCATGTCCAGCTTGCCTTGATTCATGGATCTTACATTCCAGGTTCCTATGGAGTATAGGTCTTTACAGCATCAGACTTTCCTTTCACCACCAGATACATCCACACCTGAGTGTCCTTTCAGCTTTGACCCAGTCGCTTCATTCTTTCTGGCGCTACTAGTACTAGCCCTCTGCTCTTTCCTAGTAGCATATTGGACACCTTCCGACCTGAGGGGTTCATCTTCCAGCATCATATCTTTTTGCCTTTTGGTACTGTCCATGGGGTTTTCATGGCAAATATACTGGAGTGGATTGCCATTTAAGATAATTTGCAGTCTGTTGCAACAATGATAAAAGAAGAGTTTGTACACTTTAAAGATTAACATTAACAAAATGACTCAAGATTCTGGTTTGTACATATTTCTGTGGGTGATGCTTGCTCCTATGCTCTAGTAACCCAGCAGGAATCACTCAAAAGAGACTTGAGTTATACAAGGCAATTACTTGTATTACTGAAAGACCACAGGAGGACTTTCCAGAATGACTTACTATAAATGCAACTTTATATTTCATAAATTCAACAGCTAATTACTATTTCTTTGAATACGTACCTTTAAATCCATTTAGCTATCTGAGATCTCAAAAAAGACGTGAGAGGGCACGTGTTACCAACCTTAGCTCACTAACCTGAAGTATAGTAGCAGCTTTATGCCTATCCCAAAAATGATTATTCTTTTTTTCACAGCTGACAATCTTTCTTCTGAGGCAGTAACTCCACCAAGCAGACTGGATTACAGTTGCTGCCCGATGTAGCCTTGTATAAAAATTGATCGCTTTACGAACTCTATAACCTCGCCAACGTGACTGGATAATTATGGCTGCTGAGCTATAAATAAAAGAAAAAAAGATTACATTAAAAATATAGACTGTGCCAATAATTGTACTGTATATTGCTGGGTTTTTTTTTAACGTGGGATACTATTTGTGGACCAAATAAAAAGGATTAGATCTAAGAAATATAAATATGCCTTTACTAGAACCAAGGATAAGTTGAGCACTGGCAAAAAGCTCAATTTAGTCCTTTTCCCTATGTATACTTTGTTGAGAAAGAAGACCATTGAATGCAAGGAAGCTTTAATATTAGAGAATTAATTCATGCAGAATTGAAGAAAGAAGTAGAGAGAATGAAGCAGGCTAATGGGACTATTTTCCAGGCATTTTACAATAATGCTATTTTGCTTAATGCCAAATAACTGTTGATGCTAACACTGGAGGTTGCTACATGTTACACCTGCAAAATAATTGTTAATTAAAAATAAATTGGTATTGCAAATTTTAAATCCATACATTTAAATGCATTCTAAGGAGATAACTACTTTTTCCATATATAAGAATCTTATTGATGCTGAGAGTGATTTTGGCAGTTCCTGGTAGGATCATTCTTGCTGGGAAGGTTGGAAGGGGAATCCAAAACAGAGTGAGGAAAGAATATATATTATCTTCATATCTGTTAAATTTATTTAACAGCAAATATGATATGTCAGATTTTGAAGATAGAACACTTAGAATCAGAATTCAAATCAGAATAAGAAATTATTAGTAATAATTTGATTCTATCATTAGAATTAGAATTGGTAGTTATAGTGTTAATAATTGTACATAACACCATTTTTATATGAAAGTAATGACTTTACATTATAAAGTAAAAATGAAAAATATGGTCTGTAAATATTAAAACTAAGGTAATGGCAACTAGCAGGCTTAATGATTTTAAAGCTGATATCAAAGTAATGAAGTTTTGCATTACTGGGCTCAAGAACAAATACAAATAGAAGTATATGAGCAAGGTAATCAGGAAAACAATTATATGGAGAAGAACAAATGTAGATAATTTCTATGAAAACAAGAATCAGAGTATTCAAAGCACCGAATTTTTTCCCTGTGGAAATGTCCAGCTGTGAAAGAATCAGTAAGACAGATCACTCTGAATTATGGATATGGAGATGGTTGCTATGGATACTATGAACTGCAAGAAGAATTAATCAGTTGATCCTGAAAGACCAATTGTTCTCTTGAGGCAACAAGCAGAAATTCATTTGATGTAAATGAATGACAAGGCTAGAAATACTATTCTAGTAGTAAAAAAGTGAAGATAACAAATAAGATGGATGGTTGGGATGAAGAAAACATTGTAATATCTGTGGAAGAATGACAGATTATTGTTTGGGAAAGATTCAAATGGTAGCCTTTACCCAGGCAGTCTCCAGGAATCAACCTGAGTTGATGGGACATTTTTTGCAGCTTGTTCAGTCATAGAAATCCAGAAAAAAATAACACATAGGATTATTTGTTTTTAATACTAGTATCAGAAAAAAATACATTTCTCTCACTACTGGCCTGAAGCTCATCTCTGTTCCTAATGCAGAAGCTGAGTATATACTTTTGCATCACTCAGTAAATAGCATTTGTAATAGCCTGCTGCCTAAATATCAATAAGAACATGCATAGAATGTACTCACTGAAACTGAAAAATACTAAAAAGGCCAATCTTTACGTTTCACAGTTTGCGCAGCATAAAATGCAACATGGTATTCAAATGCAACTCAGGGTCTCTGTTCTGATCATTTTTTCTCTGTGCCTTCAAGTCAATGTTAACTAGATCCTGCAGTTTACATGACAACATTTTTTGGAAATGGTTTCCTCTCGCCATCCTCCTAGGGATGAGAGAAATGATACAAACTCACCTACCTGACTTTGTATCTAAGATGGGACTAAAACTTATGCTTTCTAGCCTGATGTCTTAACCACTACATCAAAGGTTTTCTTTGTTCAGCAGTAAACTATACGGCAAGAAGGCAAGTGAAAGCAGCTCATAAGGTTTAAAGGTTAGGGCATCTCTGACTGCAGATCTGTGCCCTATCCATCCCAGATGAGTTGAGTGGCCAACTAGAAAATATTTTCAAGAGTTCCTGTTAAGAATGTACCAGAATATTTTGTATGTTACCTATAAAGTAGAATGCAGGGGTGATCTATATGCTTAGACCAGGAGACAGCGAAATATCGCCTTTTAACTGATCGGGAGGATTTGTTTGATCTGAATTAAATAATAGTTTGTCTCCTTTAGGGCTGATAACAGATTGCATTTTAAGATTTAAACATTTTCCTTCTTCTTTTTTTTTAGCCCAGGAGTGTTTTAGCTATTGGTGAAATAGGTTTATGTACTAGGAAAAAAAAAGTGGCCTAGTATATATTTTTCTCAAAATTAGTTCACTCTATTTTGGTAGAGCTGTTTTGTATGCAATGTTCACTCATAAGAACTAACAGAAAGCCTTAGATGTTATCAGCATCAGATTAGTTTTTAATATGCAGCCAGCTTCAAATATTTCATTATGGAAACAAACCTTACATTCCAGGAGCACTTGTGCAATACTGAATTCAAGTATGAAAAAGTTGCATTATGGTTACATGATTGGAAGTCATGCCTGAAACATGCTTGAACAACTAAGTGAGTGAGCTCGAAATCTTGGCTAAGTATATCAATTCCTTCCTATCCTCATTTGAAAAAATCTATTCATCTACAGAATGTTCAATTAAAATAAATAAATAAAGAGGTGAAAGAGTATTGGTGTGGTTTAATGCATGCTGTCTCCCATTAAAACCTTAGTCTTTCTAGATGGATGAGAAAAAATGTCATTTGAAAATTTTGGAGCATTGCTGTTAATCAGTATAGATAATACTGACATAAGTGGACCTAAAGTCAGATTTAACATAAAGCAACTTGCATACATCAGCAGTAATAAATTGGACCCTTTTCTTAATAAATCTTGAGAAATTGTCACATATTTTAAAAGGTGTTGTCAAAATATATCCAAAACATTTTACAATTGTTGTACAATTTTTTTGTCATGAACTACCACACAGAGCAAGAAAACATACACAAATGTATTAATAGTTTTTCCACAACTATCAGATTATAGATTGTAGCCTTGCCAGCCCATCCCACACTATCCTGAAAACTTCCAATGCATTAATACCCATGAATTCTCTTTGTCAGAAATGTTATTTCACATATTAACTAGCTTAATTTCTGTAGTTTTATATCACCAGCAACCTTAGGAAGATAATGGATACTGTACTCAACCACACAGCTCACCATTATGGTATAGGTGTTACCAGGAACACAACAAAGTGGGCAGTCATAGAGGCAAGGAGAGCCCGTCAGGCTGAGGAACAGAAGAATGACTAATAGCCGCATGCAACACTACTTATATTATGTTACTTAAATCTCTCAAAAAGTGCTTTATGAAAATTGGTAAGATTCATGACATCAGCACAAATTCACCATAGCTAGCTCACCTACGAAGGATATTTATATATTTGTGAAAATGTTTTAAATAAAATACCAAATAAACAAGAGGCAATATACTACAGAGAAATACTGAGAAACAGAAAATAAAGAGAAAATACTGAGAAAAACTTTTGTTTTTCTTGTTCCACTATTAGTAAACCAGAATTCTTGAAATGATTTAATACAAATAAGTTTCATGACATCCTTGTAGCTAACAGTATAGAAGACAGTCCTTTAAAACTGATAAATTCATTATCTGGCAGTTATATGAAAATAGGTCACTGAATCAATTATAAATCTACTGTCCTATAATACAGTATATTTTGCAGGTTGGAATTTGTTGTGTGGATAAAATTCCTGAATATTGCTCAGTTTCATTAATTATATTCATTTCATATTTCACTTCTTTAGAAAATGTCTCAACAATTCAAAATAATATTTCAGTCACTTATAAAGTTAATTTCATTCAGATGTCAAATTTATAAGAATCTAGGGCAAAATTAATTAGAAAACAGTTGATTAGAGACTATTCTGCTTGTTAGACTACTTTGGGACAGAAGGAAGTACCGTAGTACTGAGATAGAAGAAAGAAACAGAAGAAAAAAACAGAGAAACATGATCTTAAAAACTCTCTAGGTTTCTGTGTATGCATGTATAAACTTCTCTTCCATTGGGAGCACAAAAAAGGTAAGTGGTTATGCTAGGAATAGCCTTTGGAACAATCCTATACATCAGTGTTTCTCAACCTTGGCAAGTTTAAGACATGTGGACTTCAATTCCCAGAGTTCCCCAGCCTGCTATACATCAAGAGATTCAGCTTCCTAAATGTCTCAAGGACAGGTGATTTGTTTATGCTAATAAGCTTTATGAAGGAATGATTTGCAATGCACTGCATAGTCTAATGTTTATAGATATATTCTTATTAAAATTAGTATAATTATGTTTATACAGAATAGAGAAAGAGTAGAAATAGAAGGCAATATGGTAGTTGCTTCTTTCTTGCTGATAGCGTGCTGCTCAAATGTTTCTATTATTACTGATGTGCTGTCAAAGTAGGTGTACAGTATATGTACTTAGAGATGACGCTGTCTGCTTTAAGATTACACAGAGATACAGTTATATTTCCATAAAAACGTTTGACCCTTTGATCTTACTTTTGTGAATTGTCAAAATGTTGAAGGAAGTTTCCTATTTCAATGGTTGCAATTTGCCTGTTGAATTTGTTTCTCTTAGGACTGATTAATGCATTGCTTTCCTCACTGTCATTTGTAGAATACTGAGTATTCTTTTGTCTGTATACTTGATTTTCATCTGTTTCTGGAACTGTCATGAAGGAGTTAATAGGCTCAGCATGAGTATGGCCAGAAGTAATCCATCTTTCAGGCGTATTCAACGAGTCCTGCTTATTTTCTTTTACACCCGAGGTAAAGAAGTTATTTTTCTCTATGAAGTCTTGAGTTAAATGATCTGCCTGTTTTTTGGGTGATTCTGTCTTTGTAATGTTTAGAACTCCATATTCATGTGCATAGCGATGTTCAATACTAAGTTTCATCAGCTTTTTTAAATTCCAACACTGGAGCTGTACAGAGTCTTCAGAAAATTTATCTCTGGAAAAGAAATAGTCAAAACATATCATTATTTATTTCAGGCATACTGCTCTCCCAAAATGGTTTACAAGATTAATAACATGAAAATGCATTACATATATATTAGCTAATGTTTTTTCTGAATATATCTTAAAATAATAATTTAAAAAATCAATATATATCTTAAAATACAACCCTGGTGAAATATATATCACCCTAGAGAGTTTTACTGATAAAGTCTTATATCCTGGGTGAGCCAGATTAGTTGCTGTTTTTGGTGGGCCAGCAAGTAAGGCTTTGACAATATCTAGAAAACAACTTGCTTTTGGAATCAATCTGTTGAAAGTGGCATTGTAACGCTTAACTGAAAACTCTGCCAACTTTGAGGCATCTATGGGATATCACAACATATATAGGAAAAAAAATCATTGAGATGCTTCAATGTTGCTGATGTCTGACATTTTTTTCTTATACCCTTTCTAAGTGCCATTGATGTCCAGTCAAGATTAGTGTGATCTGATATAAAATTTAGCATTAAATATTATTTCATTTTTAATTGGAGCATTAAATATTATATAATATTTAAATGTTATATATTTATTTTTATGTGAATTAGATAATTGTTTTATTTCAAACAAATCAACATATCTTCATTTAACAGGAAAGTATGAACAACTTAAATACTACTGTACCTACTATATTATGTTCTCAAACTTAAGTGGGGACAAATGATTGTCTTCTGAGCCGAATGCTTTGCAGAAAAGAAAATTCAGTTAAAAGAAAGAGATACACACACAGAGGGAGAATATGTGTGTTATATCTCTACCAAAAATAGAAGCCATGGCAAATAAACAATATAGTAATATTATGTAATTCTATATAATTGGGTGCATCTGCTAATATTCTTATTGCTTCTTCTTTGTTGTAAAAAGCCTTTAAACTTCATAAAGAGTTTTAATGTTTATATTTCTTCAGTTTCAATTCCTTTTATAAGCTTTTTATGTTATCTTCACCTGTTTAAACTGTGACTTTTTAAAAGGATTTCAGCTTCCATTAGGGTCTTTTGTTTCCAATCCTCTGTACAAGGTCTGTTGAAAGCCAAAACACTGGAACAGAAGTACATTTTTGCATAGCTGTTTTCAAGTAGGTGTCGGAAGATTAACTGACAGACTTTTATTAGATCTGAATAATTTTAAAAAGCATATAATTCTTAAACAAGAGCAAGCACGCTTTATGTGAAATCTGGATGGAACATCCCAATTTAACTATACACCTCTGTTAAAAAATGACTTAGTAAACATGGCTATAATTACATCTGGCAGCTTATTTACTTCAGGTTGTATCTACAGGGTCTCATTTATTTAATGAAATGTCAAACAGCCAAAATGTTTGTTGGGTTTCATATTGTAATTTAGAAATATAATATTAAAGCTATAATCTTATGGACTCTTTTTAGGGGGGAAAATCCCATTGCGCCCTATGGAAGGCAATTATTAATATTGTTATTGCATAATCAGCAAGATGTTTATACTGGATTTGACATTCTTATTCACCTATTGAATCTTTCCCAAAGACCTGAGATAAGCAGGTGTTGTTGTTTGGTGGTGTTAAAAGTATTGTCACAGCCGTTTCAGGTAAAACTCCTATTGGAATTGACTGATGTCAATTTTGTCAATGCTGATGGTGTTCAGGACTGCTCCAGATATTTTGGGATTGCATCCAAGACATTTATTACGATCGGTATTATCATTGCTTTCTTTTGCCATACTCATTCTACTTCTATTTGCAGGTCTTTGTATTTTGTGATTTTCTCCAGGTACTGCAACACCAACCAGTTGTTTTGTCTTTCTTATCAATAATAGTTAAGTTTGGGATATTATGTGGCAGGTGCTTGTCTGTTTGAATTCTAAAATCTAGATCATGATTGTTATGGTTCATTGCACAGTCAGCCAGATGATTAAACTAAATTTGGCACTTTATTCACCTATCGAGTTCTTTCTATCCACCTGGGATAGGTGGATATTGTAATATTTATATCCTGCCTTTTACATACTGTATACTATATAAGTCAGGGCAGTGAGCACATTTCATTTAAATATACACACCCATATTTTGCTATTTATTTTATTTAGTATCACAGCCTTAATCTTTGTTAATTTTTTTAAGAGTAAATGTGATTACTCTTTTGGAAAAAAAAAAGCAAATAATCTTCGTCACATTTTTGGATAAGCACCTCTTCTAATTTCCAAACACAATATATTTACAACAATGATTTGCAATTAACACATGTATTCTACTATAAAACTCATTATGTTTTTAAAAAACTTAAGCAGTTCTTGTATGACATATCACAGACATGATCTCAAGAAAAATACTAAAATAAATTTAAACAACATAGGTAGCTTCTTATTACCAAACTGCCACATAAAACAACACCTCCTTTATTGAAATTCAAATCTACTACTGTCAGTCCTTCAAGATAGAGCAGATTAGGAAACCAATGCCAAGTAAGTCAGCATCATTTTTATTGTAAGCTTTAGTAATGGAATAAGCTTCTCCTCCCACTCCATTTATTTTTTTTGTGAACTAAGGAGGGGCTTGTCTGAGATGCTTATTCATATTACATTCTTTCCTGAGGCTCAGGCTCTCTTTATCTGACTGTTGTCTTGCTAGCATTTTTCCTCCTGACCCTCACAGCCATTGCTTCTGCCATCTATAACCAAGAGTATTCTTATGCAGAATGATTATATTACAAGATGACTGAAATGTTTTAAGTAAGCACTTTATGGGTTACTTTGTGGATTTTTCAACAATTATTCCGCTGTTTTCATTCAGTTTGTACATTTGCCCATGTGTGCTCTATATAGACACAGTACAGTTACACTTATATAATTGAACACATAGGTATTTCATACCTATAATATATAGTAGTTGCACATATTTCAAAATTATTGAAATATAATATAATATACTATGTTATATCGTTTCATGTATTACTTTTGTCCTGTACACAGATTTAGCACTAATTAAGCTCCTTAAGTAGGGTTACTAGATTTAAAACTATTAGCAAAAAATTACAATCCATCTATTTTCTAATATCTAGGAGTCATCTTGATTTTGCAGTTCAAGCCTTCATTAGGATTCTTTAATTCATTATCCATGTAATTAATTCTAATGGATTAGTGAACATAGAACAGTAGAAATGAAGAAAGATTACTTTATTTCATGAAAGCTTGTGAAGGGTATTTCCATCTGATCAGATTTCTAAAAGATGTCAGAAGACATCAATAGACTTTCATCACTTTTCTACCATATTGTTATTCCAATGTATATATTGTTCAATCAATAATAAGCATCAAGGAACAAAAACCTTGAAAATTAATTTCTTGAAATTAATTGTAAATACTTACAATCCAGTTGTAGCTTTTTTGTGGAATGATTTGATTTCTTGAATCTGAGCTTGACAAAATGCTGCAAATGTTTCTGACTTTGAGGTTTTTTCATAAACCTTTTCTACATCACAACTTACATTTTCATCATTAAGTATTTTCAAAGTGGGCAAATTTTTGAGTAAGCTGCATCTTTAAAATGACATAGAAACCATAAGTTTAGCACAAGTTAGCTTTAGGAAGCATGTTACATAGAAAATCCATGACTGCAACCTCAAAACACAAAGGCAGCAATGTCTTAACCAAACAGAATTTGGCATTTCAAGAAGAGAAGCACAATGGGGTTAAATACTACTGAGAATGCTTGCTTCTCCAGCTGAAACTGGCACCTTGATGTTGGAGCTAGTCCAATTATTAAATAAACCCTTGTTTATTTATGAGATTTTTGAATATCAGGTAACTGAAGGGATGTCAACAGAAGAAAGATACAATATGTTCTCTATCATCTCAGATTGCAGGAAATGGGATAATGTCTAAAGTTAAAGAAAACAGTTGAAGGTTTTCCTCATAGCAAAAACAATTTAATAATGGAACCAATTAACTAAGGAGATGGTGGACTCCTCTTCATGGATATGTTCAAACAGATGTTAGTTAGACATTTGTTGATGATATTTTACATAAGGTTCCTATGATGATACAAAGTGAGTTGCTTTTGATGGTCTATATAACTATTTCCAATGATGATTCTGTAAGGATTAAGTAAAAACAACCTTCCCCACAGTGTCAATAGCACAACACCATGGAAAAAACTGCTATTCAGTCCGATATATTTCATGGAAAGGACTTACAGATTATAATATTTTCTTGAACTAAACCCTTTTTACCTCCAGGCTATCTTGAATAGACTCTTACGCCAAGTTTTACAATCAATTATCAAAGAAAATTTAGACAAAATCTGGCCAGCAATTCCAGATACTCGAATAGAAAAATAAGCACATATTTAAGCCCCACAAAATTAACATGATGGATTCAAATTTTGGCTCATTCATATACCTTGTTTCAATATATATCATTAGAATCATAATTCCAATTTATATCATAACAAAAAAATTAAATCTAAAATCTGCATTTCCTTTTCACAAGTGCATACATGTCAGATGGTAATGTTAAATGAATAACTGTGAATATGCTGTCTGGAGATATTGGAGACAATGTTGAATAATGAGATATTCAAAAGATGCCATATCAAGTTGATTTATGTTGGAAACTATGGTTTCTTAGAGCCATGGGATCTTAGATCTAGTTTTTCCAGCTGGGTTTCTGCTAGTGAGGGCTGAATCAATATTTCATTTAGTGAAAACTTCCTGGTGAATATTCTGTCACTTAAGAGGTTCTATTAATCATTACTGCAATGAAACATATTCCCCCTAGGAATACTCAAACAGATCTTAGGGTTTAATTTCCAAAAAGTGATTTCTCAGTACTTCAGCTTCTTCAGTGTTATCACTGGCTGGACATGAAAGTAAGAAACCAATTGGGAACTTTTATAAGTAATTCCTTTGTTGGTATCAGGGGGTTATGTAAAGTTCATTGAAACATATTGCTTGTAGTTATTGTCAATGCTGAATTCAACAAATCCATACTTTACAGTATCCCATTAGATAAATTAATCTTTCTCAGATCATGAAAGCAGTGGGAGGATCTTGATGACTCTGGAATTTCAAGAGTTATTTTAAACTGAACTTAGCTTGAATATCAATTATACACTAATTAAGAATACATCAAATTAAGAACAATGCACCAATTAAAAAAAATCCCTCTATTTGTCTTTTGTTACTTGCAAGAAATTAGCAGTATTTAATGGAGAAGGATTTTTGATTCCATTGTTTAAAGGCTTTCAAGCTTTATTTAATATTTTCTAACTTTGCAATCAATAATGAAATTCCTAAACACATATGCACCGCTAAAATGACTAAGTTTAGTCATTTTAGTAAGTAAGTTTAGAAAAACAGATTTAGAAAAATAGAAAACTATGTTAGCCAAGCTCAATGGGGAAAAGAGATAATGGAAAAATAATCCAAAAAGTTTGGAAGCATAAGTATAAACAAACTGTAAAGCTAAATGAGGAAAATGGCAGAAGACCAATCCAGCTGCAACCTCCCCCCTCAAAAAAAAAATCAACGTTGAATTATTTGAGAAATGAAAATGAAAATAAATAGGAACTGAATACAGGCTAAATTATTAAGAATAGATTCTATCTATGATTACTAATGCTTCCACTTAAATACAATTTGTAGAGTATTTAAGATTGGTAATCATCTGACAATTTATATTTCAATCTTACTAGTTAATATTGAATTAGACAGAATCAATACAAAAGAAAGTACTGTTGTAGCAAAACAGAAATGGAAGTTCTAAGCCTTTAAAAACTCAAAATGAGTTGATTTCTACTTCCCACTTTCTACCTTCTACAATTAGCATAGCATACTCCTCCTGCCTGCCCCCCCGAAAAAAAACCTCAAAGAAAATAAATATGAGATGTTGAAAAAGACAAATGTACGATTATTCCAATCTAAGATTATGCTGAACAGCTATCAGTTCAGACTGAGCTAAAATAAATTTAAATATAGGAGAGTGAAACTATTATGAGTGTATTAACAAAGCTTAGATGCATATTAAGAATAACTGAAAAGAAAATTAACACCCAACTATAATCATATGGAAAATATGATTAAATGGGATAAATTTATTTAGGAAATAAAACAAAATAAATGTATAGAAATCCAATAGAAATTAAATTTTGTTATACATATTTAATACAATTTGAACTTAATTTGTTTAAAATCTCCTAATCAAAGCACAGATCAAACATAAGTTGTTCCAACTTTCTTATTAACAGAAAAGAATAAAATATAATTAGCATGGAAGCAAACCAACACAAATATGAATGCTGATGATAATAAGCATATGTAGTTTCTAAAGAGGGAAAATGTAAATAATTCCATGTAATCTACCATTAAGTATTTAATATAGTCAGCTAACAAACAAAACAAATGTAAAACAAAGAACTTGGCTTTTCTGAAGTTTGCACATGTTGGTACTTCTAAACTATCTCAGTAATTGTAAATTACAGTTATAAGAATAATGTGAATTAATCTGCTTTCATTAATACTTCAGAACTATTTTATGTTGCCAGTGATAGTGTTGAAATAGGATGAGCTCATTCCCACTGAAATCAATAAGAAAAAACGGTCACTAAACACTGCTGATTTGTCATTAAGGAATGCTCATTTCAGTTAAAAGTAAGTGCAACTGATATTTCTTCCACCCTATAGTATTAACATGGTTTGTGATAATTACTGTAACCAATCATAATTGGAAAAGATTGTTATATTTTACCTTAAATTCATGTTTTACCCTAAACCTCTCCAGAAAAAGGCTATTGCTACATCAGATCATCATGCTTTTACGCTGATCTTCTTCTCACCATTTCCCTTTTATTTAAACTGTTTTGTGGAATCTTAAAGTTCCAGGAGAATTTGATGGGATTTTATGAATGACTAAGGATGAAAAAAAAGCTTACCCAAACACAGCAAGGGGCATTCACAGCAATTTTTCTAAGGTATTGGGGAAAAGGCAGGGCTTATTCTCCTGTGAAAAAGAATCATGGCTGCCATTTTGGGGATCAAGGATTCCAAGAGTTATTATTTTTTAACCAACAGGTTCCATGACTTGAAAAAGTTTGAAAACCCTGATCAAACCTACTTCTATAAAACATCCAACAAGTGAAAATATTGGAGAAGATGAAAAGACTTTCTCAATGTTTATCCTATAGTGTAATCCATTATTGGAATATTAATATAAATTAATTAAAACCAATATTGTTCTATTAATGTATCAATAATAATATTATTAAATGTTATATAACAGAGCTATCCACATGTTTATACACATATATCTCATACCCAGTTTTTCTTATCTATTTACCTCCAGTTGCCTTCTTGAAGAAGAGGATTTCCAAGTAGGGATAGTTCCTTTAGGCTATCACAGCCTTCAAGACATTGAATGAGAGTCTTCAGGTCTGCATTTGTTAAGGACAAAACAAATATCAATAATTATAAATATATTAACAGGGATCACAGAAAATAACTATCAAATACTGAATACAATGAAATATTTATGTCTGGGAACACTCTTTCAAGAGTCTTTAAAGGATAATGAAATGAAATCCCTAAATTTTTATTTATTGTACTCCATTCTAATAACATTGCGATCATTGGAACCACTTTGGTCAAAATGGAACAAATAACATTGGAGGGTTCTAGATCCTAATTTGGATATATTTTCTGTTTCAAATTCCATTAAATAGTCTCGTTTTAAAAATCTGTTGGAATCCTAATTGTACATAAATGCTTTGAATACACCATTTATCTTTGAAATACTAAATGTTGCCTCTTCAGACTCTTTCCTTAACTGACACATGTCATTCATCAAGTTTGAAATATATATAACCAAAAAAATGTTTAATCTACACCAGAATGGATAATTAAACTTAGAAATACAAGGAATGGTCTTCTAAGCTGAACAATAACATATGATCTATTTTAAGATGATTATGGGGTGAAGAATGAATTGTGGAATAATAAGAATACTTTCTTCCCACTTTTAAAATATTCTTAAACAAGATTAAATTTCACCTACATAATTATAATTCACAATATATAAGGACTACTAGTAATATAGAGTTAAAAAGTATTAAAACCTTGGTTCAAATCCTCTTAACTATAAATATTAGACGTTATAGAATATAGGTAGTCCTTGACTTAAAATCACAACTGGACCCAGACTTTTGGTTGTAAGTCATTGTGGTCATAAGTTGAGGTACCCACATGATCAGACCTGAAGTTTTCCCAATTTTTTGACTGTTTTTATGGTGGTGGTTAAGAAATCATGTGACTCTAAGTCATTAAACAAATTCATTCTCTTGAATGGGTGTTTTTTGTCAGAACCATAAAAAAAAAATCACAAATCACGATCACATGACTGCAGAATGCTGCAGCTGATCATAAATGCAAGCCAGGTGTCAAATGCTCAAGAAGTGGTAATACCACAATGTTTTACGATGGCTGGAAGTGCTTTACAGGCCACAATGCACTGTTTCCAAGGCGTTAACTTCAAATGGCCATTAAACAACTGGTCATAAATTAAGGACTAGTGATAAAGTAAACCTCCACCGTGGTTATAGTTAACAGGAATTCTCAATGTTAAAAAGTGAATAACATATGAATGTGGCTGCAAAACTGAATTTTACATATAATGGAAAGAGAAAAATAAGCTTTTAGCCTTTTTTGATATATATGTTAGTAATAAAACTCACATATGGTTTATAATGTGGCATTGGAAACTGAAAATATTTTTCCCATTTATCTTGTAAACTTACCTAATAAGCAGTTGTTGCTTATATTTAGTTTTTCCAATGACACATACGAAAAAAGAGATACAAGTTGTGTCAAACTAGAAGAAAAAGAAGAAATCAACCATGAGTTTTATAGACATTTGTGCTAAACCTACCCTCTAGGTGCTGGCATATAACAGGCCAAATGTAGCTAAAAGTCAGGCAATGATTCATCATCTGTTACCAACTTATAAATTGCTTATTAACTGCCTTAAATTGTGGACATTTCCTTTCAGTAGCAAGGTAACTTTTTTTCAAGGTGCCAGCAATTGCATAAGAGCTGGAGCTTTCAAAGTAAGAAAGGAATGATTTCCTTAGAGATGAATAAAGATGCTCCATAAACTAGAGGAAAAAGTTCTTAACTAGAAAAAAAAATAATGCCAATGATTGCAATAGATTTATTTTACTTGGACAGTTAGAGCTAGTTTGAATGGCAAAATCCTTGACAAAGTACCCTGCTTAGGTTTCTACATAGCCTCTTTCCTAATGTTACCTTTTTAAAAATTCCAACAGATGAAAAAGACTAGACTAGACTAGACTAGACTAGACTAGATGAAACAAAACGAATAGACTAGAATAGAAGCTGGAAGGGACCTTGGAGGTCTTCTAGTCCAGCCCCCTGCCCAAGCAGGAGATCCTATACCATTTCAGACAAGTGATTGTCCAGTCAATATAATAAGAATGTTCAGATCTCTCTCTCTCTCTCTCTCTCTCTCTCTCTCTCTCTCTCTCTCTCTCTCTCTCTCTCTCTCTCTCTCTCTCT
>JANHFL010001597.1:233231-252464 GCA_032468155.1 Oxyrhabdium leporinum | reverse complement strand
ATCGAAGTTTCAACAAACCACTCAGCACTCAGATAGTAATTAATCCAAATCAGAGTTTATTGAAGAAACCATGTTGCCACATCTGGGAAAAACCTGAATCTGAAAAGCCAGGTTTTTCCACACCCAAAAGAATTCATAGATCCACCTCTTTACCATCATTATACCTCACATTTCCCAATCAAAGCTTAAACCCATCATCCCTCATCCATCTTGTCACTCCTCTTCCAGGTGCTAACTAGGATGGACTTGAAACATTTACCAAGAATGTTGTTATGTCTAAATTTCTTCTAACTACATGAGAAAGTAAAACCCCTTTATTTCCTATACACTTTATTGTGGCAGCTTGCAGAGGCCTCGCAATTATGGCTTCCAAAGCTGACACCAGAGCTCTGACCAATGGGGTGAGCTCCCTTCACTTGCCTCGGCTCCTGCTCACCTAGCAGTCTGAAAGCATGGAAATGCAAGCAGATTAATAGGTACCACTTCAGTGGGAAGGTAACAGTATTCCATGTGCCTTGCCATATTTCCTCTCTTGTGTTTTGGAGCCCACTGACTTGGGTATACTTAAAAGAAGCCATGACAAAAAGGAACCTATTGGATTGTCGCATCCTGCAGTTTAAGCAAGAAGGGATTTAATGGAGGTAATTCATTCAGATGCCTCTTCATCTGAATAACTCACAAAGTATGAAGTTGGACTCAACTGGAAATAAGAAACGTTTACCTTTTTATTTTCTAACTATAAATGTGGCTGCTACACTAGGTAAGTTTTTATTCCAGCTAAATTGTTGCTCAACATTACCAGGCGAGCACAAGTTTTCACTCTGCTCCTGACTCTGTTCTTTGACTGATTTCCAAAGAAGGCCTTGACTTGGGGGGGCATTTTGAAACAGACCTTTTGATTGAAGTTCCTCAGGTAAAGTGCATAATCTGCATTTCTGAATGGTTGGGGGATAATCCCTTGAAAAAAAAAATGCTTGCGAATGTCTTGCCTGCATTGATTCGCCCACTAGCTGCTTTAGTTGGTTCATATCTTGGTGTGGATTAGGAGATTGTGGAGCGCCAACAATCCTGCCTTTCTAAAAGGGGACTGATGGAATAATTCCCCTACGATGGCCATTTGTTCTCCCCTGTGTGATGGTTCCACTGATCAAAGCTGGAAGTGGGGGAAGAGAGAGAAGATGAGAGAGGGGAGGTGATGGAGAGGAAGAAAATCTGTTTTCTTTATGCATCTACCTTAATTTTTGCGTGCAAATATAAAATGGTCAACAAACAAGGAGATTAAAAAACACGACATGGCATGAACCAAGGGAACTCATGGATTCTTATCAGGATCGTTGAGATTATCTGGGGTTCAGATGACCCTGCCTGAATTACCTTCTGCTGAGTCAATCCTCAGACAGATCTCAGAAATCCACTTCCAAACAAATTCGGATTTCTTTTATACCCGTAAAGTGACCTATATGTTAGACTATTCCTGCACCATATCCCAATCTTGTTATTTTGTCACATGATTAAAGGCCACCTGAAGATGTGGAAGAGGAAGTTCACCCTGGGAGCTGAAGTCTACAAGCGACCGAGGTTGAGAAACACTGGCTTAACGAGTTTGAAAAAGGGTCTCTTACCTATTTCAAGGCTAAGCCCTTAAATTCCCATTTACTTTGTTTTCCCTTTATTAGATTTTACTTTCTCGTATTCTTATCAACCTTACTATCATTCCCTGAGCTAATTTGACTGGATACCTATTGGCGCCCAAAACTGGATGCGATGCAAGGTAAGAACTGGCCAAATATAGATTTAGAAAGCACGTTCCAGTTGATGTGGTTTCCAACTGATTTGCCTTTGGTGCAGCCAACATCGCACCGCTGACTCATAACTTGGTATGTAATTAGTTAGTGTTCCAAAATCTTTTTCACAAGGATTGCTGCTAAACTAGCAATGCCTGTGCATTTTATTTCAGTTTCCCAAGTGAAGATATTTACATTTCTCGGTGTTAAAATTCCCTTTTTTAAAAAATTTTCAGCTCCTTTCCTAGCCTCCCAATACCGTACGGATGCTTCCACTTCATCCCAGTCATGAATAAACATGTGGAGGAGTAGAGGACCCAGACTGAACTTTGTGGCACCCTGCTTGACGCTTCAGCTCATTCTCCAAATTCCCTGAATGCCTGAGAGGGATGCTACGCTGAAAGAACTCTGGGAAATGTAAATGGCATCCAGATAAACATGGCAGCTGTTTAGAGAACTAGGCCAAAAGATAACCGGTGACCCAGTTCCTTTGATGATGGGTCCCGCAAATGAGATAGGGTGACTGCAACTGTCTGGGAATGTAGAGTTGTCCTATTCCTGTCTGATGTTTGTGTACTACCTGAATTCTTTCTTCTACCCAATCTGAGATGCAAACACCATAGCTAGGAAAACAGATTGCACATCACCTGCCTAGGGAAGATGACACTTGGAAACTTTCAGTCACAGCAAGAAAAAGTGAAGCCTTTTCACCGAGCTTCATTTCTCGAGTCTGTTTCAAAATCTTGTCAGACGCCCAAGTGTTTGTTTTCATGCTCCAGATTCTCAGGTAAGACTGTTTTTGTTTGTTCTGACACGCTGCAGCAACAAGCAGGATGCTTTTGTTTATGTTAATATTATATTGTGTGCCTTTAAATAATCTGGAAATATTTTGATTTCTCTCCCATTGCTTTATGTTGCTCCTCTAAGAGAAGTTCGCCTCGCAAACAAGGCGTGACACCTATGGTGGGTAAAGCAGAAAACGTAGAAACATAGAAAACTGACTGCAGAAAAGGGGGTCTTTTTGAGCCTGCTCTCTGAGTTTTGTTTGTTTGTTTTTGTTTTCTGTTAATTTATTTTTGATTTAATTTTCACATCAAGAGGAGGTGGTGATATCAGTCAATAGAGTCTAGGGGCACCGTATACGTTTGAGCTGGGCCTGCATCCAGTGAAATAAGGCAGTCAAGAATAATAGCAGTCCAGCCTTGTACTGCATGTAGGAAGTTATCTTAAAGTGCATATGATAGAAGAGTATGTTCAACCTTTCTTGACAGTGGGACCTCTTCTGCCTGGTTATTTCTGTTGTTCTGGTGGCAAAATTGTGACTCAGTTGCAAAGCTCTTGATGACCGTTAGACCACTAGAAGACATAAAAGATCAAGACAGAGAGAGATCTTCATGGAGAAAATCCATCTGCTAAGAGTAACTAAGTAGCTCTGTAACTAAGAGTTAACATTGACTTGATGGCATCTAATCACTAAATGGCAGCAGTGAGGTCCTGTTTTCTATTTCTCTTTGAGCAAAGTCCATATTTTTAAAACTACAAAATTATCTCAGGCAAGTGAAGATAAGTCAAATAACTATCTTAGCTCTTATTCTTTGCTCTCTGCCACTTTACTTCTAGATTTAGTTTTAAAAAACACATGGAAGATTGGGACATCATATATTTCACCCCAACTGGTTTAAGAAATTCATCCCGGAGACAGTAATATTGATCTCTCTTGTATGCTTCTATCTTAAATGATAATCTGTTGAAACTGATTTTGGGTCTTTTAATATAAAACATGTTGCTGCCATTTTGAAATGCAGAAGTAGCACTCTTTTCAATTATTTTTTTTTTCAAAGATGACTTCTACAGCTGCTTAAAATTATATTGTAATTCTAATTTTAACATGCTGACATCGTGTGCTTTGCAACCTTTCCCTCTTAAATCTCTACAGATTGACATGTTGAAACTGATATGAAGATTAAAGCAGAAATTCAGGCTATGATAATTAGCTTGATTTTTTCCCCCTCCTGCCAAAAATTGTTTCCGCCTCTAAAGTCTGTACGTGTTGTCCAGCCAGATTGCTATTTTTCAAAATAATTTCCTAATTTCTTTCTTTTTTTCTTTCCTTCTCCATTCTGATTTGTGAATGGCATGGCTGCTTATTAGTGTAGTTTGCCTTTGAGACATGTTTTAAAAACTCTTTCCTAGTGGAGCAGAACTCTGTCCATGTACCCTTCCCTTTGTTCACTATATGCTGAAAACTTATTATTTATAGTGTCTTCATCTTTTCTGCTACCTTCTCCTATTGGTATTTTATGCACCAGAGACAAATTCCTTGTGTGTCCAATCATAACTGGCCAATAAAAATTCTGTTCTGTTCCGTTCCGTTCCGTTCCATTCCATTCTTAGAATCTAAACCTTAAGCAGGGCCTCCTACCCCTAGACGGATTGACTTTACTGAACCTTTTTCTCCTCCATAAATTCCTCTGAGTTAATCTTCTGCTCTCACTCACTCAATCTATTGTGAGTTTGGATAATCGCATAGGAGTAATAGAAAAGTAAGCAACTAACTGAGATAGACTTGGTGCCAGGGACACTGAAAAGTTTAGCAAAGTTCTGGACATTAAGAAAGCAAGAGGGAAAGGAGATATACATCTTACAATGATGGATTTGGAAACAGAAAGGAACTAATCTAAGACTCTACACAAAATAAATTAGTAATTGATTCTCTGAGATGATGATCAGCAACCAGAAATTCAGTTACTCTGGACATGCCATGTAAGTGAATAAAGAACTGGAATGTGTACAGAGATTCTCAGTCATCCAGGTCATAGTTGTCCCAAAAGTACTTTTTTTCAGTTGCCTTTTGAAAAAGCACTTTTGGGACAAAGAATTAGAAAAAAATTACTATGGCTAGCAAGAATGAGTAAAGTAGAAGAAGCAAAAGGCAAGGACAAAGACAGTTGGACAGGACCAAAGAGATCACTGAATCACCAATCTCTGGAAAACCTATGGATATCACTGGAGGATATGAAGATTGCAGCTATAAGATACCTGAAGGTAGGTCTCACTCACTGGATCCCAATAAATGAAATAATTATTTATAACACAATTCTTTGTCTGCCTGCTCCAAGTATTGTTAAAGAGTGTTCCCTCCAAAATAAGGTCTATAGTCCTCTGCATTTAATCTACGAAGTGACCCGTTCATTATATGTGTGTAAAGTATGTATGGGAATAGAACAATAAACATGAAAGTGATTGGTGACTTCATTGACATCAGTCTGAAGTTTTCTTGGCAAACCATGTGAATACCATTTATTATTGTCTTCCCAAGCTATCTGACAGCCCTGAAATTTCTTGGTGATCTTCCTTCCAAGTACTAACCAGTTCTGATCCTGCAGTCTTTATCTTTTAGAGTGCCATCAAAGTCAGCTGGGTACTCAAGAAAACTCCCCATTCTTCTCTTGACTTTGAAGATGCATTCAGACCTTGAACTGACACTCTTCCCAAACTTCTCTCAAAGGGAAGCTGGGATCTGTGAATGTTTGGATTGTTCTGTAAACATTTAGAATGATTTTCTAAAAGAAAAATAAACCTACTTTTTCCTCTTTTTAGCGAAGTGACTTTGTTAAATTATCCCTGTACCTCCTGCATTTTCATTGCTTGCACATAAAATCTGCCCCCGGCTTTTACTGGAAAACTTTATTTATTTTTATTTTTTTTGTGTGGAAAACATCTTAGGGCCTTAGGGTCTAATTTTTCCCCTTAAGCTTATCTTGCCCCAAGGGGAAGATTTATTGCAAATATCTGAACTGAAGCTATGATAGAATGCAGAATGCCGAGATAGCTATGGAACATCAACCTGTAGCCTTACCAAAGAATGGAGGAACTTTGCATCTTGAATATTCAAAACTGCCTTCATCTTATCTCCGTTATACCTCAAATTAGGACCTGTCATTAGCAAAACATAGATTTGCATCCATAAGTGCAAATGGGACTTCTAGGGCAGATGCCTTCCAACCCTGGCAGAGATCTCTCCTACTGTTAGATGGGGCTTTTAAAAACTTATTACCTCTAGTCAGACCAGAGGAATGACGTTCTATTTTTAATGGCTGTATTTATTTTGTTTGCATACTGCTTATTAGACAAGCGGTCGAGAAGAAGCACACGTGATAGTTACTACAGAGAGTAACTAATGTATAATTGCAACAAACGGGACATCTAATTGGGGCAGATTTACCCCGGGCTACTAGGGTTGCAAAACTTACATGAACCACCAAAGGGCAGAAAAATAGGCTTTGCTCTATCTCTAGGTTTCCACCTAAAGATCACCTGGCTTTCTGCACCTCAGATCTGAAAGTCCTAGATTTACCTAACTTGTGAGCTCTAAATGTACTTGATTGCAATATCCATAATATTCCTAACAAAAATAAAGGCAGGTACAATCCAATGAATCTGCAAGGGACCAGACCTTGCACTGGAATAATTATTAGGCTGATTAGAATAATGATAGGAGGTGTGCTTTGAGCTCCTGCAAACGTGGTTATAAAACACATTAAAAAAAAACAAAACTTTGGTCTGTCTTGCCGAGATCGAATCAGAGAAGATTAACTGCTGACTCGAAGCGAAGGTGAGGATCCCTCTGTGGACTACCCTCCCTGGAGTATATATTCCCTCTTGCTACTACACTGCTTGGAAGACCTGATTTACTTACTGGCAGACAGGTGATTTACAGCCTGACATAGTGAGACTTATTGCATTTCTCCATACAAGCAAGAACTCATAAACAAGGCTTAACACCGGCAATAAGTAATACAGGAAAGAAAGAAATCTTTGCGAGGGAACATAGTAAGTGCGCGATTCTCATTCCTGAGGATTTTTAAGTGGGAGAAATAAGGGTCAGCCTTAAGGGTACAGATTTGGAGACAGAAAAAGATGGTTGGGATTGGGACCCTTGTCTTCCCGTGGCAAGTAACTGACCTCGCCATATGCAGCAGACTTCCCCCTCCCCCCCCCAAAAAAAATAAATAACTAGCCCTATTTTAGTCTCTGACAATAAAATACTTGGGACTAACTACCTGAAGAACAAGCAGTGACTCCCCAAGCTCTGTATTTCCCAGAGCCAGAGATGCCTGGGTATAATTTTGCCTCCGAATTGGTTGAACTACTTGATCTTAAGCCTTTGGTAAACCTATCACAATTTTGTCACGCTAATAATGTCCTGGAGGCCCATGACAACAGAGCCAACTCCCTTGAGATTAATTCAGTATCACTTCTCACCGGGCTGCAACTACTAAACTCCGACTTATGTCTAATTTGTAACATATTGAAAAGACAAGAAACCAACACTAACAATCTTACCATCAGCTGGAAGAGCAAAATATCTGGCTGAGTAAGACCTTCTGACTACTCTTTCAAAACCAGCCCTAACAGTGATTATTTTTCAGAAGCAATCCGCCAGGAAAATGATCCAGGTACAAATTTAATTCCCAGAACCTCAAGATTAAATAGGAAATGGTTTGTACAGATCCTGGTATCTTGACCTCATTTTTGTAAAATTGGCCTGTATAAATGATGCCAAAACCTAAAGGTCCCTAGCTCAGGAGGAACAGAAGCTATACTTCTTTGTTGGTCTCTAGCCTCCATTTCAGACCAGGATTATCAAAGAAGGTCTCATGGAAGAAAGTCCTACCACAGCTGTCATAAAATCTGGGAAAATGATGGGGTGCAAAGGGTAAGTAGAACATCTTTTTCAGGTGATCAAGACTGCCCAGCCATGACAGACCCAGAAGATGAGCAACTGGGTGATACTTTCATTCCCATTTCACTACCAATTGATTCATATGCTGTGTGTGTGTATGTGTGTGTGTGTGTGTGTATTACTGTATGCATGTATATGTATACACACACACACACACACATGATCAGATTATAAACAGATAATATACACATCTATATTTTTGACATAATAATTGCCATTGGATACATTAAACCCCCACCCCCAATAGTTTAGATATAAATATTGCAAACACATAAAATATAAGATCACATGAAGTGTTAATATCACTTTATAATGCCTTGGTAAGACCACACTTGGAATACGGCATCCAGTTTTGGCCGTCATAACGTAAAAAAGATGTTGAGACTCTAGAAAGTGTGCAGAGAAGAGCAACAAAGATGATTAGGGGATTGGAGGCTAAAACATATAAAGAACAGTTGCTGGAACTGATTATGTCTAGTTTAATGAAAAAAAAGGACTAGGGGTGATATGAGACACTTAGTGTTCCAATATCTAAGGGGTTGCCATAAAGAAGATGGAGACAATCTATTCTCCAAAGCACCTGAGGGCAGGACAAGAATCCATGGATGGAAACTAAGGAGAGAAGCCACCTAGAACTAAGGAGAAATTTCCTGACAGTTAGAACAATTAACCAGTGGAACAACTTGCCTCCAGGAGTTGTGACTGCTCCAACACTGGAGGTTTTAAAGAAGAGACTGGACAACCATTTGTCTGAAATGGTATAGGGTTTCCTGCCTGAGCGGGAGGTTGGATTAGAAGACCTCCAACTCTGTTAGAAGACCTCCAACTCTGTTAATAACTCTGTTATTCTTCTAAAACATAATCTCAAAGACTCTTTGTGTGGAATAGTAAAATCTAAGGCCTGTACTTGCCGAGCAAAACGTCAAGCAGCATTATGTTTCAGCATAAAGGATTTTGCTCAATGCAGCCAACCCAGAAGGCTTTATCAGAACTAGTCTGGAACACTGGTGGTGGTAAAGCACAGATTATAGATACTTATTCTTCTGAATAATTATGTGCCCATGACATTGTATGCCTACAGAGGCATGGATCTGTGAAGAACAAAGAGGTTTAATATATTTGCTGGAATTTAGAACCTGCTTTATTCCAGCAGTCAAAAGGGGGGGGGGAAGAAGATTCCACGGGACCTCTGCCAGCTGGCTTGTCCAGTTTAGTAAATTGGAAATGGAATTTAGAACGCAAGCAAATCAAATTAGTCTTCTCCTCTCACCTCCTGGTGAAGCTCTGGGTTGAAAACAATATTTTTTTAAAAAATATTAATATTTATCTCCCCCACCCCCCGAACTGCAATTCTCACATAGTGTGAAAAAAACAAGAAACAACTGAAAGGATCAATGCTGCAGAGCAATTCTCACATGGAAAAAGAGACTATTGGAATCTTTGCAGCTTAGAAAAAAGGAGTTACAAATATAATATGCATGAAATATGGAAAGTGGAATAGAGGGTGGTTTTTTTTTTTCTTTTTGCCCCAAAGTTCTACAAATCAAGGTCATCCAACAGGAGATTCAGCCAAGAAACAACAAATAATCTTATCTATGCAGAACAGTTAACCAGTTGAAAATGTATCCATTAACATGGATGGCTTTAAAAGAAGATTTGACCAATCCGTGGGCAATAAATCTAGTTATTGCCAAATGTATCCGATAGAAACCACAAAGAAACTATATCTGTTATGACGCCATTGTGCAGATGACACGAAATATGCAATTTGCATCTATGGCACAAAGATGTAAATTATGTTTAGTATGTAATATGCATCATTTGCATGAAGGTATCAAGATATACATTTGCACTCATTTGGTTATCTTATAGGTGTTCATGATGACCATTATAGCTCACCTCCAGAAACCAAGGTTGTAACATCTGAGTGCCAGTATTGAGAAATGTGCGTGGATAAATTCTATCACATTTATATTCTGTCTCTGCACTTCCCAGTGGCATCTAATTGGTCACACTAGAATATGGAATAACAGAATAACAGAGTTGGAAGGGATCTTGGAGCTCTTCTAGTTCAACTCCCTACTCATGCAGGAAACTCTATTCAATTTCACACAATTTCACACAAAAAAGCTTTGGCTCAGGTTGTGGGGTTCTTGGTTTGTCATGCAGCCACCACAGAGTGTATTTGTGAATTTGGATAATCTGAAATCGCAGAAACTCTTTGTTTAGCTCTTCCAGGGTGTATAATCCACTAACAGGTGAGACTGTCTCATCACCTAGGCAAGGGTTTTGACAAAACGTAAAAGAGACTATAGAGTTGCAGTCAAATCTATGGCTTAGTGAACAAATATTGTTTCTCAACTTTCAAAAGACAACTGATAAAATGTCAGTAACTTGAATGATACAGTGTGGGGAAAGAGCAAACAAGCCAACACAAAAATCCACTGAATGCGTCAAGGCCTTTGGAAAGACCTAAAATGGATTTTTAGAACCTTCTAATATAATATACAAATATTACATTAATAATATTTGCCTAGCACACTATTTAGCAAAGTCATACCAAGACTGACTGACGATAAGAAATCCCCTTTGGTCAAAATGACAATGATGATCAATGACAAAATCCTCTGCTCTACACAACTCTAATCTGTGGATAAAATCTCCTGCAGTTTGTTTCTCCATTTCTAGAAGTGTGCACAGGCTCCCTGTAACTTGAAAGGGCTAGATATGTTTAAAATGAGCATTTGTAATCTATCAGCAAAAAACACACGTTTTCCCGTCTCAGAATTGTTAAGGCCATAAATTCTTCCTTGGCTTGATTACAGGCACTGTAAGTGTTGACTTTCAATTTATACTTTTGGATCTGAGCTCTTGAATGTTCTGATTCTGAGTTTCTTTGTCCCATCTTCAGCAAAATGGATTGACTGTGAAGGTTAAGCCAACCTAACTGCACTGTCTCTGGGCCTCAGATGTTATATTGATGAGATCTTAGTGTCTGGCACAATCTTAGAGGAATATAAAAATTTGATTTGGTCTGCTGCCCATTTCTCTCCCCACTTTGGACTGCCGAGGGAACATCTGGGAGGGCATTGCAGCCATTAATCCACATTCCAAACACTTCTAGGTGTGGGGAGTGGGGGGGAAGACTATTGGGTTGTATCTTTGTATCTGCTGACTGTGTCAATTGGCCTGTTGTTCCATTCATAAATTAACTGCCCATCCCATCTTATATGTTTCTTTCCTAGACATGGCATTCTCTAATCCTGACTTATGACAAGAACATAAACGTCATTATTTCATTGTAAAGTGTTAGGTATGTATATTGCTGTTTTGAAGATAGCCTTTCAAATGTGCATCGGCTTTTTTGGCACCGGAAGACTCAGAGCTTAGTCTCCCCTCTCGTAGGTCAGGAATCCCAGGAGTCTTCCCGCAGCTTGATCCTGGAATAGGAGGATGAGATGAGACTGTAGTCACAACCCACCCCTTGTATTTTCTACCTTGAGAGAGCTGCTGACCATCGTACTGCTGTGCCTCATGGAGAAATAAGCCCATTGTGGACTTTGGAGCTTATTTGGTGATGCTGTAGGTTGCTTAAAAGGAACCCCTTATGAAGTATCGAGAGACATATATGACTTCTATGCTGGGATATGTGTGAGGTTTCCAATACATTATTTTGTTTATTTATTTATATCTTGCCTTCCTTATTTTTTATAAATAACTCAAGAAGGTGAATATACCTAATGCTGGTCCCAAAGGTGAAGCAAGAAGCTTCTTGGATGAGAAGCGAAATGTCTTCAAAGAAGAACAAGAAAGTCCAGTTGCCTCTTGAAAAAGCACCTTTGGGTCAACTATGACCTGGATGATTGAGAATCTCCATAGCAGATATACTTACATTTAATACTGTTTCCTCCATCTATCTTCTGCACAACAGCACACCATAGGGTGGATTGGGCTGAGAGAGAGTGAGTGGCCCAAAGCTGCCCTGCTGGTTTTCATGGCTAAGGTGGGCTAAAACTTGTGATTTTCTTGGGATTGGCCCAAAGTCACCCAGCTGGCTTTCATGCCTAAGGCGGGACTAGAACCCACAGTCTCCTAGTTTCTAGTCTGATGTCTTCACCACTAGACCAGCAGGCTTTCTCTACGTAGCTAAATTATGAAAGCATGACTTTGGTCTTGATTTTTTTAAACTGTAAATACCTCCCTGTTTTGTTGAAGCTTTTGAGAAGGTTTGAGCTGTATCTGCTAATGGGCTCTTTGACATGTCCCTCTGATGGCAGCAAGACCATGTCCTCCTGGCATTGTCTTTCTCTCAGCTTCATCTCATCGCTGAGCCACTTTTAAGTTGTCCTTAAACTATGCACTTTTAAGGTAGTGGTACCCGTTTGCAGCAGGCAGAAAAGAGAATTGCAATCCAAAATGCTTTAACTATGCCTCATATAAGTAACCAAAATAATAGGAAAGTGTGGCGTGCATATCATTTTATGAAACTTCACTAATCTGAAGTCTTGGGAATATTTCTGCCTTCCTTTCTCCTTTCTCCTAACTACCCTGGGAAGTGAACTCTCATAAGCAATAGAGCAAGCAGCAGAAGGAAAAGCTACACATGCATTGGAATGATGGAAGCATATTGAATAAATACATGTTTTCTGTGTTCTAATATAAAGTGCAGGGATCACAAGAAGCAGGGATGGTACAGAAAGGAGGAGATAGCTAAGTGCATTTGCTGGCCACTCTTATTGTGGCATCTTTCCTGGGAGATGCTCATACTCAATGTGTAATCTTCATCAGAACTACATCCACATGGAGGGAAGTAAGTGGGGTACCCCAAGGTTCTATTTTAGGCCCAGTACTCTTCAATAGCTTCATAAACAATCTAGAACAGGGAACAGAAGGGGAACTTATCTTTGCAAATGACACTAAGCTGGCAGGAATAGCCAACACCCCAAAAGACAAGCTCAAGATCCAAAATTTTTTTGACAGACTTGAACACTGGACCCTATCAAACAAAATGAAATTAAACATAGATAAAAGTAAGGTTTTACACTTAGGCAAGAAAAAACCAACTCTAAAGATACAGACTAGGTGAAACTTGGCTTAATGCCACTAACTGCGAGAAGGATATTGGAGTCCTAGGGGACAGTCACTTAAATATGAGCCACCAGTGTGCCGCCGCAGTCAAAAAAGCCAATGCAATCCTAGGCTGCATTAATAGAGAACTAGAATGAAGATCAGATGCCGTTCTAGTACCACTTTACAAAGCCCACAACACATCATAGTGTTCCAATATTTGAGAGGCTCCTACAAAGACAAGGGTTCAAACTATTTTCCAAAGCACCAAAATGCAAGACAAGAAATAATGGATAGAAACTAAGGAGAGAAGCAACCTAGGACTAAGGAGAAATTTCCTAATGGTGAGAGCAATCAACCAATGGAAAAGTTTGCCTTCAGAAGGTGTGGGTGCTCCATCACTGGAGGCTTTCAAAAAGAGACTTTCAAAAAGAGTCTGAAATGATGTAGGGTCTCTTGCTTAAACAGGGGGTTGAACTAGAAGACCTCCAAGGTCCCTTCCAACTCCATTGTTCTATGTTCCCCTTACTTACTTGCAGAAACACATTTGCAGATATGGCTACGTGGATTTCTTTGTTTCAGTTTTACATATGTGCCTCTATAAATATATTTTATTCATTTTAAGTTTGAGATATCTGTTTTCAAATGCAATTAGTTTTTAATTGCAATGGGGTTGAATTCATATTTTGAGATAAATTTTGACATATTTTCTTTTGAGAAATGCATTGGAATGCTTGGGAATCAAAAGTTCTAAACCCACATTAGTTTGGGAGAAGTAGTCCAAGTTAATAAATACCAGAAATGATAAAGATCCCATTCTTTAACCTCCCAAAGTGAAACTGGCTGGGGAGAAATCACTATAACTGCCCTTTAAATCTCATCCTTCTTCCACAGGGGACTGGATTAGACCTGCTTCGAAAAATACCAGTTTACCATTGTCCCACGTAGATGGATCTATCTGAATTGCCTTAAAAATATTATGTTTCACATTTGACCCAGAAAAGAACTGTCAGTGATCAAAGGGCAAAATCCCACTTTAGTAAGCCCACCAAAAAATTCCAGGGGACAAAACCTATTTCTCGGGTTGAACCTTGTTATTAGGAGCTTTGCACAATGTGAAAAGAAAGATCACAGGTGATCCTAGAACAGATTTGGTAGCTCCAAGGGACCCAAAATGGAGTCACTCACTGAAGGAGGAGAAGAGTCTAAATAGTTGGCAGATTATTATTTATAGTATAGCAATTATATGCCTTGTCCTTGGCTGAAACACTGCCGTTTGCATCAGTCATGTCTGCTCCCTAAATTTACTGATCTCATTAGAAGATAACAGTGACAAAGACAGCTCATAATACTTTTGAGAAATGTCAAACCATTAGCGGGTCATTGTCAAAGTTATAACATGTCCTTTTAAGCTGCTTAGGAAACTGGTGGCAGCCTATGATACGGAGATTAACCCGCATCAGGAGCTGATGTAGCCGAATGGTTAATATTCAGCATGACTCCCAAAGCACAGAGCTGCCAAGCAAAATGATCCAATCAGATGATAAAACTAAGACACATTAAACGTACACATAAAAAAAACAACAACAAACCAAAATCCACCCAGCCAAAACAGGATTCCCAATCCTCTCTCCCCTTGCCTCCAGGTTTTTTTTAAAATTTTTTAAAAATCTTGTTATCTTCCAAGATGGGAGGAATAACAGGTTTTGTCATCATTGCTCTGAAATTTAAACCATATGCTAGAATGGCAATGAGGCATCTGATATTTGCAGCTTGCTCCACACAAAGCTGCTCTTGAAGATCAGGCAGAAATTGATCTGGGTTTACTTATGTGAGGCCCCCATTTATGCTGGTCTATGACTGTAATAAATATTTGAGTTGAGTTGAGACCATCATTATGAGAATAATATGAGTTACTGGTTTTCTCCTGGGTGCAACTCAAAATGGTAGCCATTTCCCTTAAATCTCTGTAGGATGGGGGGCTGGTTGACAGCTTTCCCTCTTTGCAGACTAGACTGGGAACAGTTAAGCCAAGGAACATACACTGTACATACACTGATGAATAGAATTGACCAGAAATAATGGTAAGCTGCACACAAGTGTTCCAGTAAGTACCTTAAATTCAAATACTATTTTTATTCAGATAGCTCTTGGTTACTGGCCCTTCATTCAATGACCATTTGAAGTTATGTCAGTACTGAATGAAGGCAACTTAAGACTGGCTCTCAAAGTTGTCGCTGTTGCAGCGTCCCCATGGTCATGTAATCACAATTCAGGTATTTGGCAACTGGCTCACAATTACAACAGCCACAGCATACCACGGTCACATGATTGCCACTTGCAATCTTCCCTGGCAGCTTTCAACCAGCAAAGTCAATGGGAAAGGTAGATGGAGGTCTTCAATAATGCTCATGTGATGACACGCTGAATGACTGGGCAAGATTTGTCCAATGACTACAATCGCAACAGAATGGTTGTCATAAATTGGTGCAATCACGTGACATGATGCTTTATGACCGCATCACTTAGCAATGGAGTTAGTGGCTCCAGTTCTCCCATTAACCTAGGATTGTCTGAATTGTTAATTTATGACGGCAAAATGGCAATCTTCTTCCACCTGTTTTTCTGTTGTAAAGGTCCAGGTCTGTTTTATGAAGACAGGGCACTCTGCAGTTCATATCACTGTTTTGATAATTACTAGTCATTTTATCAGTGTGAATAACTAACTCTCACATTAAGTATTTTCCCACTTACTCTGTGGAATCTGCTCATCAGGTGAGATGTAAGAGGGAAGGCTTGCTATGGGTCCTATATGCCAATTTTACAAAATTTCTGAAGAAATTTTGATAACTGAGATCTTGAAGGCAAGCTTTTTTTTTAGTGGTTTCTCCTCTCCTCTGGACTAGCTGGCACCTAGAAATAAATATGATTAATATCCCTATTAGTGTTTTAGAGGACAATGAAGAACTGGTTCTTTTGTAGTACTTTTGGATAGGATAGGAAGACAGATTTGTAAATGCTGTTCCAAAGAAAGTAGTACCAGGACACTGGATGAGAATGAGCCAATGTAGTTTATACGTCCTGTTGACATTGTAGAGAATTCTGTTTGTTCTATTGTGTATGCTTTATGACACAATACTGGGAATTGCAATCAATCAATCAACATAAGGGATGCCGCAATGCAAGTAGAAATGCAAGATCCACAATAAGAAAATGTTTTTGTTAAAAATGTAGGGCATCTTTTTAGACCCCCTGAGACCATTTTCAATTCTAGACCTCTTCTAGCATTCCTCTTTTGATGAATCGTGTAAACTCCATAACCTCAACCTCTGTCATCCTCCCTCCTCTATTCTCCTTCCCTCTAATCTTTTTTAAAAATTATTATTTATAATTGTCTTGTTTTCCAAAGAGAAGACTTGAAAAGGTCAGCTGCAATTTAAAACATGTTTGATTAATTCTAAAGAAAGCTGTCCCAGTAAAGATATTGTCTGACCCTAAATTTTGCAGATTTAGTATGTCTTCTTTAATTCCTTAAACTGATACAACTTTGCTCACCATACCAAGGACACAATCCTCCCCCTTCTTTTCAAAAAAACTTCTGGTCTTGAACCAACTCCATGCTTTTAAATGGATGAACTCTTCATGCACAAAGCTAGGTGTGCATTTTACTGTAAATGCCTCATATATGGAGCATTATCACTGCCCGATATTTTTTTATTCCAGATTCTATTGGCTGCTCCTAATCAGTGAAATTCATCAAAATATTCTAGTAATATATCTTGTTCTTGCTGGATCCAAACTGATTCTTTCATCACCACATGAGTTGCTATTTATTCTACAAATATTTTCTCCCTTAGTCCAGATTCTATTTTTGATGGCCATTTTTATTTTATTTTAAAATATGTTGGAAGATCCAGGGCAGAGATGAAGATAAGGTCCAAGGATAGATAAAGAGCATTCTTATTGCACTGTGCTTGTTCATTGCTGTGTAATTATTTTTTCCTTTTGTTCCATTATCTCATTGACACAAAGGGAGCAGTAGAGACAACAAAGAAATCCAATGCATACTTGTTTAGAAGACCTACTGCTTTTCAAAGGTCTTACTCCATATTGACAGAGAACAGAGGATGCCATCTCAAGGCTTGTTGAGTGGTTGTAAAACATCCATTTTCATCGGAGCTGAAGTCATCCTAGGATTCTTGACAAGCAAAATTGTTCCACTATTGCAAAAAATTAGATTTTTCTTTAAACATAGGAATGTATAGAAAAATGTACTAAATAATAAAGAGTAAATGCCACTTCATCAAGTTATAGCTATTTACAGCTGTGACCTGTAGATTTGTTTTTCTCTAGCAGCTGAAAGGGAGGGAGGATATGTATCCAAATTCCTGCTAGGTACCTCTCTGACTTTCACAGATAAGAAAATGGAAATAGAGCTCTTCTGAGACCAAAAGCAAACACTAAATCTGATGCCTGCTAATACGAAAGAAAAAAATATCTGTATCATGTCAAAGACAATAGAGATTTCAAAAATAGCAGTGATCACAATAAATACAAGAATAAAATACCTTTATTCTCGATATATTTTACCCTTTCCTCATTTTTCTTCTCTAACTATATATAGTGGCTTCCCAGCAAGGCAGATAAATATTACAGCATTATAATATAGCTGAAGTATACATTAAGTGAGTAATCAGATTCAAAATGTGGATTTAGGGGCTAAACGCTATGACCTCTAAGGCTTTTTTTTGTGAAAGCTACTTTATGCAGTGCAAAGTAATAGAGATATGCCTTCAGATGCCTCTTAACAATTCATTATCTTGGATTATGATCTTTAAGATTTGGGAGGAAACTCTGCTGCAAACTGTGGGGTTTAAATCCAAGTGAATATCCATAAGAATGAGCTGTTTATATAACATGTCAGGAGAATAGTTATTTCCATTGTTTCATAAGCAAAATGCTACCTTATATTGAGATGATGCTATTAATTTTAATGAGTTAATTAGTCAATCACTTGAAAGAGAGGCTAGCAATCTTCTGAAAATATTACGTTGGTTGACAGCCCTCCGTACAATAAATAAATAAATATGCTCCAGAAATGTGCAGGATAATTTGAGACGAGCTATAAAATGCGAATGTGAGAAGAAAACAGAGCGAGGACAAGGATAATGATGTTGGAGTTCTTTTGCATAATGTTATACTTCTTGATTTTTGTTTCCCTTCATCTTGTAAATATAACAGCTGGAGAAAGGTGAAAGTCATTGTCATGCATTTTTAGATGACCTTGTCATTTCTCCTTGTGAATTAAAATGAGGCTGCAGAGAGAAGCCAAAACCAAATACATCACCGCTTCCATAAATACTTGTTTTTCTTTAGTTGTGTGTGGAGGCAGTTTATTATTCCTGATTGTCTCTCCCCCAGGCATTCATCGTACGTTTAGGACTCCCAAAGCGAAAAGTCTGGCCTGATCTGCTGCCCTCCTAGAATTCCTAACATGGATTGGAATTTGGGGAGTTGGTGGCATCTGTGGGAGGCAAGGAAAGAGCTTGAAGAAAGCAGTGTGGCGGGCTCTACCTCTTTTGTCCATCCATTGCTTTTTTTGTACATGCACTAGGACAATGCAACCTGTACAAGAGGAGTAAAGCTTGTGGTGGACCCCTATGCTACCAATAGCTCTTAGATTTATAGACTGCTTCATACTGCTTTATGGCCCACTCTAAGCTGTTTACAGAGTCAGCCTATTGCCCCCAACAATCTGGGTCTTCATTTTATTGACCTTGGAAGGATGGAAGGCTGAGTCAACCTTGAACCAGTCAGGACTGAACTGCTGGCAATTGGCAGAATTAGCCTGCAATACTGCATTCTAACCACTGCGCCACCGCGGCTCTTCTGAATTTTGCCTGAATTCAAGGAACAGGACAGCCACCTCCAGATTCGGACTTTTCACAGAATTTCGACGCCTCTGCAGTGTGTCCCCACATTCATATATGCTCTTTTATAGATATCTTAGTTCATTATACAAACCTAAACCTGGTTTGAGAGCCCATCCTGACAAACTCTGGTGTAAAGCATCTGGAACTAGATCAAAAAAGATGGGTCCTATTCCAAAAAAGAATGGCTGCACTGCATGGAGGGGAGGAAAAGACGCAAGGATTTAAATCCTCCCCTCTCACCCACCCCTTCCATTCAATTGTATCTGATTCTCAGAGATGTTCTGGATAAATTCCTGTAGGGTTTTTTTGTTTTTTTTTGGCAAGGTTTTTCAGAAGTGGGTTTGGTGCTACCTCCTTCTTGGAGGTTGGGAGAGAGTGACTGATCCAAGGTCACCCAACTGATTTTGGGACTAAAACTCATGGTCTCCCAGTTTCTAGCTTGGTGCTTAAACCACTGCAGCAAACTGCTTCTCATTAAAATATTAGGTCCATCTCAATTCCCTCATATAAGGATTATCTATCTCTTCATTTTCTCTGGAAAGGTCACGTGATGTCCAAATTAAGTAGTGTACGACAAATATCGTGTCTACTCCCCCCCGACGTCCCGTGCGGTCACACAGAGAGGTCCTGCTGGGGGTACCATCGGCGGCGAAATGCCGACTGGTGACCCCCAGAAGTAGAGCCTTCTCTGTGGGGGCCCCTA
>JANHFL010001597.1:210652-223137 GCA_032468155.1 Oxyrhabdium leporinum | reverse complement strand
AAAAAAAGTTTTTAACTTTTAACTTGTTAAATATGTTCTGTATTTCCCATGGGAACTCAAATGAAAAGTGCAAATTAAATTTGGCTATTCTGATGAGAGAACTTTATACATTTTATAATTTGTGAAAAGAAATGTAAAGGATGAAGTGACTCAAGTACTGTTTTTCTAAAAGCATATTACATTTTGAGAAGATCCATAATAACCTCTTGAGATGAATGAGGCTACCTTAGCCTTTTTCTTCACAGAATATGCAGTGTTCATGTGCTTTCGAGTCGACTGCTATTTAATCTCCAATTGAAATACAAAGCTTCCTCTGTGTTGTATTTTCATGTTGATCATTGAGTTGATAGCTCTAGAAAAGATCTCCAGACAAAGTTAATGCTATAGCCTTGAAATTAAAAGAGTCTCTTAAAGACCCAAGCTATATCGTCTACTTTTCCATTACTGCTCAAATTGAAACCTGTATATACAGAATGTATCTTTCCATTTTCCTTTGGGTTAAAAACAAATACAGCTGGCTTTATTGTTGTACAAAACAATGCATCAGTGTTTCCTATTGTTTGTGTAGAGGTGAATAGCTAATCCTATTACATCAATTTTCATATCAATTTCAGTAGTATGCAAAGGGTGAAAGTGTTATCTCTTCATTTAGTTTTAGATTTAATCTAAACTATCCCGCCTTTATGCCATGAGTTTAAGATAATCTTCAAATGAGATTAATGTATTTGATGTTGTGTCCTACTCAATAAAATATGGCCAGGCGGCTATTTTGATTACATTTTTGAATGAAAATAGTATTTTTATTATAAAAATGATTCTTCTTGTATGATTACACAAAATAGACCACTTCTCTGACTATTCCAGTTCCTCTGATATTGCAAAAGTGTAGCTATGGAAGAAAAATGAAGAAATACCTTCTCGTTATAAACCTTTACAACGGTACATGGTAATTTCTATAAAACATTTTCATTTGCTCTGAGAAAGACTCAATGCCATGGAAAATATAAGTAGTCCTTTACATCTGAGAATATTTCAAGCAGTCCACATGAATAGCAAATATATTATTATTAGTGATTTTCTCTCTAGAGGCAAAAGCAGGCTGGTGGAGCTGGGCCAGCTGCCACTGAATTTCAAGCCAGAAAACTTTTAATCAAACACAATCAATCCAACATTTTACAGAGTTTAAAAGTGCTTAACTGTTGACTGGATTGTGTCCAGAGTTTGGCATTAACAGTCTCTTTCTTCATGTGTATCATTATAAATCCAGCTGCATTTTTTTGTTGTTCTTGAAGGTTCTCCTGGATAAGAGACCAAGAATAGACCAATCATATTTCAAATAAATAAGTGCTCCCTTATTTACTTATATTATTCTTTTCAAATAGTTTGTGGTTCAAAATAAGTAAATTCAAACACAAACGTATAGCATGAAGTTTTCCTCACTGAATTAGAACCAGGGAGACTCTGAGTTCTAGTCCTCCCTTAGGCATGAAATCTGGTTGGGTAACTTTGAATTGTTACTCTTTGTTAGCCCTATCCACCTCATAAGGTGATGGTTGTGGAGAGAAGATGAAGAGAAAATCTTATGGGTGTTCATCTTGAGTTGTACAGTACAAATAAAAAGGGGATATATATCTAATGAATAAAGAGCAGCATGATGGCTAGAGGTGGAGATCTCGCCTCATAATCAAGAGGCTATGAATTTGATCCTAAGTAGCAGCAGATATTTCTTTCTCTGGGCACAAAGAGAAAATATCTGCTGTGAACTTTGTGTAGGCGTCAGGAAGGGTATCCAGTCAATAAACGATCAGCTCCATTCAGTTGCCCTGACTCCACTCCAATGCAAGGGATTACAGGGTTGTTAAAAGAAAAAAAATCTAATGAATAAAAGACTTGCTAAAGTCTTTGCCTCTAAATGCTAGAGAGAGAATGGGATTAAATCCTATCAATAAGGAAATATAGTCCACATATTAGGGAAAATGCAGTAAAAGGCCCTTTCCCTCCTGCCTGATAGATATTCTTTCACAGTAAGTTGTTATACTTGCAGGTAAGACAATAGGGCTAAGGGGATAAAGGCATAGTAGATTCTGTCTAATAGTTTTACAGTATTATGGTATAAAGATTAAAATACTTTAACATGACTATTGTTGAGACTTTAAATTTTACCATTTTTAATTTATTAATTTTAGATTTTTAATAACACTGTCGTAACTTATATAGTTTTATTACCTACAGTATAATTGAAATGCTCTGGAGGCTTATTCAATAAACTACTGACTGACTGACTGACTTGCTTACTAAGTTACTTGATTATGTTCTCTCTCCTTTTTCCTGTAATCACAAGTAAGTACAATTCATTATACTTATCCTCCCTGAATATGTATCTAACATTTTCTAAAGCTGCTCTGAGTTCCTCCTAGTACCGCTACTACTATTTGAAGATAAACAGTGGAGTTGTGTGAATATAAGTCTGACAGCCAACTATTTTTGTGATTCTGCATAAGAACAAGAGAAGATATTAATGGTAGGCATTTATAGATAATTCTGTGTAAACTCTAATGAGGGCATATAGAAAAATCCTAACCAGATATCTGCAGTCTTTTTGATAGAAAAGGTGAAAGGGTAACAAATTATCACACATTGCCACCTGATACCCCCAATATGATTACAAGCAAGAGATTCCTTCCTTCGTGATAAATTGCCTCTTGTTGTCCCAAGGCATTTGCTATATGATGGTTTAATAACAAGGTGATATGAAAAATGGCCCATAGTTAAAGTGTAGCATGAATGCATAGATAGATTTATTTTGCCAAGGTTCAATAGCCTGTATAGCTTTTGCCAAATGCTGCAAAAGTAATCACTGGTGGTGACCTGAATTGGTTTTTCTTTTCCCGAGAAATCCACTGTGACAAATAAAGAGAAGAGTATTAATTTTAAGGTACTTTGTGGAAAGTCTGCAAACCTGGGAAATGCTTCCCTTAAAAAAACAAACAAGCCTCATTTTTGTATTAGTTTATAATATAAAATACAAAAATACAAAAGAAAATAGTAGGAAAAACAGGGGAGGGAGAAGGGGAGGGGAAAGTGTAGGGAAAGGGGGAAAAGGAAAGAAAAGGCATTGATTTCTGATTCCCTTTGGTGCAGTAGAATAAGGTAATAACATCAAACCTATAACAACAAACCTATCTAATCAGTAAAACTCAAAAATCAAAGTTTTATTTTTTTTCCATCTGAAGCACCAAGTCCAGAAGCAGTTTCCAAGTAGAAACAAAAGTAATTCTGTTTTTCTTTTCTTTAATCATATACATTTTGAGTATGTTCTTTTCCACGACTTTCTCTTGTCTCTAACAGAGGAGCATTTATGAAATGAGTACTTCAACCAGAAGTGAGTACCCTGGATCTCCCCAAGCCCCCAATTCAAGAATATCTTACTTTGAATGAGAAATTAGAGGGAAGTTCTTCATTTAAAAGCATTTATTTAGCAAGGCTGTTCAGGCTATAGCCAGTTTAGGGCTCAAAAACCATAAAAAGGAGGCATGGGATGTTGAAAGACATATTTTGAAACAGTCTTGGCATTTCTCCAGCAGACCAAGTACATAGACAATTCCATCGAACCCAGTCCTCCCCACTATGAGAGGTAGTATATTTCCATTTCATTTTTATAATTATTACTACAACTCCATGCAAATGAATTTATCTATTTATTAAGTTTCTACACTGCCCATCTTATTTAAGTGGCTCTGGCCAGTTTACAACAGCATAATAAAACCAGATAAATACCTTAATAAAAGCTTAGCTTAAAAACAGAGTTAAAAAACCAACAAACACCAGTGAACACTTGCAAATAAAAATAAGAGGTTAAAATTCAAAGGCGAGGAAGTTAACAAGGCAACGGGAGTGTCATCAGGCCACCAGTCATCTCCAGAACTGCACTGCATCTTTTGACGTCCGGGGTAATCGGCAAAGCCAGGTCTCAACGCTCTTCTGAGAAACCAGAGGAGTGAGGATTTTCCTTGACTCTGGGGCTAAGATATTCCATAAGGTGGGAGCAGCAGCTGAGAAGACCCTCCTTCTCCATCCTGCCAATCAAAACTCCCCAACCAATGGGATACAGAGCATGTTCTCCCTTCTAGACCGATCATATGATGTTAATGCATATCTGTGCCCTTCTGTCCTTTGCTTAATGGGCGCATATCCTTTTGGGAGTGGGTGGACAATGCTTAACTGACCAGGCTCCCATTGTCCCATCTGAATGGATTCCTTCAGACACAGCAAGAAGATAAAGATCCCATGCAGTGCTGTCCACCAAGCACAGGATTAACTGGAGAAGACAAACTTTTAAGAATGGCACAAAATTACTGAGTGTTGCACAGCGAGTGAGCTGGCTACAGAGTGATTGGGCTAGGTATTCTCCCAGATGGTCCAGTGGTGAAATGAATTTCATTATATATTGGGTAGACCAGCCTTTGCTTTCATTATCTTCAGGAAAGTTGGAATAATATTTCCCCTCACCCCCACCACACACACACACATAAACTTTTGTTTTTGGCAACCGCATCCCAAAAATATAAGTGCCTTCAAAATGTTCATTAATTAACACTGTTTTTATGGGCTACATCCATTTAGTAAAATTGCAGAAAGGAATGTTGCCGACACATCTGCCATTGACTTCTGTTAGCTTGGGCACGTTAGACCTCTGTGAATAGCACAGCACTGAAAAGAAAAAAAAATATGAATGCAGTCCAGAAATGTATGGTGGTTTTGGAGAGAAATTCAGATCGCTATAAATTGCTGTGATCTTGTTTTTAATCTCCGGGGTTTGCAACCTTTTACAAAATGACCCAGTTTATATTGTATCAAGAGCAGATGTAGTGGTTTGATTGCGGGTAATGTGGTTGCTTTACAAAAAGGTGGAGGCAAGGAGCAGGTGGGGACCGGACTATCTCAGAATTAACTTAGGGAGGTTTATACACCCCTCAGCTGAAAGCATTGCTGGCCAGATTATAATTATAATTACCTTGGCTCCATCACACTGTTTATCTGCCATGCCACCCACCCAACCACCTGCCCGCTATGAATTCATTCAACACTAACTTCATCTTCTGTCTTTTAGGGTACTTCCCCCCCCCGTCCCCACTTATCTTTTTTTTCTTCTCCCCCTCCCCAATGTAACAGAATGGACACTGATTGACCCAGTGAGTAAATGTTCATCTTATCAAGCAGTGAAAAAGAAGATGAAAAAGCCTTTAGGATAATAAAATAGCAGGTTTATGTTGTTCCATAAGAAAATCTGATGAAAAGAAGAAATGTTTAAACCACACAGCTTTTAGAAGGGCTCAGAGTGGGTTGCGTTCTTCAGTTTAGTGACAAGATGAAGGATCATCTTGAAGAATCAAGATCTGAATGCAAAGTGAGGAAGGCAGAAAGCAGAACTTTCCCTTCCTAAATAAAGATGGCTGCAGAGTTGTTTGACTAGGGATTCCCAGGAGCTAACTACGAAGTCATGTTCCAGTTGTGCTGGGAGAAGTAGGGCTGAAGGAGATCTGAGTGAGTCCACAGTCAGAGTGTTACTCAGACTAAAGAACCTGAAGTATTCTAAAATGCAAGACCTCCTCATCAGAACCCTACAAATCTGGACAACTGTCCAAGATCCAGCCCTATCTCAATCCCGGAGAAAGGAAGAGAAAGAGAGAGGTAGTCCTTAACGGGAAGATATTCAGAACTCAAACTGGGCTGAGATTTTTGATGTTGTACATCAGCCTTCACTTCCAGTGCAGACAACATACCCATCCAAATCTCAACCTCATCTGAAGAATCAGAAGACTCTATCAAGTTTTTGGACCCACTGGGTTGATAAAATACGTTGGGAATGTTCCTTTTCTGGTGTTGCATTTACTGGGGATGTCCTACCTGAGAAAGGACCACCTTGATAAAGAGTTCCCAACTGCGGAATTACTTCCTGTTCCAGTTCTGGCTGGCACAAAACCTGTACAATGTTAATGTCAGATGAAAACTTATCTATCTTGAACTTTCATTGTTGACCGTATTGCTTTGTCTCTTGTTGAGGTCATTATTGCCCCAATTTTAATATGCTAGAATTTTTGCGTTAACATATTGTAATATGCTTTAAGATGGTATGAGGAATCTTTCAGTAACTAAAAGCTATACGTAACATATTTTAATGCTTTTTAATTCTACCTTGTACTCCATTTTTGTACTATTGTAGTTATTGTGAAAAGCAGGAAACAAACTGAATAAATTAAGAAAGAAAGAAATTTGCTACAGAAAGACCAGTAAAACCTATTTTGTGATTAATGGCATGGGATTTTTATTGTTAGGCAAACTGTGTAGGAAGTTTAATTTTTTTTTGTACATAAACAGAAGTACTTACAACAGTGGGAGATCTGTTGCAGCAAAACTGCAATTGATTGAATGGAAACACAGGAAGAAATCAGGTAAGTAGATTTAGAGAGTGTAGACAATTCTGGTTTTGCATTTTTTTTCCTCCTCCAATTCCATATTTTCAAATACTAGGCTTTGCATTACACTTGCAAACCATCACATCCATTTTTTTATTCAACATGAATTAAGCATACATTGATGTTACAGGTAGTCCTCGACTTACTACAGTTCATTTAGTCACCAAAGTTACAATGGCACTGAAAAAAACCACCATTTTTCACACTTATGACTGTTGCAGCAGTCCCATGGTCCCATGATCAAAATTCAGATGCTTGGCAAATATGCTAAATATAGCTCACATTTATGATGGCTGCAGTGTCCTTGGGTTACGTGATCCCCTTTTGCGACCTTCTGTCAAGCCAAGTCAATGGGGAAGCCAGATTTAACTGTGTTACTAACGTACTACAGCTGCAATGATTCACTTAACAACTGTGACAAGGAAGGTTGTAAAATGGGGCAAGCCTCAATTAACAAATGTTTCACTTAGCAACATAAATTTTGAGCTCAGCTGAGGTCATAACTCAAGGACGGCATGTATTAACATGTCATTTAATCTGAATGTTGCAGATTACTCAGATTTCAAGCGTTTAAAAAAAACGAAATATTTGTAGTGTTGTAATTGCATAGATGTGTATGATATCTAAATATTCTTGCTTATGTCAGTTTTCCTGATTTTTATGCCTAGTATTCTTTCTTCATTCATGTCCCCAATTAACTACAAATCTGTTATAAAGTATTTCAGATTGTCATAGGATATCAGCAACCCTACATAAATATCTTCATCACAGTACCTAGGAATATTTTCTGGCTTTTAACTACATTTAAATCTTGCTGGAAGTAGTTTCTGAAAGAACTGCAGCTGCTAGATCAAAAATTACTGGATAATAGCCTGCTTTTTCTTTGTGCTGAAACATTCACCAGGTTTCTAGACCTTAACTGCTACGGACATCTCTCTCTCTCTCTCTTCTGCTAATGAATACCTCTCGGACAAAACTAATTTATATAGGCATTTATTAAAGCACCATCTTACTTGTTTTACAAAAATAAGATTTTATTAGATGCGTGCGCTTCATTTAGATAATTTAGAAGTACGGTTTGTATCTTTGAACTTATGAATCTATGTTTTGCTTGGAGTAGAGAGCAGCTACTTTGTTGAGGGTTAGGGTTAGAAACCCTGGGTTTCCGATTTTTTTAAAATTGCTAATTAATTTTAAGATCTACTTATTTTGTCAGGGAGAACATAGCCTTGCAACAAAATAGTCCACAAGTGACGTTCAGTCTCACAGCCTCTTTGATGATATCCTCTTGAGATACCCACGCCAAAATTTGGTAAAATATTGCTGGCCATGTAGTTTGGGACGTTTTGCCCCTATAAAATATGAGGCAAACTAGCAGTAGCAATAGCAATAGCACTTAGATTTATATACTGATCCATAGTGGTTTACAGCACTCTCTGAGTGATTTATAATGTCAGCCTATTGCCCCCAACAATCTGGGTCCTCATTTTACCGACTTTGGAAGGATGGAAGACTGAGTCAACCTTTAGTCAGGTTTAGCCAAGATCCAACTTTTGGCAGTGGGCAGAGTTAGCCTGCAATACCACATTCCAACCACTGTGCCACCACGGCTCTTAACTACATGTGTTAAGTCTCCAAAATGTTTAGAAACTCCATTTTGGTTTTTAACATCCCTCTCCATTACACACACCCACAAAAAAAAAAGAGGCGAGAAACTTAGTTTTCTCTGCTCCGTTTCTGGTGATATCATCATGTCACTAATGTCACCTATGGCTGCAAAGCCAGAAAAAAAATGGACGTGACACCAGAAAATTTGTAATGTTGTACAGATAGTCCTCGACTTAGAACAGTTCACTTAGTGACCGTTCAAAGTTAGTGACCCTTTGTGACCGTTCAAAGATACAACGGCACTGACGAATGATCACTTTTCACAGCTACAACCTTTGTAACATCCCCATAATCATATGATCAAAATTCAGATGCTTGGCAACTGACTCATATTTATGACGGTTGCTGTGTCTCGGAGTCATGTGATCACTTTTGGGAACTTTCTGACAAGCAAAGCCAATGGACAAGTAAGATTCATTTAACAACCGGGTTACTAACTTACCAGCTGCAGGCAAGAAAGGTCGTAAAATGGGGCAAAACTCGTTTAACAAATGTCTCTCTTAACAACATCAATTTGGGGCTCAGTTGGGGTTGTATGTCGAGGACTACCTGTAATTGCACAGATGTGCAATTTGCTCATCCCTATGCTATGGGTAGACCCCAGGGGCTCAAAGTCAAAAAACATGCCCTCAATTGGACTGCTCTAAATGTTGTCAAACTGGATTTCTTTGAGGGCCAGATCGGCATTGTAATTCTCCTCTGTGGGCCTGTTGGGGTGGGGGGGAGAGAGGACGGAGTTAGGCGGCTCATCTGAGAACGCTCCCCCCCCCCCCGACGCGAAACCCTTGTTACTTTAATCTATAGATTCATTTAACGGACAAGGGAAGGCTTTCAGATATTTCAGTGGCGTGCATACCTTTTAGCTGATTGCAGATTAACTTGCCTCAGCTCAGCTATGCAGGTCTGTTGATTTGAACAGAATCGGGCGTTAAATTAACTTTTGAAATTTTTGAGAGTAACAGAAGCAACATGGCAGGAAGAAACGTTCCAAATGGGAGTGTTTTAAATGAGGGTTAATTCTCTGATATAGCAGCAAATGAGAGAGAAATTATGCTTCTCCAATCTGAACACACACGTGGCTTGGAATACTGTCGCTCAATTAGATCTGCCAGTTGAACAAACAATAAGGTGTGTGTCTTGTTAAACTCCTTTTCAAATTCTGAAGCTTTTCTATATAGGGATTTGCGTAGGCATTCGGGACACAGCTGATGAGAGATTTGTTTTTAACCGCACCGAGAAAGTGGGAAATGAAATGTGGGTAAGCAAAAGAAAATGTAGAGATGTAGCGTTCTAGGAAGTGTATGCAAAGTTGTTACAATTAGGCATTTCACGATGACTTTCGTAAACACACACATTTCTGAATATAGTTTGGAGGGTTGGACAAAACAGATTCGGTGAATTCATTCCCTGTTTGTACTTCTACGGATTCCCCTTTGCTGGATCTTGCCATTTCACCTCAAATTTGGTCTGTCTTAAAGGAATATAGGTAGCCCTTGACTTATGACCCCCTCCCCCCCCGAGCCCAACATTTATGTTGCTAAGTGAGAAATTTGTTGAGTTTTGCCCCATCTTACGACGTTTCTTGCAACATTTGTTAAGTGAATCCCGGCAGCTGTTAAGTTATCGACACGGTTGTTAAGTGAATCTGGCTTTCCCCAGAAGGTCGCAAAAGGTGATCACGTGACCCCAGGACACTACAACTATCATAAGTATGAACCAATGGTCAAGCATCTAAATTTTGATCATGTGACCACAGGCATGCTGCAACGGTTAGAAGTATAACAAATGGCCACAAATCACGCTTTTTTCAGCGCTGTTGTAACTTCGAACGGTCACTAAATGAAGTGTTGTAAGTTGAGGGCTACCTGTACTTCTTTCGACTAAGAAGGGCTGCATACACGTACATGAAAGAGAAATCCATTTTTGTCCAATCATATATAGCATAAAAGGAACACTCTGCTTTGTGGCACGACAGTCCAGTTGGTGGTCCCTGCAATGACCTCTGGAGGACAACTGTGTGCTTTTAGGAAAAGCTTTCGAAACAGCATTGGATCATAAACTAATATGGCAAGCTCTGAGCTACTAACTCCGGCTGCTGCGATACTCAGTTTGGCCTTCAATTAACCTCTACTGGTTTGTTGCTACATGAGTCCCGGATAATCGTTTGCTGCCAGGGCCACGTTACTTTTTCAGAGAAGGTAAAACTCACAGTGGCAACAGAAATGCGATTAAACTGAGAGAGGCCACACCGCATCTATGTTGGACAGGGATCTTTTCTCTACGTCCACGTTGGGGAGGGGGGGATTTCCTTTGTTTCTAAAATGAAAATAATTCTACTTGAGGATTCACATTGTCATTGTTAGTGTTCCCTGCCCCCAAATAGTAGGTGATTGTGGTACCAATTTTTGGAAATTGCATGCCACAGAAATTCAACCACCTGGGTGAAGGGAGTCTGGGGGCTTCTAAAAAAGCCATCCTGGGTCTTCTAGGGTTCTTGCTCTAAATTGGCAAAACAGGAAAGGCATGGTTGCCCCAAAGATATCTGGAAAACCAGGACAAGGGGGTTACCGGACCCGTCCCTGCAGCCTTTGGTGGTCATGGGGAAGTGATTAAAAGTGAGGGAAAGAAGAAAAAATTCCCACCACACAAGAGGAAGTCAGGTGGTAGAGCAGTGGATTTCTTTCACCTTCTCCACAATATATTTTATTGAACAGATTAATTTTCCCTTCCTTTGTAATCAACCAAGTCAATTAGTGGCACATCTGGAATTATCTTTTTTACCTAATAGTAGATTTTTCATTAATTGGTTATGTTGAATGCCCAACTTGGATGTTTATAACCGAAAACAATGTGGATCCAGCAAATACAATTTAGATAGGACAAAGAAGCGAAATTATAAGGTTTTTATAAAGACTTGATAGAATTAGATAAATTATTAACAGGAGTGGAAGAAAGATTGATAAAATCACTGTATAGTTATTTATTGAGTATTAAGCTTAAAGAAAATGCTTATCTAATTTGTATGTATTAACTGCAGCTAGAATTGTATTTGCACAGAATTGGAAAATTGAAATGATTCTGCAGGGTGACTCTAAGGCACCAGCCAAGGCATGCGGGGCAATTAAGTAGGGGCAGGGCAGGGGCCAGCCAGAATTTTTCCAACCAGTTCATATGAACCAGCCCAAACTGGCTGAATCCCACCACTGCACTATAACTGTGAACAGTCGGTATCTGAAGCAGTGGCTAAATGAAGATTACCTATACTAGTTTTAGGCTTGTCTACGACCATAATAAAGATTTAATTTGGTTTAATATGATTCACACCTTTTTGTCAGATCCTTACTGAACTGGAGACATGCCAACAACCAGTATGTACGTTCTTAAAATATTTAGCACTCTTGAACTTTATTGCCTCAAACCTTCTGTAATTAATAAACACTACTATTATAGCTAATGCATAATGATTAAATTGAACTGAATTTGTCCCTCCCTCGTTAGTTTGTCAAAGCTTTTTTTATGTTAATTTTTCAGGGCAAGGTCATTTTCCTTAAATAGCATCGCTCTAACTAAAAATGTACTTTAAAGATGTACTTTAATTTTCTCTTGCATTGTAATAACAAATTAACAATAAAACAATCAATTTATTGTGCTGGATCTATTTATATGCATGAGGAGCTGCAGTCAGTAAACCATCTCAGGGTTCATTATGAATAATTGTTGTATGGCTTCCCACGTGTTTCCGAAATATTTAACCAAAATATTGCCACTTTCCATAGAAGACGGAGAGGTTGAGCATTGTCAAGAGAAGAACAAGCCTGGAGTTATTACACTGTTGCAAATAATACAACTCTAGCCTTCTTGAATGCCATTAACTCTTACCTAGTGCCAATTTAATACTGATGGTTAGTTGACTAGATTCTTGTGTATAGGCATGACCAATAAATCAGCTTATCTGGAATTTACATAATAACAAGGATCAAACTCGGTACTCCCCCCCCCCCTGCTCAGTTTAGAAAATGTTCAATTTATGCAATGCAACCTTAGCAGAGTATAAATCTAGGAATTTGTTTTATGGTTAGTTTATTCTAGGTCAGGGGTGTCAAACTCAAGGCCCAGATCTGGGCCAGATCTGGTCCATAGAGCGCTTAGATCTGGCCCACAGGATGCCCTGGAAACAGTGAAGGACTGGCCTGCAGTGCCTCTGCCAACGAAAATGGAGCTCGGAGGTGTGTACTCTGTTTTCATGGCAGAGGGCTGCAAGAGGTTTTTGTCTATTAGCATGATTAGAATTTCTAGAGACAAGAGAATTTATAGCAAGACTTTTATAAAAAACCCTGCAGG
>JANHFL010001597.1:179798-194065 GCA_032468155.1 Oxyrhabdium leporinum | reverse complement strand
CAAAAAACATATACAAAATAACTTCTTCCCCCTATTTGCCATACAACAACAACCCTTTGTTTTTGGTTGTTTGAGAGAGAGAGAGAGAGAGAGAGAGAGAGAGAGAGAGAGAGAGAGAGAGAGAGAGCGATTGGCCCAAGATCACTCATGGCTAAGGTGGGACTTGAACTCACAGTCTCTTGCTTTTAAGCCTGCTGCTTTAACCACTAGACCATACTGGGTCTTGGAGAAGAGCAATATGCTACCAAACACTGTATTCTAACAGGGATCAGAAGGCATACTAAACATGTGAAATAATACGGATGTTTGAAAGGGAGCTTCCAAAAGCAAATTCCTTTCCTTAAAAAAAGGCGCATTCCATTTCTGATTTATCCACAAACCACTTTGATGCATCTGTCACCACTGCTATCACCTGACCCCATCTACTTGCCAGCACCCGTTTTAAGCCTTGTGACGAAAGAGGAGTGTCGCAGATGGCCTCCTGTCTACATGGAAGCTGAAAATGATATTCTGGCTGAGATCGCTCCGCTTCTGGACTGGGAAAATAATGCATGGTGAAAGAACGTGTCAACCTTCCTGATGGGAACTTGAAAATGCATATGTGGTAGAAGGTTCAGCTCAGGAGCAGCATTTCCAATAAAACAACGTCAAGACTGAGAGCTGCCCCATTGTTATTCACCCTACCCTTCTTTTCAGATATTTCCTTTTGCAAAGGAAAAATCCCTTAGCCCAAATGTCTGAGGGTTATGGCATAGAAAAGAGATTTTAAAGTAAAATAAAATGGGTTCCGTGGTAGCCCATCAGTCTTCAAAATGGATGTCCAGGCCAGTTGATAAAGGAAGTAATTTTTAATAGGTATGATTTTGCAGCCATAAAGCTCTAGATGAGGCTATGTGAATTTCTAACAAAGAGTCTTGCTTCCTGGGCAGGTGTGCCTGGGAGAAGGTGATCTGGTATGAGATCTAAATAATGAAAGGTCAATACCAGCAGTTTGAATTCAGTCCTGAAATAAATTGCTAGGCTGGCCAGTTCTTTGATGAGATATGCTAATTTTTGCATGTCCCATATGAGAGCCTTATAGTTGTAGCGGGAATGAACTGACCTTTCCAGGTTTCTTCTTGAGCAAACCATACAAAAAGCATTATAATAATTTCAATTCCTTGTTATCTGGAGGTTAATACATAACCTTGCCTGAAGAACAGTTGCAATTCACTTAGTGGTGCTTTCTGTTGGGAATGCCATGTGGTGTTTATCAAGGAGGTTACAACTTATGTGCCACCACAGAGGACCGATCACTCAAAACAGGTGTGGGCATCTCGTAGGTCTCCTGCTTGCTCTTTAATTGATTGTTTCCTTGTTCCTAACCTCTTTTCTTCAAAAAAATATTATCTTTAGTAGTTGACAAGACACTAGAAAATAAAGGGGAAGGGATAGAATCAATACAGGTAGTCCTCAACCCATGACCACAATCGAGCTCAACATTTATGTTTCTCAATGAGATAGTTGTTAGGTGAGTTTTGCCCCACTTTACAACCTTTCTTGCCACAGTTGTTAAGCGAATCACTGCAGTTGTCAAGTTATTAACATGGTTGTAAACCGAACCAAACTTCTCAATTAACTTTACTTGACAGAAGGTCATAAAAGGTGGGATACTGGGATGACCCTGGGATACTGCAGCCGTCATAAGTTGAGGTCGCAAAAGGGGATCACATGACCCTGGGATACTGCAAACATCATTAGTTAGTTCCTAAGCACCTGGATTTTGATCACATAACCATGGGGATGCTGCAACGGTCATAAGTGTGAAAAATGGTCATAAGTTACTTTTTTCAGAGCCATTGCAACTTCAAATCATCACTAAATGAACTGTTATAAGTCAACAGTACCAGCAGTATATACAGGTACATAAGAGAGACCAGCAGAGCCAGGAAGGGTGGAGTTAAAGGAGGGATTAGCCTTGAGGCCCTACATAGTCACAAGAGGACTAAATCCAATCCCCTCTTGAATGCTGTTAAACCTTATCTAGCTTACCTAGGTGCAAACCTTTCATCTAAGAAGATTCCAGCACATAGGCTTAAGCAATAAAGCAGTAATTTGGAACTTCTGCATATGTCTCTGTCTTTTCACGCCTGACAAGGTGTGGGTGGATGAGGGCATCAAAAGTAGTTATAACCTTGGGACTGAATCCCCGCCTCTTCTGTAAACATATTCCCATCTCATGCATGTACCAAAGGGATGGAGCTTTGATCTCATTGCCACAGCCATCATCTTCCTCTTTTTTACTCCGACCTCCCAGTTCCCACGAATGAATACCATTCCATCCTGTTTTTTATGCATTATGCAGTGCTAGCTAGTGGAATAAGAAGGAGAGTGTAGTGTCAATTGGCTATTTTTGGTTGGGGGAAAGGAAGAGAAGGACATCCCCCCCTTTTTTTAAAGTTTCCCAATATTAGCTGGTGGGATGGGAAGAGTTGAAAATCTCACGGAAGGAAGCATTGCAAGAAACCTTGGCTAGGCCTCATAATTAGTCACAAGACTATTGCTGTAGAGGAATATCTTTAACAGGAAGTAGACTTTATAGGAGCCGAAAAGGGCTGTGAAGGCTTGAGTCTGTTTAGTATTTCCATCAGTATATTTTCCGATCCACTCCTGATATCCCATCTCAGTACAATGTAGGGGCCTTTGCACTTTTCCAGAGCTCAGCTGATCCATATGGAACCTGGAGACAGAAGCACATATGAAAAAGAGAGTATATTTTATTACTATCCAATTACAAAATATGGGATGGGCCTTAGCAAAAAATGCATAAATGAAAGAGGTATGGAAGGGGGGGCAAATGCTGCATATACATTTCCACTGATGATATTACCTAGTTTGGTAATAAAACGTCTGCATGAAAACCACTAAACTCAGCGAGCACCAAGGAGCCACATTTGTATTTGCCTGTGTTGGGTGGAGAAGATATATATGGATAGAGAAGATTCAAAATCTGTTCTGCAAGATTGTGAGAATGTAAGATTGATGGGGGGGGGGGGACACAATTGCGTGGAGTTCCTATGCAAGATTAGATTTAGATTTGGGTTGCTTCTGAGAAATATTACTTCAGTTTGGATATATCCAATATTTATCGAAACCTAATCTCATCTACATTCCAATATCCTCCAGGCACTACATAGTGTATGAGTGCTGTCCAACACATCTTGACAGCATCCATTTGGGAAATCTGCCAAGAACTGAAGAACTTTCTGTGAAACAGATTAATCTGAAGAATAGCAATGTTGCATGAAAAGGCAAAATGTTGTAAACTAGCTGATGAAGGCTTTCTTCAATACCTGTCTTAGGAACTATGGCAAAATCCCATGCAAGTTCTGTTGTACATTAGCCACGGTGGGTGGTGCAATGGTTAGAATGCAGCATTGCAGGCTAACTCTGCCATCTGGCAGCAGTTTAATCCTGACCAGCTCAAGGTTGACTCAGCCTTCCATCTTTCTGAGGTGGGTAAAAAGAGGGCTCAGATGCCCAAATGCTATTGCTATTGCAACATAGGAGCTCTGGCATGTATTTATCCCATCACTTTTGATTCAATGGGAGAAGCAATTGTACCTTTCCTTTATTGCCACATAAGATGAAAACCCTACTAGCTGGGAGGATTATGACTGTATAGCTGGAACTGCCATATCTGCTCCAAGCTTTTTGGCAGGATAGTAAAAATAGGATATAATGGTCAAGCTTTGTGTCATTTTTGTAGGCTAAATATTAGTTCCCATCCTGTGGCATTTTAACTAGTTGACTGTTCCCCCCTCTCCTATTAAAAGCTTTTAATTTTTTATTGGTAGAAACAAATTGTTATCAACCGGCAGGATCAAGGATATTCAAGCACTTGTATTATAGTGTTTTTTTAAAGCCACTATTGGTAGAAAATAATGCGTTTTTCCAATTGCATTACTTTCGTTTGCATCTTTCCTTTGAGTTTCTGCAAAGCTGGGGACATGCTGACATCATGCCAAGAATACTTTCCCTTTCAACTTTGTCCATTTTGTAGTGCAAATGAAGAAATCTGTTATTCTCTGGAACTTATTTGCGGTATGCTCTGCTCTCTTTTGTCATATTGTTCCAGCAGGGAGGCAAGGATCGTCTTCCTTGTCCCCTTCATCATATAGCTGCAAAAACTTTTATATTTCAAACTTATATTAGTCAACTGTCTGTCACGGTATTTGCAGCACACACTCTGTGTGTGTGTGTGTGTGTGTTCATTTAGCAAACACTTAGGACTTGATCTAAAGATGTTGCATGTGACAGAAGAGTGGAACATTCAGTAGCAGCGTCAATCCTTAATCATGCTTGCGTTTTTGCAAAATGCTAGCATATGGGTGTGCACATGGCAGTTGAGCTGGAGAGCCATGCACACCCCATAATTAGAAGGACACATAATTTTAAAACCATTTGCTTGATATTTACTAGCCTCTCCAAAATGTCTGCTAGATGCAAATGTGAGATTGGAAGGGAAGGGAAGGGAGGGGAGGAGGGAGAGAGAGAGTGAGAGAGAGTAAGAGAAAGAATAGGAACAAAGCTCTAACACAGTAAAAAATCTACTGTCATTTGCTAAAGAAACATGGTTTTTTTAGAAGGGATTTTGAAATTGTTACTACAAAGTGCTTGGGAAAGTGCAGTGGTCCTGAAAGTATCAAAGAAGATAAATAATTGTAAAAAGGTCCAGTATTTCAAAGAAAGATACATACATCAGATCACTGCAGTTTTGGAAGTTTAATCCTCTGGATTTTGCAGATGAGCTGATAGGGCTGATTGCAATACTCTTACAAGAAGGAATAAAATTCTAGATTTTATATATATATATGCATAAATGCACTGTCTGCATTGGAACTGCAATATTATGTTTTGTTAAAATGTCCTTGCTTTCTAAGAGGTTGTTGGTTTCTTTTTGTTTCTTCTATCATCCCATTTCTTTTCTTTCCCAAACTAAGCCAACACTAAGGATGTATACTATAGTGTTAATAAAGAGGCACATTTAAGAATCAGGCAAGTTTGCCAACTAAAGATCGTCATCTAAAGTGCCCTATTAAAGTCAAGAGATATTTTGGAAGCATAAAATTCTTCTCAAATTTTATGAACAATGTGCAATGAAAAATGAATCATGCTGCCATCTCCCATAGGTTTACACATCTGTCTGAAGTTCAAAAGATGTGGTGTAGGACCAGGTTAGTTGTGGGGATTCCTTTTCCCAAGAATGTCTGCCCGTCCCACTCCCATTCAGAGAACATGCTCCAGGTTTTTTCTTTTATACCTGGTTATTTTATGGTACCTAAGAAATGTGCCTTTTCTGTGGCTATCTCTGAACAATCTCTTTCCCACACCCAGTATATGATGAGGCCCCAATTCTCTCCAGCTTTAGGAAAGCCATTAAGATTTGGATTTTCTCCCAGGCATTAGAGACCAGTTAGGTGGAGTCTGCTTTGGTTTGCCATTTTAGGTTTTCTATCTTATATTTGTATATTGCATATGTTTTGATGTTATGAGTTTATTATTTCTTTTTGGTTGTTGTATGCCACTCGGAGTCCTGTTGTTTGAGTTGGGTGCCCTTACAAGCCTACTGAATAAACAAATCATAAATAAAGATGTGATTTTTCCAATAGTTGCAGCTAAATTGTATACGTCTTAAAACTGTGAGTATCCTTTGGAGAGGTGTTTTAGGCAGTTAAGCACCCCTTCGAACTAGTCACTCAAAGTACTCAGGCAGAATCACATCTTCAAGAGCTCTTCGTTACATCTCCCTTCCCTCTGACATAGATATAACCTGAAAAACATTTGTATACAACATATCCTAGTGACATTGCCTTCATATCTCATCTCCAGATCACAGTTAAGGCAACTGTTCCAAATTTAAAGTAGATATTCTTTTTTTTCTACTACAATTTCAGGCATGGACCTGATCTAGCATGATTCACTGATGAGGTGATCCAGGGCTAAGATCTGCCCTGCTCCCACTGGCCACTTTAGTTTGCTGCAGCCCCTCCAACCTAGCCCCTCTTCTCTCCCCGACCCCTCAATCAGTGGGCATTGCAGTCCATGACTATTTGGGCCTGGACTGCAAAAGAAATTGGACATTTGAACATTCTGCCTTCTATTTGAAGAAATATAATTTCTATACACATTTCATTTCAAAAAAGATTTTGATGAATTCTCATGGGTGGAGTGAGATATTTGTGTACTTATTTAGCTCCATGGTGGCCAAGGGGTATTTGTAAATTGTTTCCTTTCATGGTATAATGATCTGTTTGGTGGCTGAGATAGCCTGCTTGACTTATAACCCATTAGTTAAAGGGGAAAGTTTATCTTCAAAATATGAGCAGCCAGAGATACTTCAGAATGATGGAATAATAAAATTGTAACAATAGCAGCATCCTTTACAAAATAAGTTAAAAAAAACACCAGGGTTGGGATTTTTTTTCGGGGCGGGGTTTTGACATTTTTGAGTTAGAATTCCTCAAACATCCTGAGAATAAGAATATTTTGCTTCAAAAACTCCTTTTGTAACACAAATATTTTTTTTTTTGAGAAACGAGGCAGATTTTGACAGAGCATGGCTTGTAACAGTGAATTTCCTTATTTTCAACACAGGGTCCCTGCAAAACTTTGATTGTCCTGCTGTCTTCCATATCAAATACACTGCTGAGCATTTTGATGAGCGGAGAAGTCAGCCTAGAAATGTTCTCTAAAGCAGACCAAAGTTTTCAGAGATAATTGCCTGTATAAAAAAACACTCGACGTGACTTTAAGTAAGCTACTAAGACACTGCCTTGGATTGCTGCATGTTGGGAGCAATCTGGAGCCTCTGCAAATGGCCTTGCAGATGTTGGTCTTCGACATTAAAGGGACAGCCGTTCCTTTTATCCCAATTTCTTTTAAAAGTGCGCCTGTCGTATGGGAATCCTTCAAACCTGATCCACGGGCCGCTGAAGCTAATTATGATGTTTCTGTTAATTTAAACAGGTCCAAAATTACTCCTTAGTGTTACAGCAGTTCCAAGTGCTACTGTTTACTTTCTTGAAATAGGTCTCGGGGGATCCTAATTAGGCAACATTTGCATATTGCTTTCGTCATGACAAATGCACTGCCAGTGCAGATTTTTCTTTACAGGGAAAAAAAAAATAATGACCATAATTTATAGCACATCCCTTTATATGCAAATGTAGGTTACTACATACTTATTTTCATCTTTGTTGTGATGCTTGCTAATTTTGCAGTGACCTGTCACATTGCATGGGAAACTTGTAACAGGGAGAAACAAGTATATAACAGAGTATAATTTTTTTCTGGCTTTAATTTGAAAGGAAGGAAGTTGATCAGAGAAATGGAAATCTCTAATATAAAACTGGTTTTCAATGACAAAACTAGTTCTGGGTTTTGCTTTTATAGATTTTAACGTGTATAAAACCAAACTGAACCATTTTATATAATGCCCAACGTGAAAAGAAATACTGCTAGGAAAAAGATTTATAAGTCTTGCAGATCCCCATAACACTAACCCAATTTCAGCTTTCCTTGCAGAGCTGCTCCATGCTATGAAATTTGCTAGCTAGGACATCAATTGTAATTCAAAATCTGCTGGATATTTAGTTTTTCTGATGCTTGCATTTCTGCCAAAAAGGATCTGATAAGACAATAACCCAGCATGTTGCAAAATTGAGAGATAGTTTTGTCGAGGGGTGATGTCACCAGGAATCACAAAAAATGATAGAGGTGGACAGCATAATACTTACATAATACATACAGGTACCTATAACTTTGCCTCAGGCTGTATCTCCCTAAATGAGGTTTGGCTTGGAATCACACAGGTTGAGAGATTATTCACAAATCTCTCACATTTCATTAGACAGAATATTCTGAATTTTAGGTAGAAACTGGGTATGGAGCTGGGAAAAGGAGCGTAATGAGTCCTTGATCAATCAAAAATTTGTAACGAGTTTGAAAAAAGTCTGGTAAAGCAAGCAAAGGATGTTAGTATGGAGGTCTGTGGGATTTTACTGCTTTCATTAACAGCTTCTTGCTACGAGCTCTGTCCCTTTCATACATGTGTGCGGCATCACAATGCATGCACCAAAGGGTTGGGCTTGCATCACGATACTCCAACACAGCTTTCATAATTGTATTCCAGGGGTGTCAAACTCGCTGCTTCACGTTGTCATCACGCGATGTATCGCGCTACTTTTTTTCCCCTTCTCTAAACTGGGGATGGGCATGGCTGGCATGGATGCCCCCAGCCCGTGGGCTGCGAGTTTGACACCCCTGTTGTATTCCCCTGTGCCAACCTTCTCTTCATAGATGCTAATGGCCTTTAGTTTTAGGCATTAGGCCATTCTAGAAAATAGTCCTTGATGGATAACTGTCATGGAGCCTGCCCTTTCCAGTTGTATGTCATGCCATCATCAAATGAGTCAATCATGTTTTTTATATATAACTTTTATTGTTTGTCAATGTGTAAACTACAAATAAAAATAAACATAGGAAATTAAGGGAAGAAAAAAGAAAGGGGGCAAGAAAATATGAGGTACAAGGGAAGAAAGAAAAAGGCATTGACTTCTGGCACTTTTTAGCATAATACAAGATAACAACATTACAACCTCAACTTCTTACTTTTTCACATTTGTATATAACTAGCCATTTGTATAACAAAAAATCCATCTAACTGGCAAAACCAGAGTCAAAGTTTCATTCTTTTTCATCACTAGCCCAAAATCCAGAAGTGATATCCAAATAAACAACATAAATATATTCTCCCCTTTGAACGGAACAATCAGTTTAACCATTACTGCTTTATCTTCCTTGCTGTTGAAATCATATGTATTTCTATTTGCACTGAATAATCTTATAAACATCACATGAGTCAATTATGTGACTGCCTTGATTTTGCAACCTTTTTTTTTTGCAGCTGTCATTAAGTGAACCAATGGGTAGGTGCATTTTTGCTGACAAACCAAAGTGCCACTTTTCAGCAAAACGATTGTAAAACTCGTGTGCCTGCAGGAAGTTGCAAGTGTGGCCATATTGCTGAGCACTCAAAGCTCAGTCAGAACTTTGAATCTGGGTCATAAATCCCCCTTTTCAGATTAAGTTGTACCTTTGAAAGGATGTTAAATGACCTCCCATAACTTAAGGATTACCTGTAACCATTCTGACAAAAAAAATTATACCTTTTCAGTTTAATTTCTTCTACTGAAACTATTTTATGTCTGATTTTTTTTTTCCTTCTGCTTTACAAATTCAGTTCATGTTTGCTTTCTGTTGCTTGGATTTCTTGACAGCAGAATTTCTTCAAATTATGAATAGACCAAATTCATCACTTCACCCAGAGCCTTATATTATCTTTTATATTTTTTAAAAAAATGGGAGATGCTTTTATGTTGCAAACTACGGTATGATTTGAACAGCTCTCTAATTTTATCTCTTCCACCAGTGAATGTTTTTTGCATGATAATAAGGAATTAATAAGGTATGATTCTAGCTAGTTTTTCTGAAATGGGTTTATCTCCCAAAGGGGAGTGTTTGTGCTCCTCCCTCTCTTTTTTTATAAAAAAAAAGAAAAAAAACCACTGTGGGGTCAGGAGGTGCTACTATCAAATTTATTTCATTCCCCCTCCCCCTCTCCCCTCACCCTACCTTTCAGTTTGCCAGATAAGGAAGATAGGTTATGGGAACTCTATCTTTTTGGGGCTAAAATGGCAGGCAGATGTTTGAAGGTGTTGGAGGCAGTCAAGTCTTATAAGCAGGCGACATACATAAGGTTGAGGCCCAGATATAGCCTCTTTATCAGAAGGGGTGTGGAAGAATTCCCCCCCCTCATGTTTTTGTTTTTGGCATGGGATTAAATGTGGGAATAAAAAAGAAGCAAACTGCTTCCATTCCCAGTCTGAGCTTCCACAAAATTACACAGTGGGAATGCTGTCATTTTGCTGCCAACTGCTGGGAGCGAGATTTGAGCTTTTTTTTTTTTTTTTTAAAGGTACATTACAAGGGTGGGAATAGAGGTAATTTGCCCTCCTTCCCAGTAGCCTTCTCAAGCTCATATTTTGGAAAACAAAGATTCCCAAATCAGTTATTTTTGCCCAAAGACTTCGCCATCTAAGGATACTGGTGGGGCCAAAAAGGCTTTGGGACTGAAGGTGGGTTCGTGAGCTACCGTTTGCTGGTCTCTGGAGACTCTGATTTAGCTTTTAGTTCACCCCAGAAGCGTTTAATGGGTTTAAAACACACATACACGACTCACAAAATGCCCAAATAAAAGTTTGGAACAGACTTTCTTTTCTTCCTGCCAGTCAACCGGGAATTATAGCCTTGGAATTTTATGGAGCGGGAAAATGCAAAACATCGTGTGTAGAAGATGCTATGGAGGACTGCAAGGGAAAATATGTAATAACTTAGAGGTTTATGGTATGCCAGTGCCTTGCTCATTGATATAATCCACCAAAAACTAGTCCTGACATATTATTATTACAGAATTATTTTGAGTTTATATAAAATACAATCCTGCAAACCTGTACCTTTCTCTTTTTGAAGATTTGCTCAGGATTTCTCAGAGATCTGCTTTCCAGGCCCAGTGCTGTTACAGTGATATAAGTTTGTCTGTTGGGCTGTCTGGTTGTCTGTCAATCAATCAATCAATTATCTCTGGGCAACGTGCAATAAGCAATTGTTCAGAACAATTAACAAGTTTTAGTTCTCTCACTTCTGAAACTACTTAGACTCTGGAGTGCTTTTCATCAAGTAAAACTTTCCCCATCAGGTATTATAGGCAGATGGTTTTTCAGAAAAGCAGGTGATTCCTTGGTACATAACATATACCCTAAACAATTTTAATCAAGGTCTTGTGAAATGCTTAATGACAGTTCCTTTGCCACAATGAAAAGCAGCAGCGCATCAAAAGGGAGAACCTTGCATTGGTTGGTTAATCTAATTTTGTTTGCAGCACAGGTAGTCCTCGATTTACGATCACAATTGAGCCCCCAAATTTATGTTGCTAAGTGAAGCGTTTGTTAAGTGGGTTTTGTCTCCTTTTACCACCTTTCTTGCACCACATTTCTTAAGTGAAACACTGAAATGGTTCAGTTGGTAACAAGCTTGTTAAGCGAATCTGGCTTCTCCATTGACTTTGCTTGTCAGAAGGTCACAAAAGGAGAACACATGACCCCGGGACCTTGCAACTGTCATAAATATGAACCACTTGCCACGCATCTGAATTTTGATCACATGACCATGGGGATGCTGCATCGGTCATAAGTGTGAAAAACGGTCATAAGTCTTTTTTTTTTCCAGTGCTGTTGGAAGTTTGAACGGTCACTCAGTGAACTTTAGTAAGCCGAGGACTACTTGTATTTCTGGAGTGCCCATAGCTGGGGCTTTTATTTCTGATGGACTTTATCAAACCAGATCACCCAGGAAGCAGCTGTCTTTCAGATAGCAAAATGTACTTCCGGATTCTGAACTGGTATCAGAGAGGAAACTCTCCCCCTCAGCTTTGCTACCCTTGCTTGCGGGTGAAGTTGACTGATCCTTTTTTGATTAAAGAAATGTGACTGTTTCAAAGCCAAAGCATCTCTTAGTTATTGTTTTTGAAAGCCCAGCACTGTTAACATCACAAAGACACTGGAACATGAGGTTTTAGCAGCAATTAGTGGCATGAGCTGTTGTTTAGTGTTGTTCTCACACAATAGCGAAAGGTTGCTACTGCTACAGCTGTGCTTCCTTTCAATCTCCAGCTGCAGATATATAATCAATCATTCTGTGAACCACAAAGGCCTGTCCTCTATAAACATAAATGATTTTCATGTGCAAATATCAGCTTACTCAAACCACACCCACATCTGTGAACCCACCGCCATTTTAATCATAATCTGTTTAAGAGCACTTGCCTTACTTTTTACAGCAGAACGAAGCAAGGCTTTCTAATATGGATCAGCAAATTTATCTCTCTGTTCTGAACAGCAAAAGATAGCCCAAGCCACTGAATTTTCCTAACCCTTTCTGATTTATGTCCTTTTCCCTTCTAAGCAACATATTTAATTACATGTTTTGTATGTTTGATGATTGAAAGCTTACACGTGTCTCTATTTAGTCCTTAAATCCCCTTCATCCAACACCTTTACAAATGTTGAAATGAAGTACTCCCAATATTTGTAAAGTTCATACAATGCATTATTATTGTTGCTATATACCGGAAGAGATAGATTAAAATTGCAAGCATGGAGGTTCAGGCTAGACATTGGGACATTATGGGGCTGTCATCACTGCAAGAGGCTGCCGCATGAAGTGATGAGCTCTCCTTTGGCAGAAGTCTTCAGACAGAGCCTAGATGATCATCTGTCATCTAGAGCAGAGCTGTCAAACTTGATTTCATTGAGGGCCATATCAGGGTTGTGTTTGACCTTGGGTGTGTGTGTGTGGCCAGTGGAACATGGCCAGCATGATGTCTCTCATGTCGGTGCGTCTGTGGTGGCCCGAGCACTCTGCCAGTGAAAACGGGCTCCCGAGCTCTGTTTTTGGGTGTGATGGCCTCCTGCAACCCGCTGCCAGTGAAAACGGAGCTCGGGAGGGCCATGTGCGGCCCTTGTGAGCTCTGTTTTTGCTGGCAGAGGTACTGCGGAGTGGTCCTTCACTGTTTCCAGGGCAGCCCCACAGACCAGATGTAAGCACCCTGTGGCTGGATCCTTGAGTTTGACACCACTGATCTAGAGGATCTTCCATTGAGCAGTGGGTTGTACTGGATGCTGTTTGGATATCCCAATTCTGTGATTCTGTGATCCTTCTAAAGAAGTACTTCCTGATACATTTTGTACAGATGGTTTCCAGAAGTACCCTTTTCCACTAAGATCCTTTTAATAGACCAATATTCTATGACAGGGTGTTTTTTGGTTTGTTTGTTTTTTGCAGTTGCTAGGGAAATGATAATGGCATCTTGGTAGCTCAGGTATATAATATGAACCGCATTTTAGAAAGAGAAGTGCAATGGTTATTATCTAGTTCAAGTTCTTCTTTGATCCAGGTTGGAAATTGGCACTGCCATCACCTGACGGCAACTCTCAGAGAAAATAATAGCTTCTATCATATGGACATAAGCAGTCTCCTAATTGGCATGGAGATAATACATCCATGGTCCACATAAAAATAGCAATAGCAATAGACTTATATACCGCTTCACAGTGCTGTACAGCTCTCTCTGAAAAAGTCTGGCCTGACCTGCTGCCCTCCTAGAATCTATAACATGGCTTGGAATTTGAGGAGCTGCTGGCATTTGTAGGGGGGCAAGGGAAGAACATGAAGAAAGCAGCATGGCAGGCTCTTTTTTTTTATGTCCATGCATTGTCATATCCTTGCTTTTTTGTACATACACCAGGACAGTGCAACCTGTACAAGAGGAGTAAAGCCTGTGATGAACTCCCATGCTCCCAATAGCACTTAGCAATAGCACTTAGATTTATGTACCGCTTCATAGTACTTTACAGTCCTTTCTAAGCAGTTGAGAGAGACAACCTATTGCCCCCAACAATCTGGGTCCTCATTTTAGCAACCTCAGAAGCATGAAAGGCTGAGTCAACCTTGAGCCGGTTAGGATCGAACTCCTGGCTGTGGGAAGAGTTATCCTGCAATACTGCATTCTAACCACTGTGCCATGACAGCTCCTACAGCTGATAGATCGATGATTAGACTATCCTTATTACTGGGATTAGCAGGAAGGGAGGGATTTACTTTTCTGCTGTCCTAATGAGCTTCCAAGTGCTACTGAGTTAGCTGCCCCTGAAAAGGAATAGTGGGCAAAAATTGCCTTGTAACTTCAGCTGAAGAAGAAAAAGATTTAGTTTTTCTTATGCCATTCTCAAGATGTTTGATCGTTTCTTTTGAATTCCTTTTGACTGAGGTTTCTGATTGTTTATAGTGGCAGAGAGTGGCACCCCGGGCATTGCCATTCACTGTTATGCATCTTTCCATCATTCTTTATGCCTCCCTTGAAGACTGTCCTTGTGAATCTGAAAAGGACCCAGGGGAGGAGTTCCTGTTGACCGATTGGGACGTAATTGAATCCAGAGCAACTCCAGAATCATGGGAGAAATGGTTGTACGGTAGAAAACAGGACATCCCTTGTCTGCTACCTGGCTAAATAAACGCACAAATATCAGACTCCAACTATGAGGATTTATGTGTAATTGAATTTAAAATTCTTCCGTAAAAATTGAAATGTGTATGTTTGTGGGGGTGGG